>JAESUZ010002189.1:0-544785 GCA_017311185.1 Proteles cristata cristata
CTGAACAGTGTATAAGCCCCTTTTAATATAGCAGCACTTGCAGGTGCAGAGCACATAACAATATTTTAAAACTTACTATGGACTGAAGAGTAGCCAAAATGATGAAATGGAAGAATTCTCCTCCAAAGAATTTCCAGGAAAAAGTGACAGCTAAAGAATTGATCAAAACAGATATAAGTAACATAACTGAACAAAAGTTTAGAATAATAGTCATAAAATTAAATGCTGGCTTGAAAAAAAGCAGAGAATACAGCAGAGAATCCATTGCTGCAAAGATCTTAAAAATAGTCATGATGAATTAAAAAATGTTATAAATGAAGTGCAAAATAAAATGGAGAGGCAGAGGGGAGAAGAGATGAATTAGAAGATAAAATTATGGGAAAAGAATAAGCCAAGAAAGAGAGATAAAACTGATCCAAGAGCATGAAAGGAGAATTCGAGAACTGAGTGATGCAATAAAATGGAATAATATCTCTATCATAAGAATTCTAGAAGAAGAAAAGAGAGAGAAAGAGTATGATAGGGTACTTTAACAAATCATAGCTGAGAACTTTCCCAACCAGGGAAAGGAAACAGACATTCAAATCCAAGAGGCACAGAGAACTTTCATCAGACATAACTTGAATCGATCTTCTGCCTGACATATCATAGTGAAACTGGCAAAATACAAGGACAAAGAGAGAATTCTGAAAGCAGCTAGAGAAAAATGGGCCTTAACATACAAAGGTAGGCACATAGGGTAGTAGAAGACCTATATACTGAAACCTGGCAGACCAGAATGGAATGGCAGGGAATCTTCAATGTGATGATCAGGAAAAATATGCAGCCAAGAACCCTTTATCCAGCAAGCCTGCCATTGAGAATAGAATGAGAGATAAAGGTTTTCCCAAACAAACAAAGACTGAAGGAATTCATCACCACTAAACCAGCTCTACAAGAGATCCTAAGGGGAACTCTATAAGGGAAATGTTGCAAGGAACACAAGGTACCAGATCATCACTACAAGCATGAAACCTACAGTTAACACAATGACTCTAAACAGGTGTTTTTCAATAAATATAAATGGACTAAATTCTCCAATCAAAAGACATAAGGTATCGGAATGGATAAACACACGCACGCGTGTGTGTGCGCGCACACACACATACACGCACACACACACACACACACAAGACTGATCTATTTGCTGTCTACCAGAGACTCTTTTTGACCTGAGAACACCTTTAGATTGAAAGTAAGGAGAGGGAAAAATATCTATTATGCCACTTTAAGTCAAAATAAAGCCTGAGAAGCCATGCTTATATCAGACACTCTAGATTTCAAAGTAAAGGCTGTGAAAAGAGATGAAGAATGGCATTATATACTAATTACAAGGTCTATCCATCAGAAAGGGCTAACAATTATAAATGTCTATGCACTGAATTCAGGATCACCCACATTTATAAAACAATTAATTACAAACATAAGCAACCTTATTGATAAGAATGTGTTCATTACAGGGGACTTTAATACTCTACTTACAGCAATGGATAGATAAACTAGACAGAGAACCACTAAAGAAACAATGGCCCTGAACAACACACTGGACCAGATAGACTTGAAATATATATTTAAAACTCTTCATCCCAAAACACTGAGATTAACTTTCTTCTTGAGTGCACATGGTATATTCTCCATGATAGATCACAAACTGGGTCATAAAGCAGCCATCAATAAATATAAAAGAATTGAGATCATATCATACACACTTTAAGATCAGAATGCTATGAAACTTGAAATAAATCACAGGAAAAGTCTGGAAAACCTCCAAAAGCATGGAAGTTAAAGAACATCTTACTAAAGAACAAATGGGTCAACCAGGCAATAAAAGAAGAAATTTTAAAAATATATGGAAACAAATGAAAATGAAAATACCACATACAGTGACTGTGGAAAAATGGTGGAGAAGTAGGAAACTCCGTACATTGCACTTGCCCCCATATCTCACACGGAGAAGAACTGAAGCCATAGGAACCCTTACAGAATCCAGGAGTTTGGAAGGAAAAGGAGACAGAGTCCACTGAGACAACCTTCTAACGTGAGTGAGAACTGGGGAAAATAAAATCGGACCAGGACCAGAGACACAGAGGGATGTGGGCGATCCCGCTCTGTGGGGAGTGAGAGGGGAAAAAGGGAGGCTGAAACTGCTCAAGACATGGTCCCTGTCTCTGGGGAACAGAAAAACCCTGTCCAGGACACAGAGGTACCCGGTCTTCTGCTCTCCAGATGGCCTTAGACAGGATGCACTCGTCCCAGGCTAATCCCCGAAAGACAACTCCTTGCGCTCCAACTCAACCTGGAGGGGCCGCACTGCGAAAGCACCTTTGTGCTTCTGGCTCAGCTGGATGCCTAGAGGGGAGGTGAAGGGCTTAAAACTGGGAGACTTGCCCGTGAGTTCGTTTCTCGGGCGATGAGACGCAGAGGGACCCGGTGTCATGCTCTGCAGCTGACCCTAGGCAGGAGGCACTCGTGCCAAGCGACCCTCGGATTAAACTGCTCCTCGCTCACCACCGGACCTGGAGGAGACGGGAGCATCGGTTTCTGGTTCAATCCCCAGTGGGAAGGCAAGAGACTTGGAACTGCCCTGAGGGGATGTCGTGCAAGTTTGCATCTCTGGCAGTTTCAGTGGGGCGCAGCGGACTGGGATCCGGCAATGAGGCCTGGCCAGAGATACAGAGCGCAACCCACCCTGGCTGCTCCCTCCGGCACGAGGAGTTTACACACCTCCAAAAAAGTGATTTGCAGCGCTAGTTTCAAGAAGGGACTGGAGCGCTGGCACTCTTCTCCCCACAGCCTCCAAGGCAGAACTCACCTGTGGCGCACTGGATCAAACTACGGCCATCACTGCTAGGGAGCTGTCCTCCTCTTCTTCTTCTTCTTCTTCTTCTTTTTTAATAATCAGAGCACTGCGCTGATTAATTCTGGTCACTGGCTTGCTTAATCAGTCACATTTAATCCATTCTCTAGATGTAAATTCTACAGAAAAACATAAAATACCTAGGAATAAACCTAACCAAGGATACAAGAGATCTGTATGATGAAAACTATAGAAAACTTATGAAGGAAATTGAAGAAGATACAAAGAAATGGAAAAACATTCCATGCCCATGGGTCTGAACACTAAATATTTTTAAAATGTCATTACTACCCAAAGCAATCTACACATTCAATGCAATGCTAATCAAAATTGCACCAGCATTCTTCTCCAAACTAGAACAAACTATCCTAAAATATGTATGGAACCACAAAAGACCCCGAATAGCCAAAGTAATACTGAAGAATAAAACCAAAACGGGAGGTATCACCATCCCAGACTTTAGCCACTACTATAAAGCTGTCATCATCAAGACAGTATGGTCTTGGCACAAAAACAGACACAGAGACCAATGGAATAGAATACTGAACTCAGATTTGGACCCAAAAGTGTACAGTAAACTAATCTTTGACAAAGCAGGAAAGAGTATTCAATGGAAAAAAGACAGCCTCTTTAACACATGGTGCTGGGAGAACTGGACCACAAAATGCAGAAGAATGAAACCAGATGATTTTCTCACACCATACACAAAAGTAAACTCAAAATGGGTAAATGACCTGAATGTCAGACAGGAAACCGTCAACTCCCTAGAAGAAAAATCAGGAAACGACCTCCTTGACCTCAACCACAGCAATTTCTTACTTGACACATCTCCAAAAGCAAAAGAATCAAGAGGAAAAATAAACTATTGGGTCCTCATCAAGATTAAAAAGTTCTGCACGGCAAAGGAAATAACCCACAAAACTAATAGGCAACCAACGGAATGGGAAAACATCGTTGCAAATGACATATCAGATAAAGGGTTAATATCCAAATCTATAAGGAACTCACCAAACTCCACACCCGAAAAACAAACAACCCAGTGAAGAAATGGGCAGAAGATATGAACAGACACTTCTCCAAAGAGGACATCCAGATGGCCAACAGACACATGGAATGATGCTCAGCATCCCTCCTCATCAGGGAAATACAAATCAAAACCACACTGAGATGCCACCTCATGCAGGTCAGATTGGCTAAAAATGAGCAAATCTGAGGGCTTTAGTTGCTGGCAAGGATGTGGAGAAACAGGCACCCTCCTACACTGTTAGTGGGAATGTAAACTGGTGCAGCCCTTCTGGAAAACAGTGTGGAGGTTCCTAAGGAAACTAACAATAGAACTCCCCTATGACCCAGCAATAGCACTGTGAGGAATTTACCCAAGGGTTACAGAAATGCTGATGCATAGGAGCACATGTACCTCAATGTTCATAGCAGCATTTTCAACAATAGCCAAAACATGGAAAGAGCCTAAGTGTCCATCAACGGACAAATGGATCAAGAAGATGTGGTTTATCTATACAATGGAATACTACATGGCAATGAGAAAGAACGGAAACTGGCCATGTGTAGCAACATGGATGGACCTTGAGGGTGTTATGCTGAGAGAAATAAGTCAGGCAGAGAAGGACCAATACCAATGTTTGCACGTATAGGAGAATTAAAGGAGCTTAACGGAGGACCATGGGGGAGAATAAGGTAGGAAACAGTGGAAGAGAGAGAGGGAGAGTGGCAAACCTTGAGAGACTCTTGAATGCTGAGAACAAACTGAGGACTGATGTGTGTGTGGGGTGGAGGGGGGAGATGGGCAGGGAGGAGGGCACCTGTGGAGATAGCACTGGGTGTTATATGGAAACCAACTTGACAATAAACTATCTGTAAAAAAAAAAATACAGCATACAAACCCTTTGAGATGCAGCAAAGACAGTCCTAAGAGGAAAATATGTTGCAATCCAGGGCTATCTCAAGAAACTAGAAAAATCTCCAATACAAAATATAACAGCACACCTAAATGAACTAGAAGCAGAACAACAAGACACACTAAACCAAGAAGAAGAGAAATAAAGATCAGGGCAGAAATAATATAGAATTTAAAAAATACTAGAACAGACTAATGAAACCAAGAGTTGTTTTTTTTTTTTTTTTTTAATAAACAAAAAAATGGGAGAAGACACTGGCTCCTCCAGAGAGAGGTCGCTTGTGCTGAGGTTCAGGAGTTCAGCTAAGAAGATGTCCGCTTTTACTCCAAGTAGGCAGAGAAGGACAAATATCATATGTTTGCACGTATAGGAGGATTAGGAGGAACTTGACGGAGGACCATGGGGGAGAAGAAGGGGGGAAATGGTGGGGGAAAGGGAGAGAGGCAAACCATGAGAAACTCTTGAATGCTGACAAAAACTGAGGACTGATGGATGTGGGGGGGGAGGGTGGATGGGCATGGAGGAGGACACTTGTGGGGATGAGCACTGAGTGTTATGTGGAAACTAATTTGACAATAAACTATTTGTTAAAAATAAATAAATAAATAAAATTTAAAAAAAAGAAGCAGCGTTCTTTGAGTTGTGACAACCTATTATCAGACATCCCATCAATGAAATTAATTTTGGACTTTGCTGAAAATATATTTCCATCACCTGGTCAAAATGAAGAAAAGGTAGATTGCTCTCATCAAGGCCATTTCATTTCAAGTTCACTCAAAACAACTGAAAAAAAAACAGATTGGCATCTGCAAATCAAGGTTCACCATTTAAATCTGCTGTGTCTACTGTGTCCTTTTACAACAAGGATAAGTGGTACCTGAATCCATTAGAAAGAAAGCTGATAAAAGAGAGTAGATCCATTTGTCCAAAATCTAATAGTGAAGATAAATCTTTTCCCATTGTGACAGTCTGCTCCAAGAAGACCAACAAAAAAACGACAAAAGTGTTTAACTTCTAAATATCAACCGAAATCTAAACACATCAAGCCTGTATCAAAGAATTCTAAAAATTCCAAGCAAAATCGAGTGGCCTATAAGCCAATTGTGGAAAAAGAGAATAATTACTACTCAGCTCAAAGTAATCTGAATGCTCCTCGGGTCTAACCAAAAAGTCAAACCACAAGTTACACTCCCTGGTGGAGCAGCATTTTTTGTTAGAAAAAAGTCCTGTCTTAGAAAATTGTCTTCAGAAAACAAGCCATTACTGGAACTCACACAAAAGAATACATCAGAAGTGATTGAAGATTCTGATGTAGAGACTGTCCATAAAAGAATAAGTTTTGAGACACAGCAAGCGGCAAAGTGCTTGTCACTGGAAAAAGAATCGAATATTGAGATGCTTTGTGCAAGAAGTAAAAATGAAGAGAAATTAATAAAGGATTCATCAGGTGGAGTAGTTTCTTCAAGAGAATGTAAACTTAATGAAAATAAGTGTTTTCCTTCAGAGGGTTGTCTCAGTGAAAACAAAGCAGTTTCTCTTGATTCTGTTGTCTACCTGATCTTCAGTGTGTCTTCAGTCAATACAAAAAGATCTTTAATTGAAGAACAGTCTTCTGTGGGATCTATCATATCTGCTAACCTCTTGAAACAGATCAATACACAGAAAAGTACTAATACTAGAGATGCAAATAAAGAAATAAAAGACCAGCTCATCATTGATGCAGGTCAGAAACATTTTGGAGCCACCATGTGTAAGTCCTGTGGCATGATCTATACTGCATCCAGCCCTGAGGATGAAATGCAACACGTCCAGCATCACCACAGATTTCTAGAGGGGATCAAATATACAGGCTGGAAAAAATAACGTATAGTAGCACAGTTTTGGGATGGGAAAATTTTGTTGGTCCTGCCACATGATCCAAGTTATGCTATCAGAAAGGTAGGAGATGTCCAAGAACTTGTCGATAATGAATTGGGCTTCCACCAAGTTGTTCCGAGATGTCCAAACAAAACCAAAACTCTTCTCTTCATATCTGATGAAAAGAGAGTAGTTGGGTGTTCAATTGCAGAGCCCATCAAACAGGCCTTCCATGTCCTGTCTGAACCGAGTCCAGAATCTCCAAGCTCTAAAGAAGGTCATCAGGCTTGGCAGTGTTCAAATGTACCACAGCCTGAAGTCTGCGGAATAAGTAGAATCTGGGTCTTCAGACTGAAACGAAGAAAGCGCATTGCAAGACGACTGGTAGATACTCTCAGGAATTGCTTCATGTTTAGCTGTTTTCTCGGGACTGACGAAATAGCATTTTTTGACCTAACACCAGATGGCAAGTTATTTACAACCAAATACTGCAACACCCCTAATTTCCTTGTATATAATTTTAATACTTAAATCCAGTCTCTACTATAAAACAGTTACTGTGTGGATGAATTCAGACAGCCCCATAGCCTATAATATGATCTACTTAACAGATACCAAAATAAAAATACTAAGACACACACATATACACGTAAACCTATATTTTACTTTTTATGAATCGAAATGTGAGGGATAAATTTCTTGAAAAGTATCTGGGGACTTAAAAAAAGGGAAAACCTTTGGGTAATATATACTGACTAGCACTGGAATCCTTAGTTGTGAAACTTTATGGCTAGAACTAGAAAATGACATGCCTCCTTCATAAAAACAAGGACAAATCAAGGTAGTTTGCACAGAAATGGGGCTACTCCTCTCTGATGAAGAAGAGAAGTGCACTTTTGCACAGGGATTACCTCGTGCCCAATCAGAAACATAAAATTTAAAAACAGGCAAATAATTTCCATGTCCAGTCTTTAAAGGTAAATCCCAGTTTCTGTACACAAAATTTTTACTTTATAGGTATTGACTGTAGCAACTGAGTTTGAAAATATTTAGAAAGTACTTTGAATTTTCAATTGTAATAGGACTTTGCCATCTTTATGGTAAAGAATGAGTAAGGTTACATATCCTTTGATGTAGAACAGAATTCTGTAGCTTAATGTTTTAATCTTTTTGAAAATCATATTAAGTCATACCTGTCATCAGATTCAATTAACCGAAGTAATTGCACTATTGTCATTTCATTAATTTCAGTGTGAAAATGCTAATTGTACTAATCCTTAGTACACTTTTACTGTGGACTGATGTCATTAACAAAATGGATACCTATTTCATTTAGATAATTCATATAGTTACATTTTTAATATTTTTAGATGTTTAAAATACATATTGTTCTGAGATATCTGGTAAAGGTGGTACAAAATGAGGGGCGCCTGGGTGGATTAGTCGGTTAAGCGTCCGACTTTCGCTTAGGTCATGATCTCGCAGTTCGTGGGTTCGAGCCCTGCGTCGGGCTCTGTGCTGACTGCCAGCTCAGAGCCTGGAGCCTGTTTCAGTCTGTGACTCCCTCTCTCTCTGACCCTCCCCTGCTCAAGTTGTCTCTCTCTCTCTCCTAGAAATAAATAAAACAAACAAACAAAATTAAAAAAAAAACAAAATGAATAGTAATATAATTATTGCTGTTATACAGTAATATAACTAAAGTTAGTAAATAAATATACCTAGGCCAGAGAAATCATGATGACATATGTAAATACACCTCCATATGCACACATTTTTCTAGTATAATTCTTGGATACTTTCTTTGAAGAGCAAAGAATTATTCATATTGTTTTGATTCTAAACATCTTTAACTGCTGCCTGGTGGTAAGGCTCTAAGGAGGTAGTTTTCTAGATTGTAAGTCTGTAGAATCTATTCACTTGCATTATTTTATTTGCCTGTAAGTTAACATGTTTTCAAATTTTTAAAGCCTGGATTCCAGAAAGAATGTGGAAGTGTTAAGATGTGTGTAATTTTACAAACATTTTAATGCTGTTTTCTGCACTGCTGTTTTTGTTTTAAATATTTTATTTAAAAATTTTATGATTATTTTACTTTCTCAGTGCTTTTGTGATGAATCAATTAAAATTCTTCTCCAAAAAAAAAAAAAAAAGAAAAAAATAAACAAAATGGGTAAACCTCTAGCCAGGTTTCTCAAAAAGAAGAGAGACAGCCCCAAATAGATAAAGTCACAAATGAAAAAGGATTTATTATAAACAATCCCTCAGAAATATAAGCAATTATCAAGGAATTTGTTTGAAAATTATATTGCAACAAACTGGACAACCAAGAAGAAATGGACAAATTCCTAAACACGCACACTACCAAAACTCAAACTGGAAGAAATAGAAAATTTTAACAAACCCATAACTCGTGAAGGAATTGAATCAGTTATCAAAAATCTCCCAACAAATACGAGTTCTGGGACATATGGCTTCCTGGGGAATCTACCAGACATTTTTTTTTAATGTTTTATTTTTTTCTAGGAGAGAGCGAGAGAGACAGCATGAGCAGGGGAGAGTCAGAGAGAGAGGGAGTCACAGACTGAAACAGGCTCCAGGCTCTGAGCTGGCAATCAGCACAGAGCCCGACGCGGGGCTTGAACCCACGAACCGAGAGATCATGACCTAAGCGAAATTCGGACGCTTAACCGACTAAGCCACCCAGGCGCCCCATCTACCAGACATTTAAAACAGAGTTAATACCTATCCCTCTCAAGGTGTTCCAAAAATTATAAGTGGAAGGAAAGTTCTGGACTCATCTATGAAGCCAGCATCACTTTGATTCCAAACCAGACAGAGACCCAGAAAGAGAGAGAGAGAGAGAGAGAGAGAGAGAGAGAGAATTACAGGCCAACATCCCTGATGAATACGGATGCAAAAATTCTTGACAACATACTAGCAAATAGAATTAAACAGCGCATAAAAAGAATTATTCACCATGATCACTTGGGATTTATTCCTGAATTGCTGGGTTGGTTCAATATTCACAAATCAATCAACGTGATACATCACATTAGTAAAAGAAAAGATATCCATATGATCCTGTCAATAGATGCAGAAAAAGAATTGACAAAATGCTTTCTTAATAAAAACCCTAAATAAATTCAGGGTCGAAGGAACATACTTAAATATCATGAAAACCATTTATTAAAAGCCCACAGCTCATTTCATCCTCAATGGGGAAAAACTGAAAGCTTTCCCCCTGAGACCAGGAACACAATAGGGATGTCTACTCTCACCACTGCTGTTTAACATAGTGCTGGAAGTCCTAGCATAAGCAATCAGACAACAGAATGAAATAAGAGGCATCAGAATTAGCAAATATGAAGTCAAACTTTTCGCAGGTGACATGATACTCTACATCGAAAACCTGACAGACTCAACCAAAAGTCTGCTAGAATTGATCCATGAATTCAGCAAAGTCGCATGGTACAAAATCAATGTACAGAAATTGGTTGCATTTTTATACACCAATAATGAAGCAACAGAAAGAGAAATAAAGAAACTGATACCATTCTCAGTTGTGCCAATAACCATAAAGTACCTAGGAATAAACCTAATCAAAAATGTAGGATATCTGTATGCTGAAAACTAAAAAACACTTATGAAGGAAATTGAACACACACACACACACACATCTCTATCTCTATCTCTATTTATACGTCTATGAATATCTCTATATATCATTTATATATCTTTCCTAAATTTGGTTATTGTTGATAGTACTGCTATAAACATTGGGGGTACATGTGACCTTTTGAATCAGCATATTTGTAGCCTTTGGATAAATACCTAGTAGTGTAATTGTTGGGTCATCATTTTTAATTTTTTTTTGAGGAAGTGCCATACTGAGTTACAGAGTTGATGCACCAGTTTGGATTCCCATCAACAGTGCAATGGGTTCCCCTTTCTCTGCATCTACACCAACACCTGTTGTTTCCTGAGTTGTTAACTTTAGCCATTAGGACAAGTGTAAGGTTGTATCTCATTGTGGTTTTGATTTTCTATTTCCCTGATGGTAGGTGTGTTTTAAAATCAGACCAAGGAGATCAGGGAGTGCTGCGAGCCAGGCACCAGCCCCATAGAGCTCAGCAGAAAGGAGGGAATGAGCCAGGAAGAGAGTGCAGCAAGAGCAGGAGAAGAGCCAGGGTAGGGAAGCATGGAAGGAAGGAAGGAAGGGAGGGAGGGAGGGAGAGAGAGAGAGGAGAGAGAGAGAGAGAAAGGTGAAAGAAAGAAAGAAAGAAAGAAAGAAAGAAAGAAAGAAAGAAAGAAAGAAAGAAAGAGAGAGAGAGAGAGAAAGAAAGAGAAAAGGAGCACTGGAGGGGGAAAAGCCAGCGATTAAGCAAGGATGCACATGAAAACTGATAAGTGTGTTAATGGCATTGTGATTATTTAGGAGAATACCCTTATTCATGGGGGACAGCAGCTGAAGAATTTAGAGCACTTACATTTTAATCCTTGGATGACCATTGAACAGATACTTGAAAGCTGCCTGTAAACTTCAGATCTTAGCAGAACCATAGGACTTGTCCTTTGTGTGGGGAAGAGATAGCCCATGTTCTATGGAAATGAACAAGGGATGACAACTTCATGCAGATACTGGATCTGGTTTTGAAGAAGTGGAATTGAGCTGAGAAGATTATCTAGAAGAAATAGGGTCCACTGCAGTTCCATTAGGATCTTTTAACCATGTGGACACACATTTGTAAAATGGGTTTGCTCCTGAGATAAAACTGGAGGTGGCTGTGAAAACAGACCTTGAAAACAACTGGGATGGTCACCACCATCATTAACACCTGTGAGCAGTTTCTCCTTCTCCCCTGCAATGGCTGTGGTGATGGCCAGAGGTCAGACTTCTGGTGTGGCATCAAGAACGCTGACCTCCGCCTGGCGGGATGGTGTGAGCAGAGTAAGAAGCAGGGCCTTGAAGCTTCAGGAAGCATCAGAGATAAAGTATCTGACTGGGATGAGTTTCTGTGTCAGACTCTGAGGGGAGGGTGCAATCCTCTTGGTGCACTGCTAGAAGGCCTCCATAATGGAATGAATCCTTTGGATCTCATTGCTCCTGGATCTAGGCTAGAATGTCAAACTTTCTAAGACTCACTGAGCACTTGGATTGTTGCTGTAGTATAAAACATTCAGGTAAGAGGAAAGCTGCATTAGAAAGAACTTGAAAGTTCTGACTATTTTGAGCATTGGTTTTATTACTTGGAACCAATTCTTCATCACGTTGGTTTGGCTTCTCAATAAGGATATGAGCTTCAGCCCCCATTAGCCATCTGACGTCTGAAAAATGAAGCTGAGTGGCAAGAGATTTTTGCCAAAGTGAAAGAGGAAGAGGAAGAGCCATTGTTATCATACTTATTCAAAGACAAGTGATTAGCATTCATTCATTCTCTGTAAATATTAAGTTGGAAGTTGTGGACACCTGGTCACCTTGTGGGATCTCTCCTACTACAGTTGTAAAACTTTCTGATGAGAAGTGCTTCTTGGTGGAAATGGATGATTTGAAACCAGAAATTTATTCAAGGAGATATTTTATGTTATCCTCACAGTTCTTGTATTGTCCTCATGCAGTGGAGTCTGAAAAATGCTTTACACATCAGACCCCCCTCCTGGATATCCTGGCCAGGAATTTGGGTCAAATATCTCAAACAGCGTGGTGCTTAAACTGCTCCCCATAGGTGCCTTTCTCCATCAATTTCTGAGCATGAATTTAAGGAGAATATAAAGCTTGAGACAATGAACACTCTAGTCCCTGAAGAAGTGTGTGTTACCAACATTACTGCAGTGAGAGGTTCCTATCTGTGGCTCCAGATGGAGGGTTCCAACAAGCCAATACTTGAATGTATTATGAGTGTAGACTCCATGGATATATTTCCTTTGGGCTAGTGTGAAACCAATGGCCATCCCCTCAGTGCCCCTCACAGAACACAAGTACACAAATAGAGGAATGTGTTCTGGTTCAACCAGAAAAACAAATACCATCCTCCAGCACTGTTCATGAGGGCCTGAAGAATTAAGAGCAGAACTCCCCTCTGGGGCGCCTGGGTGGCTTAGTCGGTTAAGCGTCCGACTTTCGCTTAGGTCATGATCTCGCGGTTCCTGGGTTTGAGCCCCGCGTCGGGCTCTGTGCTGACTGCCAGCTCAGAGCCTGGAGCCTGTTTCACAGTCTGTGTCTCCCTCTCTCTCGGACCCTCCCCTGTTCACGCTCTCTCTCTCCTAGAAAAAAAAAAAGAACTCCCCACATGATTAATATAAAATATTGCTGTCCAAAGATATATTTCAACCACCGTTGCTTCCCAGGGTCATATTTTAACTAATAATCCCTGAGCTACCTCAATGTGTAGGACATGGAAACTATATTCTGGTCCTCAGACAGGTCCTCACTTTACTTATCAATGCAGCCTATAAACCCAGTCTTGTCCTTCAGGAATTTCAGCTGAATAACGATTCTGTGTAACATGATGTAGGGAGATCCTAAAAGTCAAATACAAAGGAAAGAGTTACTGAGCTACTGTTGAGGGAGCGAAGACAGTGGGTTTGGTGACAGAGTTCTGCTGGCAAACCTACATCAAACTGGAGTGATGTCCTAATCTCTCTGGCCCATGGATTGTTCTTACCAAGTATTCTGAGAACTGCACTTTGGTTACAAAGACCAATATACACACTGTATGGAAAGAAGAAAAAAAATGAAAGAAGTGGGAGGCCACCTGGTGAGCATAGTAAGTTAGTATGTGCCCTGTAAAAAGCCAGTAAGGGGAGGAAGAGGCAGAAAAAATGTTTTTATCCATTGAAGGAACACTCCTCTGTATCTGTTGATAACATCTCAGTGGGCTAACCCCAAGGAAGGGGGGGTGAAAGATAAGGATGACTCAGACGAAAAGAATGAAGATTCCCTAAGTGAGGGCAATATATCTAGGCAACAGGATGATCTATAGGAAGAGTCAGAAATATGAGGAAAAAAAGTCATTCTCCTCCTCTCACACTTAAAATGAGATATAGACATTGGGGCATCCATACAGACAATGGAGTAAAAGAGCTTCACACTTTTTCGTTTTCTGATGATGAGAATAAACTTCCTTCACCAAAGGAAGTAAGGATTGAAATTGGTGATAGGCTTCATTTGGACAGTAACCCCCTGAAGTGGCATGTGACAGATGTTGTTGAGTTCATCAGATACAACGATTGTTCTCCATTAGCAAGAACATTTCTAGACCAGGAAATTGATGGGAAGTCCCTGTTGCTCCTTACCCTTGCAAGAGTGTGCAGGCTTAAAATTTGGCCTTGACAGTACAAAATCAACGTACAGAAATCGGTTGCATTTTTATACACCAACAATGAAGCAACAGAAAGAGAAATCAAGAAACTGATCCCATTCACAATTGCACAAAAAACCATAAAATACCTCGGAATAAACCTAACCAAGGATACAAGAGATCTGTATGATGAAAACTATAGAAAACTTATGAAGGAAATTGAAGAAGACAGAAAGAAATGGAAAAACATTCCATGCTCATGGATAGGAAGAATAAATATAGTTAAGATGTCATTACTACCTAAGGCACTCTACACATTCAATGCAATTCCAATCAAAATTGCACCAGCATACTTCTCAAAACTAGAACAAACTATCCAAAAATTTGTATGGAACCACAAAAGACCCCCAATAGCAAAAGTAATACTGAAAAATAAAACCAAAACGGGAGGGATCACCATCCCAGACTTTAGCCTCTACTACAAAGCTGTCATCATCAAGACAGTATGGTATTGGCACAAAAACAGACACATAGACCAATGGAACAGAATTGAGAACTCAGAAGTGGACCCAAAAGTATACAGCCAACTAATCTTTGACAAAGCAGGAAAGAATATCAATGGAAAAAAGACAGCCTTTTTAACAGATGGTGTTGGGAGAACTGGACAGCAACATGCAGAAGAATGAAACTAGATCATTTTCTCACACCATGCACAAAAATAAACTCAAAATGGATAAAGGACCTGAACGTGAGACAGGAAACTATCAACACCCTAGAGGAGAAAGCAGGAAACAACCTCCTTGACCTCCACCGCAGCAACTTCTTACTTGACACATCCCCAAAAGCAAGGGAATCAAGAGCAAAAATAAACTGTTGGGACCTCATCAAGATTAAAAGCTTCTGCACAGCCAAGGAAACAACCCAGAAAATTAATAGGCAACCAACGGAATGGGAAAAGATAGTTGCAAATGACATATCAGATAAAGGGTTAATATCCAGAATCTATAAGGAACTCACCAAACTACACGCCCAAAAACAAACAACCCAGTGAAGAAATGGGCAGAAGATATGAACAGACACTTCTCCAAAGAGGACATCCAGATGGCCAACAGACACATGAAACGATGCTCAGCATCCCTCCTCATCAGGGAAATACAAATCAAAACCACACTGAGATACCACCTCACGCCAGTCAGAGTGGCTAAAATGAGCCAATCAGAGAACTCTAGATGCTGGCGAGGATGTGGAGAAACGGGCACCCTCCTACACTGTTGGTGGGAATGTAAACTGGTACAGCCCTCTGGAAAACAGTGTGGAGGTTCCTCAGGAAACTAACAATAGAACTCCCCTATGACCCAGCAATAGCACTGCTAGGAATTTACCCAAGGGATACAGAAATGCTGATGCATAGGAGCACATGTACCCCAATGTTCATAGCAGCACTCTCCACAATAGCTAAAACATGGAAAGAGCCTAAGTGTCCATCAACAGATGAATGGATCAAGAAGATGTGGTTTATCTATACCATGGAATACTACATGGCAATGAGAAAGAGTGAAATCTGGCCATGTGTAGCAACATGGATGGACCTTGAGGGTGTTATGCTGAGCGAAATAAGTCAGGCAGAGAAGGACAAATATCATATGTGTGCATGTATAGGAAGATTAGGAGGAACTTAACAGAGGACCAAGGGGGAGAAGAAGGGCGGAAATGGTGGGGGAAAGAGAGAGAGGCAAACCACGAGAGACTCTTGAATGCTGACAAAAACTGAGGACTGATGGATGTGGGGGGGAGGAGGGATGGGCATGGAAGAGGACACTTGTGCGGATGAGCACTGGGTGTTATGTGGAAACTAATTGGACAATAAACTATTTGTAAAAAGAAAATAAAATATGTGCTGGTTTTCTGACCTGCAAAAAAAAAAAATTGCCTTGACATAAAACTATGCCATCACATAGAAAAGGTCAGGTTTGATTTTCATGAACAGTTTGCCAACTGAGAAGAACTGAAGTGAGATGTGTCTTTGAAGCACAAATGTAGCAAATTCTCCACCCAACTCTCCAGGTGAAGCTGAAACAGTCCTGAGGCCTTGGCACTGCAGGGTTGGCTCAGTCTCTTTTCACTTTCAGGGAAAGAGGGCCACACTGAGGAAGAAAACACTAGATGGAAGTGGCTCTCCTGCCAGGGGAAATGTGGGAATTTCTTGGTCAGAAGGTTACAATTTTAAAGAAGATAAAGGTTGTTGAGAAAAGATTCATGTAAGAGAATAAACATTTCCAGAAGTACAGTCTGAAAATGAAGAAAAATGTACGCTGTTGGAAAACACCTTTATGGTTGTTTTCCTTTTGTTTGATTTCTTCCCATTGTAGGCTGAACCTTGTTCTCTGCTTTCTCTCACTTGGAAAGACGCAACTGAACGTTAACTACGTACTGATTTGGGACTATGCTTAAGGCACATCAGTACTTCATTGTCATTGTGTTTTTAAGCTTTCAAAGTTAAAACAGTTCATTTTGGGGATGATTATGTGACTCTATGGTTTTGAATGTACAGTCACACTTTGTTCAATTTTAAAATATATTCATAATGGGAAAAAATAAAATCAGAGCCAAGTAGGGAAGCTAGAACATTATATAATTCTCCATGTATTAACTAACAATAAACTGTGGCATTTATTATGGAATAGTCACAGAGAAAATGATTTAATCTGTATGAGGGGCCTGGAAGCAAACAATAAGACTGAATAAGCTAGAACAGGAGAACTAGTAACAGATAGAAATTGTTGCAGTATAAATCTGAACACCCATAGCCATTGAGGTTCTGCTCATCTCGTGTCTCCTTAATAGAAGTTTTAGGACAGTGACTGGCTCACAGGGGTATTTACTGTCATGTGGCTTCTGGTAGCATGTCCTTCTGGCTCTTGGTGCATATACCTTTTTACTCTATTGTAGTGGATCCCATTTACAACTCCGTTTAATTTAATTTTATTTTAAAGTTTTTATTTTAATTCCAGTTAGCTAACATACAGTATTATATTAGTTTCAGGTGTGCAATACAGTGATTCAACACTTCTACACATCACTCAGTGCTCATCATGACAAGCACACTTCTTAATTCCCATCACCTATTTCACCCATTCCCCCAACCACCTCCTCTCAAACCACAAGGTTGTTCTCTATAGAGTCCATTTCTAGGTCTCTCTCTCTCCTCTCTCTCTTTGTTGCTTGTTTGTTTTGTTTCTTAAATTCCACATATGATTAAAATCATGGGTAAAATGATATGCTATTTGTCTTTCTCTGACTGACTTAGTTCACTTAGCATTATACTCACTAGCTCCCTCCATGTCAAATGGAGGTTACAGTCTTCCTGAAGACATCAGTCTGCAACGTCAAGATTAAAGTATTTTTTATGGCTTAATTATATATATATATATATAATTATATATAGGGTCTTGTCCATATAGGGGGATGGTTATTGTCTTGGAGTGACCCACTTTTCCAAATTTTGAGGTATGCCCAGTCCCCAGAAATATATGGGTGAAATTTAGTTTTAGTGGGTGGGGTGAGGCAAAGTTTTCCATGCTCGTTGATTACATCCACCACCTGCCAGAGCTAATTATATCCTTAAGGCTAGAGAAACCTCCAGGTCTGGGGTGAGGAGGAGTCAAGGTATTTTGGAAAGGGCTTCCCACTAGTCATTTTTAATATACTGAGATTTAGTTTGTGCTTTGAGGCAGCTCTCCTTCTGATGAGAACCATTTGTAGTAACTTTAACCAATTTTTCTCTTTTTCCTGGCACAGCTTTGCCAGGGTCTTTCTCAGGGTTCTGTTAGCCTGTCCTGTCCTCTTGTAAGACTTAGGTCTCCAGAAAGACTCTAACCTCAATTTGACATTTAAGACTTTTGTTGCCTCAGAAATGATTTTTTAAAAATTTTATGTATTTATGTTTTTAACTATGGTATATTTAACATATAGTGTTATATTTGTTTCATACGTAGAATATACTGATTTAATAATTCTATACATTATTCGGTACTCTAGAAAGGATGATACTAAATGAAATAAAAAAGAAAAAGAAAAATACCCTATGATTTCACTCATATGTGAAATTTAAGAAACAAAACCAAAATTTTAAAAAGACCAAAAAGCAAACAATTTTTTATGTAAAATTTGATTCAAGGTCAGTTGCCAAGGTCGATCCAAATTGAGGATGATGATGATGATGATGATGATGATGATGATTTATTTTATTAGGGCTTTTTTTACTTTATTATCTCTTTCTCTTCTTGGGAAAGGATCAGGCCATACAGTGAATGTTTCTACAAACACAAAAAGCACTGGCATTACAGTAAAGTCTGTTCACCAATCATTCCCTGGCATTATCCCCCATATCAGTATTGCTATAGTTAGAGGGAGTACCAAAGGTCTGGATTCCACTTTATTTATCTGGCATTAGGCACATTGGTTGGTTATTTTCTCAATAAGTTCCTTCGTTCCTGGGATGCTCAAAATCTTTATTAACCACAGGTATAGAGCATCCCTATCATAATTGGTTAGGTCATGGGAATTCTTAAGGAGTCCCTAAGGAGTCTGATTTGGTACCCAGATTCTCATATTGCCATTTATCATTCATTCTCTGATTATTTAAGACCATTAATAGCCCAATTTGATACCGTCTTTTATTTCGTTCTATGAATATGCTGGAGTGAACTTATATAGTGGCAGGGAAGGAATTAGTGGCAGTTGTAAAATCTTCCCAGAGTTGGTGGGCCTACCAGAAGCCACATCAGCCATATTATTTTCCTGTATTCCTTCTGAATGTCCTTTTTGATGACCTCTGCAATGAACCACTGACAATTCTTTAGGCTTAGGCACTGCTTCTAAAAAGCCTGTGGATTTCTTTGCCATATTTAATTCTTTATTTGTACTATTTAACAGTTTTCTTTCCCTTCATATGGCTTCACATGAATGGATTACAGAGAAAACATATTTGGAATCAGTGTAAATAGTTAACATCTTGTCTTTCTTCAGTTCTAGTGCGTGGTTACAGCACTTATTTCTCTGTTTTGTGCTGAGGTGCCTGGGACCAGTCTCATAGCAACTACAAGAGTATTTACGAGCACTACTACATATCCTGCCCTCATTAGTCTGTTTTCCATAAAACTGCTACTATCTACACATAATATTTCCACTGTACTCGACAGAGGCTCACTTTGGAAACCCTTGTGATTAGAGTAAACTTAACTATTTCTGGAAAATCCTGGGTATCTCAGTAATCAAGGTTAGGGAGTAGGGTGGCTGGATTTAAGCTGTGACGTGGGCTTAGCTTTACCTGGGGTTTATTTATCATCATGGCCTGATAATGTAGTATTCTCTTTGGGGACAGCCACAGACATCCTTCGGTTTCTAGTAAACTAGAAAATGGTGTGGATTCCAAACTATCATAGTCTGGTCTGTAGTTAGTTCCTCTTCTTTATTAAAAGCATATTTATTTATTGGGGTGGGGAGCGAGAGGGAGAGAGAGAAAGAATTCCAATCAGGCTCTGTTCTGTTCGCGCAGAGCCGCACATGGGGCTCTATCTCAGTAACCAGGGGATCATAACCAGAGCCGAGATCAAGATTTGGACACACAGAGGAGTTGAGATGGCAGGGTAGAGCAGTATATAGACCCTGAGGTGTCTCATCCCTGAAACGCAACTAGATTATCAACAAATCATTTTGAGCACCTAGGAAATTGATCAGAGGATTAATGGAATAATCTGCATAACTTGAGCCTCAGAACTTAACAGGTACACGGTGTGGAGAGGTGAATTGGGGGAGAAAAAAAGCTGCAGGAGGTAAGGAGCTGAGAGAGGAGAGAGGACCGAGAGAGAAAGAGAAAAGGGGAGAGTGTGGCACGATGGGATAATGCGAGAAAAACACTGCTCCCAAAAGTAGCTGAAAAGAAATAGAAAGGGGGAGTGAAAACACTCACAGGGGGCCGAGCAAAATATGTCACCCAAAGCCATTGATAGGGAGGAAAGAGGGGATTTCAATGATGTCAGGATCCTAGAAACAGTGGAGTACAGAGTGTGAAGTTTTGGAGCTCAATGCCTGGTGGTGCTCTGGTGAGGAAGCAGGGCGAATCCGCAGGAGCAGGCAGCACAGTGTGAGGGGTATGTGTGCCATACAGGGAGAAGTGGTTCTCCTCTTTGGAGTGCATTTGGTAGATGCCATACGGCCACACCACAGGCAAAGGTCCTAGCGGACCCCAGAGAACAACATTTGTTGCTATTGGGACAAAGACACCAGAATGTGGTGGAACCTGGTGTTGGCTGTGTGTTGTGATTTGCCAGAATCTCTGAACTTCTGTTACTGCACACCATATGATATTTTTCTGGGACAAGTGACAACAGGCTATTGCTCAGTCAGATACTCGCTCAGAGACTCAGTGTGGGTCCAAACAGGAGGTGTCTCTAAGTGTGGGGTTTTGAAACACAAATTCATCTAAGATAAAACCCTGGAGGGAGGTGCTGCCAGGCAGGAAACAGTTTGGGCACAGACACTGTAGCCACAGGGAGTGGACAGAGGCCTTAGACAAAGGAGGGTTGCTTGATCTCATGTCAGTGAGAGTGCGAAGTTCCTACACCAGAGACTAGGGAACTGGGTGAAGCCATTTTCACCTCTCCTGCATGTGGGCATGTGTGCACACACACATGCACCTGCACATGGATCCACCTCAGGAAGATAAGCAGTGCCACCTAGTAGACAACAGAGCCATTACACAAAGGCCCACCCAACTGTGCCCTCCTAAAACATACTCCCAGGAGAGCAGCACAGATTCCCTCCACCTGTAGAGCGTATGGACTATAGAGTGCTTCATAGTTTCTGTTCTAGGGGAAACCAGATGTAATTTCATTCAGAATTCATTGAGTTTGCAGGTTCATATATCTGTTAGTTTTCTTTTCTTCTGTGTTTACTTTAATTGTTTTCCTTTTCTTTCTTTTCTTTTTCTTTTTGGATACAGAAAAAGAAAAAACAATGTTTTATTGGTTACTTTATTTTTTATTTTTTAAATGTGCTATTCTATTTAATTCTTGTTATTTTATTCTATTTTATTGTATAAAACTTTAATTCATAATTTTCTTACCTATTGTTTTTCTTTCCTTTAGCTTTAGTCGCTCAGCTTTTTCAATAAACAGAATGAAACACATATAGGATTTATCTTCCTTTAATTATTTTTTTGTTTTCTTTTCAATTTAATTCTTTAATTTCATTATTTTTTTCTTCCACAAAATGACAAAAAAAAAAAAAAAAAGGAAAGGAAAAAGGAAAACAAGAAATCCTAAGGAGGTCAAAGGAAAAATTGGAGGAAATGATGGACAAACACTTAATAAACACAGGTATAAGTAATGCCCGAAATAGAATTTAAAACCGTGAATCAAAGAATACTAGCTGGGGTGGTTGAAAAACTCACAGAAAACAGCAGAGAATCTCTTTCCGTGGAGATAAAGGAACTAAAGTCTAGTCAGACCAAAAATAAAAATGCTATAACTGAGGTGCAATCTTGAATGCATGCCACGATGGGAAGGATGGACAAGCAGAACAAAGAATCAGAAATATAGAAGATAAATTTTTGGAGATTAATGAAGCAGAAAAAAGAGAAAGAAACAAAGGCAAAAGATCATGATGCCACACTTAGGTTACTCAGTGACTTATTAAAAAGGAACAACATCTGAATAATAGGAGTCCTGGAAGATTAGGAAAGAAAAGGGGGTAGAAAATTTATGTGAACAAATTATAGTGGAAAAGTTTCCCTATCTGTGGAATGACACTGACGTCAAAATCTAAGAAGCACAGAGAACCCTCATTAGATGAAACAAAAACTGATCATTACCAAGGTGTATCATAGTCAAATTCACAAAACACACAGACAATGAAAGAATTATAAAAGCAGCAAGGGAAGAAGTCTGTAATCCATAAGGGAAGAGAGATCCGATTTGCACCAGACCTATCCACAGAAATTTGGCAGGCCAGAAAGCAGTGGCAGAATATATTCAACATGCTGATTCAAGAAAATATGCAGCCAAGAATTCTTTATCCAACAAGACTCTCATTCAAAACAGATGGAGAGATAAAGAGTTTCCCAGAAAACAAAAAACTAAAGGAGTTTGTGACCACTAATCCAGCCCTGCAATAAATTTTAAGGGGCACTCTTTGAGTGGTTATAAGACAAAACAAAACAAAACAGAACAAAAAGACCAAAAGCAAAAATGATTAGAAAGGACCAGAGAGCATCACCAGAAACACCAACTCTACAGGCAACACAATGGCGCTAAATTCGTATCTTTCAGTACTCACTATAAATGTAAATCCACTAAATGCTCCAATCAAAAGATATAAGATAGCAGAATGTACAATAAAACAAGACCCATCCCTATGCTTCCTCCAAGGGACTCATTTTAGACCTAAACGCACCTGCAGATTGAAAGTAAGTGGATGGAGAACCATCTGTAAGGCTAATGATCATCAAAAGAAAGCTGGAGTGGCCATAATTATATCAGAGAAACTAGATTTTAAAATAAAGACTGTACCAAGAAATGAAAAAGGGAATTATATCATACTTAAGGATTCAATCCCACCAAAAAGAACTAACAATGGTAAATACTTTTGGGCCCAACGTGGAACACTCAAATATATAAGTGGATTAATCAGAAATATAAAGAAACCCATTGATAATAATACCATAATAGCAGGGGACTTCAACACCCCACTTACAGCAATGGACAGACCATGTAAGCAGAAAATCAACAAGGAAATAATGCCTTTGGGTGACTCAATGGACCAGATGGACTTAACAGATATATTCAGAACATTTCACCTTGAAGCAGCAGAATACACATTCTTCTTGAGTGCACATGGAACATTCTCCAGAAAAAAAAAATCACAAATCAGCCCTCAAAAAGTACAAAAAGATCAAGATCATACCTTGCATATTTTAAGACCACAATGCTATGAAACGCAAAATAAAACACCGGAAAAATGGAAAGACCATGAATAATTGAAGATTAAGAATATCTTACTGACGATTGAATAGGTTAACCAAGAAATTAAACAAAAAAATTAAAAGTACATGGAAGCCATGAAAATGAAAACTCAACAGCACCAAATCTCTGGGATGCTGGAAAGACAGACATAAGAGGGAAGTATATAGCAATCTAGGCCTTCCTAAAGAAGGAAAAAATGCATCACATCCACAACCTAACCTTTCACCTTAAAGAGCTGGAAAAGAACAGCAAATAAAGCCCAAAACTAACAAAGGAAGGGAAATAATAAAAACTAGAGCAGAAATCAATGTTATGCGGGGAGAGGGGGGATATAAACGAGCACAGATCGATTAAAACAGGAGCTGGTCCTTTGAAAGAATAAACAAGTTGATACACCCCTAGCAATATTGGTAAACAAGAAAAAAGAAAGACCCATGTTAAAAAAAATCACCAATGAAAGAGGAGAGATCACAATCAATACCAAAGAAATACAAAAAATTATAAGAGAATTTTATGTGGAAAAATATCCCAACATATTGGGCAACCTGGAGGAAATGGGTAAATTCGTTGACACATATAAACTGTTAAAACTGAAACAGAAAGAAATTTGAAAACTTTAACAGACGCATATCAAGTAAAAAAAAGTTGAATCAGTAATCAAAATTCTCCCAAAAACACAAGTCCAGGAAAACAAGGCTTTCAAGAGGAATTCTACCAAAAATTTATAGCGTTAACACTTATTTTTCGAAGCTGTTCCAAAAATAGAAATGGAACAAAAACTTACAAGCTCATTCTGTGAGGCCAGCATCACTTTAATTCCTACAAAAAAAGACCTTAGGAGAAAAGAGAATTACAGAAAATTTTCCCTGATGAACATGGATGCAAAAATCCTCAACAAGATACTAGCAACCTGGATCCAGCAATACTTTAAAAGAATTATTCCACCTAGACAAATAGAATTTATTCCTGGGATCCAGGGCTGTTTCAATACCCGCAAATCAATCAATCAATCAATCAATCAATCAATCAATGTGTCACATCACATTAATAAAAGAAAGGATAAGAACACCATTATACCCTCAATCGATGCCAAAAAAGCATTTGACAAAATACAGCATCCTTTCTTGAGAACAATCCTTGAGACAGAAGGGATTCAAGGAGCATATCTCAGTCATAAAGGCAACAGAGAGGAGACCCACAACTAATATCACCCTCAATGGGGAACAACTGTGTGCTTTCCCCTAAGGTCAGGAACACGACACTCTCACCACTGCTTTCCAACATAGTGTTGGAAGTCTTAGCTTCAGCAAATAGACAACAAAAAGAAATAAAAGGCATCCAAGTCAGTAAGGGAACAGTCAAACATTCACTTTTCCCAGATGACATGACAGTCTACCATGAAAACCCAGAAGCCTCCACCAAAAAACTGCTAGAACGTATACATGAATTCAGCAAAGCTGGAGATATAAAATCAATGTACAAACATCAGCTGCATTTCTATATACCGATAATGAAACAGCAGAAAGAGAAACAAAGGAATAGATCCCGTTTATAACTGCACCAAAAATCACAAAATACCTAGGAATAAAACTAGCTGAAGAGTGAATGATCTATAGTTGAAAACTACAGAAGGCTTATGAAAAAACTTGACGAAGTCACAAAGAAATGGAAAAACATTCCATGCTCATGGATTGAAAGAACAAATATTGTTAAAATATCAATAGTACCCAAAGCAACTTACACATTCAGTGCAATCCCAATCAAAATAGCACCAGCATTCTTCACAGAGTCAGAGCAAACAATTCTGAAAATTGTATGGAACCACAAAAAAACCACAAATTGCCAAACTAATGTTGAAAAAGAAACCCAAGACTGGAGTCATCACAATTCCGGACTTCAAACTGTATACCAAAGCTGTAATCAAGACAGTATGGTACTGGCATAAAAACAGACACGTAGATCCGTATATCAATGGAACAGAAAACTGAACCCAGAAATGGACCCACAAACATATGCCATACCAATCTTTGACAAAGCAGAAAAGAATATATAAAGGGGGGGGGAAACAGTCTCTTCAGTAAAAGATGTTGGGACGACTGCACAGCGACATGCAGAATCATGCACATGGACCGAGTTCTTACACCATACACAAAAATAAACTCAAAATGGATGAAAGTCATGAATGTAAGACATGAAACCATCAAAATCCTAGAGGAGAAAACAGACAACAACATGTTTAACCTTCGCAGCAACTTCTTACTTGACATGACTCCAGTGGCAAGGGAAACAAAAGCAAAAATGAACTATTGGGACTTAATCATGATAAAAATCTTCTGCACAGTGAAGTAGACAATAAGCAAAACTAAAAAGCGACAGACAGAATGGGAGATGATATTTGCAAATGACATATCAGATAAAGAGTTGGTATCCAAATCTGTAAAGAATTTATGAAAGTCAACACCCCCCCCCAAAAAAACCCCACAAATAATCCAGTGAAGAAATGGCCAGAAGACATGAATAGACACCTTTCCAAAGAAGACATCCAGAATGGTAACAGACATGAAAAGATGCTCAACATCACTCACCATCAGGTAAACACAACGAAAAGCACAATGAGATACCACCTCACACTTGTCAGAAAGGCTAAAATTAACACTCAGGCAGCGACAGATGTAGGCGAGGATGCAGAGAAAGAGGTACACTTTTGCTGGTGGGAATGAAAACTGGTACAGCTGCTCTGGAAAACAGTATTTAGGATGCTCAAAAAATTAAAAATAGAACTGCCCTCTGACCCAGCAATGGCACTAGTAGGTATTTATACAAAGGATACAAAAATGCTGATTCAAAGGGGCACATGCACTCCTATGTTTATAGCAGCACTATCAACAATAGCCAAAGGATGCAAAGAATCCAAATGTCTGTCACATGAAGAATGGGTAAAGATGTGATATTTATATACAGTGGAATGTTTCTTACCAGTCAAATGAAATCTTTCCATTTGTAACAACGTGGATGACACTAGCTAGAATGTATTATGATAAGAGAAATCAGTCAGTCAGAGAAAGACAAATATCATACAATTTCACTCATATGTGAATTTATGAAAAAAGAAACTCAGAAGAACATAGAGTAAGGGAAGCAAAAATAAGCTAAAAGCAGGATGGAGCCAAAGCATAAGGGACTTTTAAATACCAAGAACAAACTGAAGTTTGCTGGTGAGGCTTTGGGTGGAGGAGAAGGGCTAAAGGTGTGAGGAACATTAAGGAGGTATCAGCACGTGTTGGGATCAGCACTTGGTGTTATATGTAAGTGATGAACACTGATTTCTATTTCTGAAATCATTATTATGCCTAGATTTATAATAAACTTGGGTTTAAATAAAAGGAAGAAAGGCAAATAAAAAAAAGAACCACTAGTTCTTGTCCAACTACAATATTGGTTCCACTTGACGAAATATTAATGGGAGCTCATTATAGGTACTATGGGCCCAAAAGACTACTCTCAGGCATTACTTGACAATAGTATCATTATTGATTGGCTGATCATAACACAAAAGAGCACTGCATGGGATATATTAGCCCAAAATTAAGAGAAAAATATTTACTGGTTGACTAGAATCAGTGATTTTAATAATATGGAATATGGATATGAGGGCATTTCTCTCTGGATCACAGCATATCAGTTGTAATAATCTATCATGAGATGCCCTTTTCTCTTCTCCATTTTCAAACCACGCAACACTGGATTAAAGTCAAGAAGCAATGTATATAATACCTCTTTGTTAATTATGTTTTAAAGAAGTCTTAACTCTTGAAGGCCCTGTTAATTTACATTCAGGGTCCATGGGTCCGTTTTATTAAGTTTGTAAATGCCAAAGCTTTAACTCAATTTTAGTGCATTATTCATTGTATTATAGCATGAGTGCCCACTATGGCGTATTTTAGGACAATGGGTGCTATGACTTTTGGAACTTTAACTTCAGTTAAATGAAGTTATAGTTTATATCACAGTTGTTCAGGGGACAATTGGCAATAAGAGTAAGGCAAAAAACAATGCACAAAGTTTATGGTCAGAACAATACCTTTTGTGGAGGGCCATGGTCCAGGAGGCAGATTCTCTCATAGTGACCCAATGTGTGACTCACAACTCAAAAGCATCTCTGAAAAGCACTCTCCATCTACTCAACAGAGCACACTTAAATGAATGGGAAAAGAGTAAAACCTCCGTTTGCTCACTTATTAGTGCTGTCTGCTCAGTGGATCAGAATCAGTCCATGGCACTGGAAGGGAAGTCACACTTGGCTTCCTCTAAAAGAGCCTTTGGAAACCTACCTAGTCTATTAGGAAAACAGGTGTTCTTAGGAGTATTGTTCCAGACGATAGGTAAATAACAAATCTCAGACCATAACTAAGGGAGGATTGAGCTTTCACGTTCTACGGTAATGCGGGGACTTGAAGACCAGCTGGCAAATACATGCAGCAATGATATCAGGTGCACCCAAGTCAGCACGATCCCGGATTGATGTACGTCTTGGCGCTTTTACAGCATGTTGAGGCCAGCATACAGTTTGAGGGCAAAGATAGTTTGTTACTCATCGTTTCCAATGGGATGGAGCACACCACACAGGGCCACCTGAAGAAACACCAAGGTAGTTAGGAGGCAGGAGTGTGATGAAAGAAAGGATACGACTCTAAGAAAGGATAAGGCTATAGATTGGTGCTTTACATATGAAAGTGAGTTGCATATCTTCTCTAGAAGCTGGCTAGCCAGAGTAGGAATGGTCTCCTCAGGGTCAGTAAAACCTCAAATGTCAAAACATCAGAATAAAATACATGCTTAATACGGAAATATATTGTATTACAGTTAATAAACTGCAAAATGCTAGAGGAGTGGGAAAAAGTAAATGCCTACAAGATCCACGAAATTAAGTTAATGAATTGGCTGGTGAAGACTAAAGAGGATATGTCCTAATTGAAAAGAGGCAGCTGCTACTCAGTCCTTGCCAGTTGTTGCTCTATGAGAATTTAAGGCCAGGGGTGCCATTTTGGAATTTTCACAAGAAGCTAAAAGATACAGTTTTTTATGTAAAACCTCATATTTTTAAAAGTTGGAAGCTAATCTCACTTGTCTTCAATTTTTGTACAGAAACGTATGCCTTTATATCGAATGTAACATTGACATCCAGTTTTATATCTCAGTTAAACATAGATATATCATAACAACACTATAATCGTGATCATTTTTACCATCAACAACATAATTTCTTTCATATTTATTATTCAGTTCCTGTGATGAGGCAAAGTTTATGTCAGTTATTCTACATATATTATCTCATTTAATGCTCACAAACAGGCCCTGATGTATCATATTATCTCTGTTTTATTTAAGAAAACTGATCCTTAAAGCTCTCATAGAACATAGGAAGGTTGAGACTGAAACTCACCTCTGTTGGTGTTTCTACACAGCTCTATTGTAAGCTGGTGGTTTTACCTAGGAGAAACCAGCCAAGAAGACCTCAGCTATGGGCTCCCTTCCTCCACTGAGTGCTCACTTGTAGATGGTAGCATTTGATGGGAAATTTTATTCCTCAACTTGACTGCACCTTGGCACCTAGTTTCTCATCAAACAGCAGTGTAGATATTATTGTGAAGGTATTGTTAGATGTGATTATTATTTTTTTATGTTTTTTTCGATGTTTTATTTATTTTGAGGGAGGGAGGGAGAGAGAGAGAGAGAGAGACCAGTCAATTGTCAGAGAGAGAGGGAGACACAGAATCCAAAGACAGGCTCCAGACTCTGAGCTGTCAGGACAGATCCCGGAACGGGGCTGCAACCCACCAACCGTGAGATCACGACCTGAGCCGAAGGCGGCTGCTCAACCAGCTGAGCCACCTAGGTGCCCCATATTTGTGATTACTATTAAGTCCGTAGATTTTGAGCAAATTAGGTTATCTTTTATAATGTGGGTAGGCTTTATATTGTCAGCTGAAGGTTTTAAGTCAAAGGACTAAGATCCGCCAGAGAAAAAGGAATTTTGTCTCCAGATTGCCTTCAAACATGAGCAGCAGCATTAACTCTTCCTGGGATCTCTAGGCTACCATACAAGTTTCTGACTTACTGAAGTTCATACTTCCATGAGCCAGGTCCTAAAAGTAAAAAGTAAATCTCCTCTCTCTCTCTCACCCTCCGTCCGTACCTCCCTCCCTCTCTCCCTTTCACCACAAACACACATCACACACACACACACACATACAAACACTCACTAAAGTAGTTTATTGTTTGGAAGAACCCTGAATTACACATATTTTATTACCAAGTGTAATTCTAGAAAAACAGAATCATAAGGGTAACTCTTCTGAAGTAGTCCCACCAGGCTCCAAAAGGTAGGTATAAAGTATGACGCATGAAGAGTCATTCTAAAAAATGTACATGACTTTTTCCAATTTTATACACAGAAATCGGAGGAGTATACATAGGAATGGATGGTAAGCATGCGAGGTGATGGAATGGTGTAAGGAAACTAAATCTGGATGAGGCTGAGTTTATTGGCATCGGTCCGCTGAGCAGATATTCTGGATTTAATGTTGTAATTCTAGGGGACACAAAGGACTCTGAAAGTTTGGTTGGGTGGTTGGGTGAAACGTAAACCAAGAGTGGGACACAATAAATTTAGGTATCATACTGCTTCACTACACTGTATGGGAAGGGATCCAAAAGTTCAGGATGATTGGAGTGTTAGAGTGGATTTGTCATGTCAGACCTGCTCAGCTATCCTGGGAGATTCAGAGGGCACACTTTTCACCACAATTATAAGAAATAAATTTGTGCAGGAAGACTCGTCATCCTTGAAGAGCTCTTTGGAGAGCTTTCTAACTCTTCTCTTTAGGTCAGAAATAAGAGTGAGAAGTGCTACCATCAAACCGGGAAACCTAAAGGCAATGGGGAATTGGACTTTTTTGTGGCAGAGGCCAAGTGGTTGCACTTAGTATCCAAGAGCAAGTTGGTATGGTTACCATAATGGACAGTACAGTCAAAGCAGTACTTAGAAGTCTGATTTGTAGAGACTTATGCTTTTGGCTAGTTTATCAGGGAGCTCTTAAAAGTAAAATCGAATGGCAGTCTACATGGTCTGTAGAAGTGGAAAAGTGCTAGATCATGTGAGCAAAAGTTTAACTTAAGTCACACACACACAAAAAAACAAGGAATCTTGGTTTCTCAATCATTTTCTGTACTCATTTTCCATACAGTTTATAGATCCAGAACCCCTTGAATAAAGTAAATTGGGAGCAAACTGGGAGTTCCAAGTGTAGTGGCTTTTTATTGGCTGAGTTGTGACGGTCTCCCAGTAGGTGGGCAGCAGAGGAGGAGGAGGAAACCTTTCTTATTCCTGCTGGGATAGTAAAGTAGTATCCTCCCTATCCTCCCCTAGAGAGGTCAATCACTTCCTGTTTGGTCTCCAATTGAGGACTAGTCTCTGGGTATGAGGGCTCCCCCTACTGGCCTCCCATCTTCATACTAAATAATATTTTCTTGTATTAATTTTCACACAACTTACTTATTTGTCCTATTCAGGAAACAGATATATCTTAGAGAATAATGGTACGTTATCATAAGCTTACCTAGAAGACAGCTATTGTAATTCCTGTATCAGATACGGGTTTCATTGCTTAAGTTGATAAACACATACTGTAGTACCTGGTATGTAGCTATTGGTCTTGTAAATGCTCTTTTATTCTATCTGTTAGGAAAGACTACCAGAAGTAGTTTCTTTAAGCTGCCAAAACAGCAATACACCTTCACTATCCTACTTCAGGAATATATCAATCTAACTTGTGTCATAATTTAGTTCACAGGGATCTTGCTCACCTTTCTCTTCTATAAGATATCACACTGGTTCTACTTTGATGACATTAGGCTGATTGAACTAGTGAGCAAGAAGTAGCAACTACTCAAGAGTTACTGGTAAAACATGTGCAAGTCACAGTGTGGGAATTAAATCGAACCGATATTCAGAGGCCTTCTACCTAGAAGTCTAGTGGTATGGGGCATGTCAAGATATCCCTTCCAGAGTAAATTGTTGTGTTGGCCCCTGCTACAACAAAAGCTGAGACACAGCATACAGTGGAGTTCTTGAATTTAAGAGACAACCTATTTGTCATATACATGTGTTGCTCTAGCCCATTTACCAACTTACCCAAAAAACATGCTAGGGTTGAATGGGGCTCATAATAAGAGAAGCCTCTTCAACAGATTCAAGCTGACATACAAGCTTTTCTGGCACTTGGACTATATAACACAACAGATCCAATGATATTTGATGTGTCAGTGGCAGACAAAAATGACTTTGGCAGACCTCTGCAGATGAATCATGGCACCCAGGATTTTTCAAGAAAAGTTCTGTCATCCTCTGTTGATAACTACTCTCTTTAAAAGAAACAAATTTTAGTTGTTACTTGGACATAGTAGAGGATGAACACCTGACTGGTGGATGCTAGATTACCTTGTTATCTGTTCATCATGACCTGGAGATTGTTTGATTCACCAACCTATAAAGGTGGGTATGCACAGAAGCATTCCATCATCAAACATAAGTGATATAGACACTACTGCTTGAGAGTCGGCTTCAGATCAGGCTTAAGCAGTCCCAGAAGCACAAGTAATTTGCCTGTGGACGTGGCCCAAGTGCCCATGGTTCTCGTTCCTGTTACATTACCTTCCCTCTTCTGGCCTATATCTGTGGTCTTACAGAGAGCTCTCTACACTCAGCTGACAGAGAAAGAGAAAATTCAGACCCTGTTCATAGATGGTTTGCATATTATGCAGACCATGGCAAAATAGACAGCTGCAGCAATTACAGCTACTTTATAGGACATCTTTGAAGGACAAAGATGAAGAGAAAACCTCCCTGTGACCAGAACTTTGAAAAGTGTACCTGATTGTTCACTCTGCTTGTAAGACCAAATTGTCATACTTGAGATTAGACACTGATTCCTGGGATGTGGCAATGACTTGGATAATTGGTCAGAGATTGAAAGGAACATTACTGGAAAACTGATGATAAGGAGGTCTGGGGAAGAGGTATGTGGGCAGACCTTTTTAATTTTTTTTCATATTTTATATGCTTATTCAGGATGTATTTTGACTATGGAATTTATGCATTTTAGCACTATAAAATGCAATGTTCTGAAGTCTTTTTTTCCATGTAGTTCTGTTTCTTACATTATCATCCTAAAGAAATTCTCTTATGTGATGTTTTAAATGCATTAAGATATTGCATGGTGTCTGATGTTATCAGTAATAATGGTTGCAATGAAATACTTAGTTGTGTCCATACTCTATTGTAATCTAAAAACATCAGGAAATTTCTTTTCTGTACAGGCAGGTATGAAGTTATCAAGTAGTAACTGTCCATCGGGAAGGAACCGATCACTGTTTCGTTGATGAATTAGTATGTCCAGCTGAGAACCTGGATAGGACTTCACAAGATGGGTAGCATCAATAAGGCTTCCATTTAATTTGATCTGTTCCCAAATATCCACTAAAGGCCTTTTTCCCACAAAAGGGCAAAAGTATCGCTGGGTTGCAAATTAGAGCAAATGTTGGCACAGCTTTGTATTTTCCAGGATTCTTCAAAGCATAAAGCTCCTCATGGAGTGGACAAAAATAGACATCCTCCGGTGGTCCACTATAAAATGACATTTACGAATTGGAGAAGGTCTTCAGGTACATAAGAGCACATTCTCTAGTTAGTTTTCCAAGGATCTTTAGTGGCACTCACATAAAACCCAGCACTGGTACCAAAGTCCAAGCTCTCATCTTCTTCTTTAATATTGCAGCAACAATGGCTGGTATCTTGAGCAATGACAACAAGAACATGTTCTGAGGTATCCTGATGATGACAAGACTTTGACATAAAATTTTGGTCAGTGCAAGTTAAACTAATTGTCTGTATTGGCAAGACAGACAATATAGTGCAGGGCGTTTTCCAGTTTCTGCCTTTGATGGTAAGGAGATATCTAGTTTCATTTTGCATTTCAGCTCAACACTGTCATATTCAAAAAACTTTCTGCAATCCTCCCTAACACTAGTTGCTGGAAATGTTTCAATCCTATTCTTCTTATGACCAATTGCTACTTGCTTTTTTTGTCTTCACCAAGGGATAGAAGATCCTTAGTAATTGATGGCAGTGGAGAAAGAAGCAGCACCTGGAACTAGTTAGATCTTTTTGGATGGGCAAAATGTGAAAATATTTTATTCCCATGTAAATGCTCAACAAAAGATTGCCTTCGTAGAGGAAGATGATTTCCAAGAATATAGTGGATCAGATGGCCCGTTCTGTGGATAGCAGTCAGTGTTTTTCCCTGCCACCCGGTCACTACTCAATGGGCTCATGAACGCAGTGGCCACGATGGCAGGGATGGAAGGTGTCATGGGCCCAGCAATATGGATTTATGCTCACAAAAGTCAATCTGCTTATGGCTACTGCTGAGTGACCATTTACCAGTAGTAGAGGCCAACACTCATTCCCTTATATGGCATCATTCCCCAGGGTATTCATCCAGTGTGCGGGTGGCAACTTGATTCCATTAGACTTCATCATGGCAGAGGTAGTGTTTCATTCTCTCTTTTTTTCATGGTGTTTTTTAAAATTATTGAGGGAGAGCGAGAGCGTGAGAGAGGATGTGAACAGGGAAGGGACAGAGAGGGACAGAGAGAATCTCAAGCAGGCTTTGTGCTGTCAGCACAGAACCCGATGCAGGGTTCCATCTCAAGAACCGTGAGTGAGATTATGACCTGAGGCAAGATCAAGACTGAGACGCTTAACCACATGAGTCACCCAGATACCTCCAGGTACTGTTTCATTCTTATTGAAATAGACACATACTCTAGATACAGATTTTCATTCCTGTATGTGATACTTTTACCAAAATTACCTCCTGGGGACTTAATAAATGCCTTATTCACCATTATGCTATTCCAACAACATTGCTTCTGACCAAAAAACTCATCATGTCACAACAAATGAAATGTGTCAATGATTCCATGCCCATGCATCAGAAAGTGCATTGGACGCCTCCAGGTTATTATGTGTCTCACTTATCACATCTTTTAATTCATAATAATTATTTTTAAGCTCCTTGTTGTTTGTAGCCATAGTTTCGTTGATGTCCTCCATGCTTTTTTTCAAGCCCAGCGGTTATTTTTATGATTATTGTTCTAAATTCTAATTATGTTGCTTATATCTGTTTTGAGCAGTTCTTTAGCTGTCAATTCTTCCTGGAATTTCTCTGGAGGAGAGCTCTTTCGTTTCGTCATTTTGGTTAGCTTTCTCTCTCTTGTTAGTTTAAAAAACTTATTATCCTCTCTGCACCTGTGAGCACTGCTGTACCCAAGAAGGCTCTTTGACTGTCCAGGGCCTATCCTTTCAGAAAGTGTTCTTTGAATGGTATCTCTTGGTCTCTCTTGTTGAGACCTTGGTTATTTTATTTTCCTTCTCATAGTTGTTTTCTGGGACTCTCCACCATGTGTACTTTGGCTTGTTTCTTGAGGTAGCCCTGGAAAAGAAAACAGACAAACACACAGGGAACAATGGCACACAAATGCACAGACAAATCCAACAAACACGCAAACCAAAAGCGAAAACAAAAAAGAAAAGAGAAAAGAGGAAGGGGGGGTGGCGAATAATAAAAAATAAAAATATATAAAAAAGAAGAAAAGAAAAGGAAAAAATAAGAAGTCCAACAGACAAAGAACAGTTTGAAGCATATAACCAGATTTCCCAGCTACAAATAAATAGCTAGGTGCATGCAGTGCTGGTGGAAGCGCTAAAGAGAGAAATGACATGGTGGGGATGAGGCGAAATTGGAAATGAAATGAGCAGGCAGCAGGATTAAGAAGGTTTTTCAAAGAGTGAAAGAGTGGAATATGGTTGGAGAAGAGGCGAAAGTGACTATGGTGTTATCCAAAGAAACTATATGGTCTGATTACTCCAGAGAGAAAAAGATGAAAAGGTAGGTAGGTGTAGAATTTACATCTAGAGAATGGATTAAATGTGACTGTTTAATCAAGCCAGTGACCAGAATTAATCCGGGCAGTGCATCCATGTTGGTCTTGTCCTGGCTCCGGTAAAAAGAAAGGGAAGACGGCAGCTCTCTAGCAGGGATGGGCGTGGTTTGATCCAATGCATCCCGTGGGAGTCCTGCCTTGGCGGTTGTGGAGAGAAGAGTGGCAGCGCTCCAGTCCCTTCTTGAACCAAGCGCTGCAATTCACTTTTTTGGGTGCGTAACCTCCCTGTGCCGGGGGCGCAGCTAAGGTGGGCCATGGTCTATATCCCAGGCCAGGCCTCATTTCCAGATCCCAGTCCGCGTGCCCCACTGAAATTGCTGGAAACACAAACTGACAGGTGATCCCCTCAGGACAGTCCCAAGCCTCTTGTCTTCCCCCTGGGGATTGAGCCAGAAGCCACTGCTGCCTTCTCCTCCAGGTCGGGTTGGCAAGCGAGGAGCAGTTTCACCTAGGGGTCGCCTGGGACGAGTGCATCCCACCTAGGGTCACCTGGAGAGCAGGAAACTGGATCCCTCTGTGTCCAGAGCGGGGGCGGGGGGAGTTTCTCTTCTCCAGCGACAGGGACAGTGTCTTGAGAAGTTTTGGCCACTCTCTTTCTCCTTTAAATTCCTCCCAGAGGGGGATCGCCCCCGTCCCTCTGTGTCTCTGGTCCTGGCCCGATTTTGTCTTCCCCAGTTCACACTCAAGATAGAAGGTTTATTCAGCGGACTCTGTCTCCTTTTCCTCCCAAACTCCTGGATTCTGTAAGGGTTCCTATGGCTTCAAGCATTCTCTGTGCGAGGTATGGGGGCGAGTGCAATGTAAGGAGTTTAATGGTGTTTTTTAAAAAAATTATTTGAGACAGAGAGAGAGAGTATGTGAGCAGGGAAGGGACAGAGAGAGAGGGAGAGAGAGAATCCCAAGCAGTCTTTGTGCTGTCAGCACAGAACCTGATGCAGGGTTCCATCTCAAGAACAGTGAGACTAACCTGAGCCAAGATCAAGACTGAGACGCTTAACCACATGAGTCACCCAGATACCCCCAGGTACTGTTTCATTCTTATTGAAATAGACACATATTCTAGATACAGATTTTCATACCCTTTATGTGTTACTTTTGCCAAAATTACCTCCTGGAGACTTAATGAAGCCTTACTCACCATTATGCTATTCCAACAATATTGCTTCTGACCAAAAAACTCATCAATGGTTCCATGCTCATGAAATTCATAGTCTTACCATATTTTCCACCATCCTGAGTCAGCTGTCATGTCAGAACAGTGGAATGGACTTTTTAAGTCTTAGTTACAGGGGCGCCTGGGTGGCTCAGTCGGTTAAGTGTCCAACTTCAGCTTGGATCATGATGTCGCGGTTCGTGGGTTTGAGCCCTGTATCTGGCTCCATGCTGACAGCTCAGAGCCACCTCTCTATGCCCCTCCCCTGCTTGCGCTCTGTCTCTCTCTGTCTCTCCAAAATAAATAAACAAACATTAATTTTTTTAAGTCTTTGTTGCAGTGCCAGATAGATGACAGTACTTTGTGAGAGAATGTCAATGTTATTATAAAGGGAATATACACTCTGAATCAACATTCATTATATTTCTGTTTTTCCCAAAGCCAAGTTTCATGGGTCCACGAAACAAGGTCTAGAAGTGGGAGTGGCACCACTCACTCTTACCTCTAGGAATCCACTAGTAACATTTTTGCTTCCTATCCTTGTGAATTTATACTCTGTTTGTTTAAACATCTTACTTTTAAAGGGTGGAGTGCCTCCATCACAGAAGGCAAAGAGTCTTTTGAACTGGAAGTTAAGACTGCCACTAGTCTAGTTTCGACTCCTCAGGCCCATGAATCAGCAGTCTGTGCTGGCTGATGTTATTACTGCTGATAACCAAAATGTAGTTGGATTGCTATTCCAGCACGGAGGTAAGGAGGAGTATGTCTAAAATGCAAGGTATCCCTGAGGATGTCTCTTCCTATTACCATACCTGTGATTAACATCAGTGGAAAACTAAAATTCAATTCAAGCAGGACTGTTAATGGTTTATACACTTAACGAATGAAAGTTTGATTCGCTCCATCAGGTAAAGAACCTCAACCAGCCATAATTTGGCTATTGGTGATAATAATCGGAGTGGACGTATCCTTTTGAAATAGTATTTTTGTATCCACTGGGTAAAAACCAGGTAGTGAATTGCTGTATCATGGGGCAGTTCTATTTTTAACCAAGAAATTGTTGCCCGTTTTCTCCACTACGGTTTTGATGCTTTTCCTGTCTCGCATTTAGGTCTTTCATCCATTTTGAGTTTATTTTTGTGTATGGTGTAAGAAAGTGGTCCAGTTTCATTTTTCTGCAGGTAGCTGTCCAGTTCTCCCAGAACCATTTGCTAAAGAGACTGTCTGTTTTCCATCGGATACTCTTCCCTGCTTTTTAAAAGATTGGTTGGGCATACATTTGTGGGCCCAAATCTGGTTTCTCTATTGTATTCCATTGGTCTATGTGTGTGCATTTTGCCAATATCATACTGTCTTGATGATTACAACTTTGCAGTAGAGGCTAACGACTGGGATTGTGATGCCTCCCGCTTTGGTTTTCTTTTTCAACATTACTTCGGCAATTCGGGGTCTTTTGTGGTTCCATAGAGATTCTAGGATGGATTTTTCTAGCTTTGAGAAGAATGCTGGTGCTTTTTTTATTGGGATTGCACTGAATGTGTAAATTGCTTTGGGTACTATTGACATTTTAACAATATATATTTTTCCATTTCTTTGTGTCTTCACTTTCATTCATAATTATTTTTGTTTTCGTTCTTGATTTGTTTTGTTTTTGTTTTTCTTTTCTCTTCTTTCTTTTTTTGTTTGTTTGTTTGTTTTAGTTTTAGGCATACAAATCTTTGATGAGTTTGGTTAGGTTTATTCCTAGGTATTTTATGGTTCTTGCTGCAATTGTAAACGGGATCAGTTTCGTTATTTCTCTCTCCGTTGCTTCATTATTGGTGTATAAAAATGCACCTGATTTCTGTACATTGATTTTGTACCGTGTGACTTTACTGAATTCATGTATCAGTTCCAGCAGTCTTTTGGTGGAGACTTTCGGGTTTTCTGTGTAGAATATCATGGCGTCTGCAAAAAGTGAAAGTTTGACTTCTTCTTTGCCGAGTTTGATGCCTTTTATTTCATTTCTTGTCTAATTGCTGAGGCTAGGACCATGTTAATCAACATCCCTGTCATGCTCCTTATCTTGGGTAGAAAACTCAGTCTTTCCCCATTGAGGATGATATTAGCTGTGGGCTTTAATGATGTTTTGGTATGTTCCTTCTATCCTGACTTTCCTGAGGGCTTTTATGAAGAATAGATACTATATTTTGTCAAATGCTTTTTCTGAATCTATTGACAGGATCATATGGTTCTTATCCTTTCTTATATTAATGTGATGCATCCATTGGTTGATTTGCAAATATTGAACCAGCCCTTCAGCCCAGCGATGAATCCCACTTGCTCATGGTGAATCATTCTTTTTATATGTTGTTGAATTCAAATTGCTAGTATCTTCTTGAGAAGTTTTGCATCCATGTTCGTCAGACATCGTGGCCTGTAATTCTCCTTTTTTGTGGCGTCTCTGTCTGGTTTGGAAATCAAGGTAATGCTGGCTTCATAGGATGAGTCTGGAAGCTTTCCTTCCATTTCTATTTTTAGGAACAGCTTGAGAAGGATGGGTATTAACTCTGCTTTAAATGTCTGGCAGAATTCTTCTAGGAAGCCATCTGCCCCAGGACTCTTGTTGGGATATTTTTGATAACCGATTCAACTTCTTCACTAGCTATGAGTCTGTTCAAATTTTCTATGTCTACCCATTTGAGTTTTGGTAGTGTGTGAGCGTATAGGAATTTGCCCATCTCTTCCACATTGTCCAGTATACTGGCATATAATTTCTCAGAGTATTCTCTGATAATTATCTGTATTTCTGAGGGGTTGGTTATGATAAGTCCAATTTCATTCATGACTTTATCTGGGTCCTCTCTCTTTTCTTTTTGAGAAGACTGGTTAGATATCAATTTTGTTTATTTTTTCAAAAAAACAACTCTTAGTTTCATTGATATGTTCTTTCGTTTGGTTTTTATTTTATTTTTTATTCTATACTGTTTATTTCTGCATTTATCTTCATTATTTCTCTTCTTGTCTTGTGTTTGGAGTTACTTTGCTGTTCTGCTTCTAGTTCCTTTACGTGTGCTGTTAAATTATGTATTTGGGATTTTTCTTGTTCTTGGGGTAGGCCTGGTTTGCAACGTGTTTTCCTTTAGGACTACCTTTGCTGCATCCCAGTCGGTTTGGATTGTTGTGTGTTCACTTTCACTTGTTTCCATATATTATTAAATTCCTTTTTTAATTTCCTGGTTGACTCATTCATTCTTTAGTAGGATGTTCTTTAACTTCCATGCATTTGGAAGTTTCCCAAACTTTTTCCTGTGGCTGATTTGAAGTTTCCTGGCATAGTCATCTGAAAGTGTGCATGATATGATCTCAATTCTTTTTTTCAATAATTTATGGCCAAGTTGTTTCCATATAACACCCAGTGCTCATCCTCACAAGTGATCTCAATTCTTTTATATTTACAGAGGGCTGTTTTGTGACCCGGTATGTGATCTAATTTGGAAAATGTTCCATGTGCACTCTAGAAGAATGTATGTTCAGCTGCTTTAGGTTGAAAAGTTCTAAATATAACTGTCAAGACCATCTGGTCCAGTGTTTCATTTAGGACCATTGTTTCTTTCCTGATTTGCTGTCTAGATGATCTGTCCATTGCGGAAAGTGGGGTATTAAAATCTGCAATGACCAAATTCTTACCTAAAAGATTGCTTATGTTTGTGATTCTTTTATATATTTGATTTCTTTCGAATTCAGTGCTTAGAAATGTATAATTGTTAGGTCTTCTTGATTGATAGACCCCTAAATTATTATTGTATGCCCATCTTCATCTCTTGTTACAGCCTTTATTTTATTTTATTTTTAATTTTTTATCTTTATTTATTTTTGAGACAGAGAGAAACAGACCATGAGTGGGTGAGGGTCAGAGAGAGAGGGAGACACAGAATCTGAAGCATGATCCTGGCTCTGAGCTGTCAGGACAGAGCCCGATGCAAGGCTTGAACCCACAGACTGCAAGATGCTGACCTGAGCCAATGTCGGCTGCTTAACCGACTGAGACACTCAGGCGCCCTCAGCCTTTATTTTAAAGTCTAGTTTGTCTTGGGGTGCCTTAGTGGTTCAGTCAGATCAGCATCCACTTCGGCTCAGGTCATGATCTCATGGTTCGTGGTTTCAAACCCCGCATCAGGCTCTGTGCTGACAGCTAGCTCAGAGTCTGGAGCCTGCTTGCGATTCTGTGTCTCCCTCTCTCTCTGACCTTCCCCTGTTCACACTTCCTCCCACCCTCCATCCCTCCCTTCCTCCCTCCCTCTCTCCTTCCTTCTCTCTCTCTCTTTCTCAGAACTAAATAAAACATCAAAAATTATTTTAAAAAAATAGTCTAGTTTGTCTTAAATACTATGGCTACTCCAGCTTTCTTCTGACCTCCAGTAGCATAATAGATGGTTCTCACCCTCTCATTTTCAAATTGAAGGTGTCCTCAGGTCTAAAATGGGTCTCTTTTAGATAGAAAATATATGGGTTTTTGTGGGGAATGAATTCACTAAATCCCTGGGCTTACACCAATGGGTTAACAAGGCATACAAAAGTACAAATCTATAGGATGGTCACAATTGAGTTTGGGTAAACAAGATAAGACACCCAAGATAGAGAGGGAGGGTGCAGAAGCACCCAGGATGAGCGGCGGTGAAAAGACAGAGGGGGTGGTGCAAAGATAGATTGGGGTGAAAAGATAGAGGGGTGCAAAGGTAGAGAGGGGTGCAAAGATAGAGGGGGTGCTAGATGGGGATACAAAGATAGAAGACTAAAGGCCCTTGAAACAAAGGTAAATGAGTAAGCAAGATTAGGCCTTTGGGGCTAAAAGGGTCCCCACCCCCAATTTAGTACTATAGCAGAAAGCCGCTTCCACTGGAAGAAAGGACCAAATTAGTTAAACATGTAAATAAGGCTATAGACCTCTGCTACACTACTACATTAAGGGTGATGCTGCCCACAGTGGAAATGATTTACAAAACAATAGGTGCCTTGTTAACCTTGAGGTTATTTAGCCTATCTGTCTCATACCCTAGGCTAGGTAAGATAAACGGACATCGGTCCTCTTGTCTGCCATTATCAATCATGTGCCCACCTGCCCGGTGCCAGGATTTATCTTTATATTGACCCACACACCAAATACTATGTACCTTCAAAACTACTTTTCCCTCATGCCCATGAGGTGATGTTCATCAATTCATTATTGTCTCTTTGTTCACACACATCAGGTTTGTAAGCCTTCTGATCTTAATAAATACGGGGCAAGACCTTTATTTGGGGCTCTTGTCTTTTCCTGGACATTAGCCATTTCTCCTATTTTAATCCTGAATTTCTTGCTGGCCGAGAGAGAATTTAGACTTAGAGCCTACTACCGATCTTGTTTCTTTTTAATCCATTTGGCTACCCTATGTCTTTTAGAGGAACATTTAATCCATTTACATTTAGCATTATTATGGAACGATAGGGGTTTAGAGTCATTGTGTTCTCTGTAGGTTTTGTGCTTGCAGTGATGTCTCTGGTCCTTTGTGGTCCTTGCAACTTTTCACTCACAGAGTCCCCCTTAGGATCTCTTGTAGAATTGGTTTAGGGGTGATGAACTCCTTCAGTTTTTGTTTGTTTAGGAAAACCTTTATCTCTCTTCCTATTCTGAATGACAGCCTTGCTCGATAAAGGATTCTTGTCTGCATATATTCCCTCTTCAGCACATTGAAAATTTCCTGTCACTCCCTTCTGGCCTGCCATGTTTCAGTAGAAAGTTCTGCTACCGCCCTTATGGGTTTACCCTTGTATGTTTAGGTCCATTTACCCCTGGCTGCTTTCAGAATTCTCTGTCTTTTTATTTTGCTAATTTCACTATGATATGTCATGCAGAAGATCACTTCAAGTTACATCTCTGTGCCTGCTGGATTTCAATATTTGTTTCCTTCCCCAGATTGGAGAAGTTCTCAGCTATGATTTATTCAAGTACATTTTCAACCTCTCTCTCTCTCTCTCCTTCTTTTGGAACTACTATGATATGAATATTGTTCCATTTCATTGAATCATTTAGTTCTCTAACTCTCCCCTTATCGTATAGAATTTTTTTACCTCTCTTTTTCTCACCTTCCTATTTTTTCCAACATTTAATCTTCTATTGAACTCATTCTCCATTCTGCCTCTTCACTGTCACCTTGACTATTTTATTTTGCACCACATTTACAGCATTTGGTAATTTGTCATGACTATTTTTCATTCCTTGATCTCTGCAGCAATACATTCTCTGCTGTCTTCTATGCTTTTTCTTTCCAAGCCCAGTGATTAATCTTATGACTATTATTCTAAATTTATGATGAGATATATGGTTTATGTCTGTTTTGATCAACTCTTTAGCTATCACTTCTTCCTGGAATTTATTTGAGGAATTCTTCCATTTTGTCATTTTGGCTAATTTTCTCACTCTTACGTATATTAAGAGCTTCTTATGCGTCCTGTACCTGCGAGCACTACTATATTAAAAAGGGGTCATACACTGTCTAGGGCCTGTCCCTTCAGTAGGCGCTTTTTGGAGTGTGTTACTTCCTCTCTGTTGTTGACTCTGCTTGCTTCATCTCTCTACTTGTAGTGACGTTTTGGACCCTTCACCAGGAGTGCTTTGATTTTTTTGTTGGAGTAGCCCTGGATAAAGCAAGCAAACAACCAAAAACAAACAAACAAACAAACAAAACCCCAAAACAAGAAATAACAATCGGAGTGGGAGTGCAAGTGGTGAAAGAGGCCATATTCTATATAAAGAGGGAAATGACAAGATTGGGTTAAAGTAAAGAAAAGAAAATGGACCAGGCAGAGAAACGATATGACTTAAACGATTGAGAGAGAGGAAAATAAAGAAGGAGTCATAGAACAGGTATAAAGAGAATAGGTTAAATATGTCTGCTTAAACAAACCAACAATCAGAATAATCAGACTAGAGGAGAAAAAAATAAGGAGAAAGGAAGAAAATATGCATCACTGGGTGCCTTGGACTGGTGGCAGCGTTGGTCTGGATGAGGGGCTGTCTGGTTCATCAGTGTCAATTCCACTCCAATAGAAGTGCAGTTATCACGTGTGGAGGGATGTAGTTTGGTGTAGGCTAGTCCCACCTCCACTATGGGCCTGCTGCGTATTCCTTGAATCACCTTGATGGTGATGGGGAGAAAAATGGTTACACCCCAATCTCTGCTCCCCAAACAGGGTGTCACAGACCACTCTGTTCAGGCATCCCTCACAGTGGTGCATGTGTGTGAGACAGCTGATTTTGTTTGCCTGTTTGTTTGTTTGTTTTTCTGCCCCACATTATCTCCCACTTCACTGGGGCTTGACTGGGATTCAAATCCAGATGTCCTAAAGACTCCCACACCAATTGCCCTTCCAATAAATGGCCTCTGACTGGTGGGCCAGGACAGTCTTTGTCTTTGAATGGCTGTATACTTTCTTCCCACAGCACTCCAAAAGGGGATAACTTTTCCCCACTGTGGACTGTGCCCCTGAACTAGTTACCAATCCTGGGACTGGCTCTCCTCCCCGCCAGCCTCAGTCCAGAGAAAGTCCCACAGTTAGAGATTGGATCTTTCTCCATCTTTGGTCCATGGTTTTCTCTTGTCCAAATACAGTCCTACACTTCCGCATCCTCTCTTTCTCTTCCCTTTGTCTCTCTGCAGAAGGGGATAGCTCCATTCTGGGCCTACAAAATTCCTTTTATCTCTTCCAGTTTGCTTTCATGCACCTATGGCCTGCCAGGTTGTTCTCATTGGCCCCTAGAGATGTCTGTCACTCTGCAGCCCAGGGTTTTGGAATTCAAAGTCCATTGGCTCAACACTGCTGTGTCTGAAGGATGAGGGAACTTTGGGTCCCCCCACTTCTCCATGTTCCTCCCTTCCCAGTGTGGACCTAGTTTAGATGCTGCTTTCAAATAACGAGGTATAATAAGATATAATTTAGGAAGTTAGATTATGGTATAAATAGCAAGCAATCCTTCATTTTATTGGATGTGATAATGATATGGGTCATGTAAGATATTCCGATTGTTGAAAACTACAGAGTGATATAGAGAGGACTGCAATGGCAGGATGTAAAAATGCTGAAATTTGAAGACAATAAGAACATCTTGACAGTAGCAAGAGACAACTTACTTGTTACATATAAGTTAACCTAAACAAGATTAACAGCTGACAATTTCAAAATAGCGGAGGACAGATGACGGTAGGCTAACATTCAAAGTGCATTAAAAAAAAGAAAAAAGGTCATCGAATAATGCTATGTTTAGCAAAACTACCTTTCATAAATTAAAGAATTCTCAGGTAAATCAAAACTAGATAAGTGTTTCCTAGCAGACCCATGTCATAGGAAATATCAAAGAAAATTCTTCAAGGCAAAGCAAGTGACAATAGAGAGCAATTCAAATCTTTACAAACACAAAAATACAAAAACTGGTGGGAAAGGTAATTATCTAATCACAAAAGACAATGTACATGTGTGCCTTTTTCCCTTTTTCTATTTCATGATCTAAAAATATTTGTATAACATACTATGTATATAATGTATATTTGGTCCTTTAACATTTTTTCAGAGTATACTTCATTTTATTGACTTTTGTACCTACATAAATCATAACTTATTCAAAATTTAAATTAAAACAGAGTTCAATTGGCTCTATAGTTTATGATTAAGCGCCTACCATCTAGTTAAAATTCAATAGTTCCACCTATTGGGCCAGACGCTTGGAAAAGCCAAAGATTGAGATGATACAAAATAGCATTTTTTATTTGGCTTTGAAAGGTATCATGTGCTGGAATTTGGACACCAGAAAATTCACCATCCTTATTACATTTTACAAATCGCATGAATAAAGTCTCCTGAGATTTTACTAAGAACACAGTCACCGTGATCTGCAATGAGTAGATAATATAGATAAACATGCAGGACACATGTATTCCTGCAGAAGAGAAACATGCCAGCCATTTAAGTATATTGTGGTTATTGACTGTAACCAATACATCTTTTGCACTACCGGCCAATAGGGGTAATGTTTCCATCTCCAGCGTGCATTTCTATTTTACCCCTACTCCAGACCCTAAATTCCATGTTTGGATAATATATGTAAAGACATTTACCCATATTTTAAGAAAAAAATGTACAATTGCATGAAAAATATCTGCCCCGTACAAGATAACTAAACTTTTAACATGATACATAATTTTGACAAATGCAAAACAAAATGTTTTTATATACTTATTAGCCCATGTTGTTTTACTGCCCGTAACATATTTAATAATAAAGCACTTTTTATAAACAGCACAAAGAGGTAAGAGCAAAGCTGTCTTGTCTAAGAAATGAATACAGAAGGTAAACAAATAGTTATTATGGTGTGCTTTAGGGTTTGTAACAATAATGGAAGTAATATGTACAACAATAGTACCAGAGAAAGAAGGCTGGTGGATCGAGTGACATTAAAATAAAGTTTCTATATCTCACTGAGACTCATTATATCCTGTCGATAGGTGCAGAAAAAGCATTTGACAAAATGCAGCATCCCTTCTTAATAAAGATCCTCGAGAAAGTCGGGATAGAAGGAACTTACTTAAACATCATAAAAGGCATCTATGAGAAGCCCTCAGCTAACATCATCCTCAACGGGGAAAAACTGAGAGCTTCCCCCTTGAGATCAGGAACACGACAGCGGTGTCCACTCTCACCACTGTTGTTTAACATAGGGGTGGAAGTCCTAACATCAACTATCAGAGGACAAAAGGAAATAAAAGGCATTAGAATTGGCAAAGAAGAAGTCAAATTTTCACTTTACGCAGACGAGACTACTTTTAAATCTGAATCTGATTATGATAAGATATACATGTGTTTTGTGCCAGTCTCAGTCTATCGACAACCACTATTGTGGTTGAACTGGCCCTTGTGATTCTTATTATGATTGCAAGATTCCCTTGAGCAATAGCCAGCAGAAATTTTGGGAAAATAAAGGTTATCACTTACAGAGCCTGGAAATTACACAGCATACCTGATTACAACATGGTAAAACTGTGAAAAGAGGAGAATCTGGGTTCTTCTTTTACTGGGGCTAAGGGTAGGGACCTACTGATCTGTAGGCTCGCTCTTTATGGGTGAATTTAAAAACAAAAATAGGAATTAAAGCATGAGAAGAGTAAAACCAAGTGGTCTAAATGGTCAGTTATCAAAATCCACCCAAGAATCTAAAACAAAGGAGCCTCCATCCAGGGAGAGGGCCTGGCTCTTCATCCGTCACCTGCTTTGTATTGTATTTATTCAAGATATCCATCTTTAAATGGGATGCCTCCATAACCAAACTTTAAGTGAAGGACTTTCATTATACAAAAAAAAAAAACCAAAAAACAAAACTCAGCTGTTAAGGCACAACCCACAATATGCTAAGCCACAGAACAAACCACTAACGGAACCCTTAAAATATAGGAAAAAGAGAGAGGGGGAAATTTAAATTCCCCACAAGAAATAATTATCTTAATGCAAAAGAAAGCAGTAAGTGAGGAAGAGAGAAACTAAAAAGTCATGAGATATGTAGAAAAAAATGAATTAAAATGATAGACCTAAACCAAATCGAGTTGATCTTTGAAAAACACAAAGATTAGGGGCATCAATATTCCTCTACGCAGTAAAAAATTCATGTGTAAGTTTTGATTCCCCCCCAAAAATATAACCACTAATAGAACACTATAGCATATGTTGACCAGAAGCTTTACTGACAATACAAACAGCTGATTAACATATTTTATGTTGTGCGTATTTCATACTATATTTTTAAAGTAAAAGGGAAGCGATTAAAATCATAAGAGAAAATGCATTCATTGTTATTATACCATACTTATAAAAATATCCATATAAGTGGACCCATGTAGTTCAAACCCGTGTTGTTTAGGGGTCAACTACACATTGTTTGGCTTGCCATAAGGTAAAATGACGTTTAGTGTTGCCAGGCAGGTGGCAGGGGACTTAAGAGTTTTGCAAGCATTTGATAGAGGAAACATTTGTGAGGCAAGAACTTACCTATTTTGGAAAATTAGATCCTATAGAATCCTCAGGGTTCAACAACTAGAGGCACTTTGGCAACTTGGTCTTGAGGTCGATAGTCACCACAGGAGAAGTTCCTGATGTCCATCAAGGTTGGGGTGCATTGTTTCCCTTTCCTCCTCTCGGGTTGTGTCATCTCCATCTGCGGTGCAGTCATCTCCAACGGTGAATCATCTGCTGGGACAATTATGTCTGAGTAGCTGGTGTGCTTGAGAATGGTAGATAGCCTGGGAAAAGGCAGCTTTCCCAGATGCAGACCCATGAAGAATAGGAGTGGCTGGCAGGTGTTAAATTCTGATAGATGACCTTGAGGGTGTTATGCTGAGCGAAATAAGTCAGGCAGAGAAGGACAAATATCATATGTTTGCACGTATAGGAGGATTAGGAGGAACTTGACGGAGGAACAAGGGGGAGAAGAAGGGCGGAAATGGTGGGGGAAAGGGAGAGAGGCAAACCATGAGAGACTCTTGAATGCTGACAGAAACTGAGGACTGATGGATGTGGGGGGAGGGGGGATGGGCATGGAGGAGGACACTTGTGGGGATGAGCACTCAGTGTTATGTGGAAACTAATTTGACAATAAACTATTTGTAAAAAAAATAAATAAATTCTGATATAGGCATGGCTTTGGATGGAACAAGAAATATGGTCTCTACTGCTAGTTGAGCCAATCTCAGTGAGCTTTGTAAGATCATCAGGGGTGCATCTTGAAAGAAAAAACAACAAAAACAACAATAAAAAAAATGCAATGTCTGTGACGGAGCTTTGTGGAGACTCCCTCCAAAATGCATATTTATTCTGGGCTTTTTGGTAAGCAATTACAGGAAAATTTGAAAATGGCAGCTTTACAATAGAGATTTTTCCCATTGGAACTACAGAAAGAACATTAGACTCTAAATCTGCCAGCTATATGGGTCTCATTTGGTTACATTGGAAGGGCCATTCTTGGAAATTCATTGAAAACATGGTATGGGGAGGGAGTGAGTGACTTAATCATTACTTTCATTGGTACCATATAATATAGAGAGACAAAAGTTTGGGGTCAGAATCCATGCCTGATGTCACGTTATTTGAAACTCTTCTAACAGGGTCTGCTAGCACCTGGTGCTCATCCATCCTGGAGTGCAGTAATGACCTGGGTAATTTTCTTCTAGCACATCTCCTGAGACGTAAGCGTTTTTCTACTTACCCTATTACCCAGGCTGTACACAACAAGAGCAACCCTTACAACAAAGAAGACCATTTGCAGTTGACCTCCATGTGGGAATGGCTTCCTTCAGGGCAAGCAACCTGGATACTGACCGAAGGCTGACTATGGTTGAATATAGTTTAAAGAAATGGTCATTTACTTCTTTGTCTAAGATGGAGTAAGAGCCAGGCCTATGTCTGCTGATAGCAGCCACTAGATGCTGGGCTCTTTACCAACGTTATGCATTTTGGGGTCTTTGGAAACTCTGGGTAGTTGATTCATTTCTGTGGTGGTGAGTAGTTGGTTAGAGAAGGATTAAGTGCTCTGAAGAGCCAGTCTGTCCCTTTACCTTCTTCCTACTTTAGAAATTATTTCAAGATGCCATAAGTTTCAAGTTTCAGGTATTTTTTAATTTTTAATTTTTAATTTTTTTTACAAATAATTTATTGTCCAGTTGGTTTCCATATAACACCCAGTGCTCATCCTCACAAGTGTCCTCTCCATGCCCATCTCTCCCCTTCGCCCCCCACATTCATCAGTCCTCAGATTGTTCTCAGCATTCAAGAGTCTCTCATGATTTGCCTCTCTCCCTTTCCCCCACTATTTCCCCCTTCTTCTCCCCCATTGTCCTCCGTTAAGTTCCTCCTAATCCTCCTATATGTGCAAACATATGATATTTGTGCTTCTCTGCCTGCCTGATTTCGCTCAGCATAAAACCCTTAAGGTCCATCCATGTTGCTACACATGGCCAGATTTCACTCTTTCTCATTGCTATGTAGTATTCCATTGTATAGATAAACCACATCTTCTTGATCTATTCTTCCGTTGATGGACACTTAGTCTCTTTCCATATTTTAGCTATTGTTGAGAGTGCTGCTATGAACATTGGGGTACATGTGCTCTTATGCGTCAGCATTTCTATATCCCTGGGGTAAATTCCTAGCAGTGCTATTTCTGGGTCATAGGGGAGTTCTATTGTTAATTTCCTGAGGAACCTCCAGACTGTTTTCCAGAAGGGCTGTACCTGTTTACATTCCCACCAACAGTGTAGGAGGGTGCCCGTTTCTCCACATCCTTGCCAGCATCTAGAGGTCTCTGATTTCTTCATTTTAACAACCCTGACTAGCGTGAGGTGGTATCTCAGTGTGGTTTTGATTTGTATTTCCCTGATGAGGAGGGATGCTGAGCATCGTTTCATGTGTCTGTTGGCCATCTGGATGCTCTCTTTGGAGAAGTGTCTGTTCATATCTTCTGCCCATTTCTTTACTGGGTTGTTTGTTTTTCGGGTGTGGAGTTTGGTGAGTTCCTTATAGATTTTGGATATTAACCCTTTATCTGATATGTCATTTGCATCCCTCTTTTCCCATTCCATTGATTGCCTATTAGTTTTGTGGATTTTTTTCCTTTGCGGTGCAGAAGCTTTTAAGCTTGATGAGTTCCCAATAGTTTATTTTTGCTCTTGATTCTCTTGCTTTTGGGGAAGGGTCAGGGAAGAAGTTGCTGAGATGGAGAAGGAGGTTGTTTCCTCCTTTCTCCTCTAGAGTTTTCATGGTTTCCTGTCTCACGTTCAGGTCCTTTATCCATTTTATTTTGGTGTATGGTGTGAGAAATTGATCTAGTTTCATTCTTCTGCATGTTGCTGTCCAGTTCTCCCCACACCATCTGTTAAAGAGGCTGTCTGTTTTCCCTTGGATACTCTTTCCTGCTTTGTGAAAGATTAGTTGGCTGTATACCTTTGGGTCCAGGTCTGAGTTCTCAGTTCTATTCCATTGGTCTATGTGTCTAGTTTTGTGTGAAAACCATGCTGTCTTGATAATGACAGTTTTGTAGTAAAGGCTAAAGTCTGGGATGGTGATACCTCCCGTTCTGGTTTTATTCTTCAATATTGCTTTGACTGTTCGGGGTCTTTTGTGGTTCTATACAAATTTTAGGATAGTTTGTTCTAGTTTCGAGAAGTATGCTGGTGCAATTTTGATTGTTTTTGCATTGAATGTGTAGATTGCTTTGAGTAGTCATGACGTTTTAACTACATTTATTCTTCCAATCCATGAGCATGGAATGTTTTCCATTTCTTTGTGTCTTCTTCTATTTCCTTCATAAGTTTTCTATAGTTATCATCATACAGATCTCCTGTATCCTTGGTTAGATTTATTCCGAGGTATTTTATGGTTTTTTGTGCAATGGTGAATGGGATCAGTTTCTTGATTTCTATTTCTGTTGCTTCATTATTGGTGTATAAGAATGCAACCGATTTCTTTGCGTTGATTTTGTACCCTGCAACTTTGCTAAATTCATGGATAAGTTCTAGTAGGCTTCTGGTGGATTCTGCCGTGTTTTCTAGGTAGAGTATTATACTGTCTGTGAAAAGTGAAAGTTTGACTTCTTCTTTGCCAATTCTGATGCCTTTGATTTCCTTTTGTTCTCTGATGGCTGATGCTAGGACTTCCAGCACTATGTTAAACAGCAGTGGTGAGAGTGGACATCCCTGTCGTGTTCCAGATCTGAGGGGGAAAGCTCTCAGTTTTTCGCCGTTGAGGATGATGATAGCTTAAAGCTTCTCATAGATGGCTTTTATGATGTTTAAGTAGGTTCCTTCCATCCCAACTTCTCTAGAGTCTTTATTAAGAAGGGATGCTGTATTTTGTCAAATACTTTTTCTACATCTATCAACAGTATCATATGGTTTTTATCTTTCTTTTGTTCATGTGATGTATCACATTAATTAATTTGTGAATGTTGAACCAGCCCTCTAACTCAGGAGTGAATCCCACTTGATCTTGGTGGATAATTCTTTTTATGTGCTGTTGGATTCGACTTGCAAGTATCTTGTTGAGGATTTTTGCATCTGTATTCATTAAGGGTATTGGCCTATAGTTCTCTTTTATTGCTGGATCTCTGTCAGGCTTGGGAATCAAAGTGATGCTGGCTTCATAAAATGAGTCCGGGAGTTTTCCTTCAATTTCTAATTTTTGGAATAGCTTGAGGAGAATTGGTATTAATTCTGTTTTGAACGTCTGGTAGAATTCCCCAGGGAAGCCATCAGTTCCAGGACTCTTATTTCTTGGGAGATTTTCAATCACTAATTCGATTTCTTCACTTGTTATGGGTCTGTTCAGATTTCCTCTCTCTTCCCGTGTGAATTTTGGTAGTGAGTGTGTGTTTAGGAATTTGTGCATTTCTTCTAAGTTGTCCAATTTGTTGGCATATAATTTTTCATAGTATTCCCTGAAAATTGCTTGTATTTCTGAGGGGTTGGTTGTAATAGGTCCATTTTCATTCATTATTTTGTTTATTTGGGTGCGCTGTCTTTTCTTTTAGATAGTCTGGCTATAGGTTTCTCAATTTTGTTTATTTTTTCAAAAAACCAACTCTTGGTTTCATTGTTCTGTTCAATTGTTTCTTTGGTCTCTATGCTGTTTATTTCTGCTCTGATTTTTACTAATTCTCTTCTTCTACTGGGTTTCGGGCGTTCTTGTTGCTCTGCCTCTAGTTCCTTTAGGTGAGCTGTTAGATTTTGGACTTGCGGTTTTTCTAATCTCTTGAAATAGGTCTGGAGTGCAATGTACTTTCCCCTTAGGACTGCCTTTACCGCATCCCATAGATATTGGATTGTTGTATTTTCACTTTCATTTGTTTCCATATATTTTTTAATTTCCTCTCTAATTGCCTGATTGGCCCATTCATTCTTTAGGGTGTTCTTTAACCTCCATGTTTTTGGAGGTTTTCCAGACTTCTTCCTGTAATTGATTTCAAGTTTCAAAGCACTGTGATCCGACAATGTGCATGGTATGATCTCAATTATTTTATATTTAATGAGGGCTGCTTTATGTCCCAGTGTGTGATCTATCTTGCAGAAGGTGCCATGCGCTCTTGAGAAGAAAGTAAATTCCTTGGCCTCAGCATGTAGAGTTCTAAATGTATCTGTCAGATCCATCTGGTCCAATGTGTCTTTCAAGTCCATTATTTCTTATTTATTTTAAATATTTTTATTTATATCTAGGAGAGAGAGAGAGGAGACAGCGCGAGCAGGGGTGGGTCAGAGAGAGAGAGGGACACAGAATCTGAAGCATCAAGTCCATTATTTCTTTAGTGATTTTCTGTCTGGTTGACCTATCCACTGCTGTATGCGGAGTATTAAAGTCCCCTGCTATTAGCACATTCTTATCTATAAGCTTGTTTCTGTTTGTGATTAATTGTTTTATTTAGGTGCTCCCATATTTGGTGCACAGACAGTTATGATTGTTCGTTCTTCCTGATGGATGGACCCTGTAATTATTATGTAGTGCCCTTCTTCATCTCTTGTGATTGTCTTTAATTTAAAGTCCAGTTTGTCTGTTATAAGTATAGCTACTCCAGCTTTGCTTTGATTTTCAGTAGCATGATATATTTTCCTCCATCCCCTTTTAATCTGAAGGTGTCTTTGAGTCTAAGATGAGTTTCTTGTATATAGCATAGAGATAGGTTTTGTTTTTTTTATCCATTCCTCCTCTCTATGTCTTTTGATTGGAGCATTCAGCCCATTTCCATTCAGTGTTATTATTGAAATATGCCGGTTTAGAGTCTCTATCTTTTGTAGGGTTCATGTTTGTGGTGGTGTCTCTGGTATCTTTGTGCCTTGCAACCTTTCCTTCAGAGCGTCCCCCTCAGGATTTCTTGTAGGGCTGGCTTAGTGGTGGCAAATTCTTTCAATTTCTGTTTACTTGGAAAGGTTTTTATCTCTCCTTCTATTTTGAATGACAGGTTTGCTGGATAGAGGATTCTTGGCTGCATATTTTTACTGTTTATCACATTGAAGATCTCCTGCCATTCCTTTCTGACCTGTCAAGTTTCAGTAGATAGGTCTGTTACCACTCTGATAGGTTTCCCTTTGTATGTTAGGGCCCTTTTCTCCCTAGCTGCTTTCAAAATTCTCTCTTTATCCTTGTATTTTGCCATTTTTACTATCTTATGCCATGCTGAAGATCGATCCAAGTTACGTCTGAGAGGAGACCTTTGAGCCTCTTGTATTTCAACATTTACTTCCTTCCCCAGGTTGGGGGAAGTTCTCTGCTATAATTTGTTCCAGGACTCCTTCAGCACCTTTCCCTCTCTCTTCCTCTTCTGGGATTCCTATGATACGGATATTGTTGTGTTTGGCTGTGTCGCTGAGCTCTCAAACTCTTCTTTCCTGTTCCTGGATCAGTTTTTCTTTTTTGTCAGTTTCTTGTTTTTCTATCATGGTGTCTTCTAAATCACTTATTCTCCTTTCTTCCTCTTCAATCCGTGCATTGGATGCCTCTAATTTATTATGTATCTCATTTATCACATTTTTTTAATTCTTCATGCCTATTTTTATTTTCCATTCTGTCTGTAGCCATAGTTTCTTTGATGTCCCCTATGTTTTTTTCAAGCCCAGCTATTAATTTTACCATTATTATTCTAAAATCTTGTTCAGTTATGCTGCTGATGTCTGTTTTGAGCAGTTCATTAGCTGTGATTTCTTCTTGGAATTTCTTTGGAGGAAAGCTCTTTCGTTTCGTCATTTTAGTTAGCTTTCTGGCTCTTGTTGGTTTTAAAGACCTGTTATGCTCTCTGTATCTATGAGCGCTGCTGTATCCAAGAAGACTCTTTGACTGTCCAGGGCCTAACCTTTCAAAGACTGTTTATTCAATGATATCTCTTGGTTTCTCTTGTTGGGACCTTGGTCATTTGATTTTCCTATTCGTAGTGATATTTGGGACTCTCCACCTTGTGTACTCTGGCTTGTTTCTTGAGGTAGCCATTAGAAGGCTTTCTCAGTGGATTCTGCATCCTTTTTCTCCCAATCTCTCAGGTTTCATAAGGTTTCCAATCGCTTCGGATCTTTTCCGTGTGATATGGGCGCGAGTGCAAGTACGGAGCTCCTTACTTCTCCGCCATCTTGCCCCCTCTCTGATTATTACATTAAATTCTCCATCAGGCATATTACTTATATCTGTTTCACTTAAATCTCTGCCCATGGCTTAATCTTGTTCTTTCATTTGGGATAAATTCCTCCATATTCACGTTTTATCTAAGTCTCTACCTTCTTATTTGTGTTAGAAAATCCAGTTGTGTCTCCTAAAGTAATGGCCTTATGAGGAAGAGGTCATGAGGTGCCCAGGGTCTGGTAATTCAGGGAGTGTCTCTGGCATGTATTGCATGCTCTCTGTTGTTGTGTTTTGGCTGATCTATACTTCAAGTTAGTCATCTGCAGAGGATCTCCTTGCCTGTGTCAGACCATGTTTGGTCCCTGGCCTAAATGTGGTGAGGTTTAACTAGGTATGATCTTTAATGCTTGTGCAATGGTACCTGACACCACTTCCACTAGAACTGAGGCCCTTGCAGAACTGTCTGGTAAGGACAGTTGTAGAGCTGCTGTAGGCAGAGGTTTTTGTTGGTCTTATGGGGGAGAGACCTACTGTGCTAGAACTAAGATAAGCTGGACTTATAAGGTTCCTGCTGTCAGAGTGCAGGGCAGTGAGGCTTGGTATAAGCAAGTTAGGGATCCAGTGCCAGTTCTGAGATACTTCCTAAGGATTTCTCTGTGTTTATGCTGAGGGGTAGAGTATGGTAATGGTGCCAGCTACCTCCTTTTTTCTCAGAGAGGAATCTCTGTGATCACTGCCTCTCAGTGACATGCTCCCAAAAGAGCAAGTAACCTTCAGACTGGGTGTCCCAGGAATTCTTCAGATTGCTGCTTCAACACAGTTTTCCCCTGTGACTTCTGCCTGCCTTCTCTCCAAGGGTAGTACAGTGCTCTCTTGGTTCTATCCCAGGTAAAGTCTGCTATCCTTTAAAACTCCAGGCTTTAAACCCCAGGGATTGTAAGAATTCACAAAATTCATCCCCTCTCATTTTACAGGCTAATGGCTTTGGGGAAACATTCTCCTTGCACATTCCCCTGTGTACATCTCTGTCTCTTGCCTTTCTCTGTGACCATGATTCATTCCCCTAGACAGTACCAAGATTAATTTCTTCCCTAACCACATCTCCACACTTCCTACCATCTTCAATGAGGCCTCCTCTCTCCTTTAGTTGTTAATTTGTCCTCTTAGTCTCCAGGTTGATTCCTGGGATATTTAGGATGATTTGATAGCTATCTAGTTTTGTGGGATGAGATGAGTCTTAGTTCCTTTGACTCTGCTGCCATCTTCTTCTCGCCTCATTCAAAGTAATTATTGATAGATATATATTTATTGCAATTTTCTTACTTGTTTTATTGGGGGTTGTTTGTACTTTTTGTTTGTTCTATACTTCTCTACTTTATGGTTTTCTGTCTTTGTTTAGTGATATACTTGGATAAATTTCTCTTTATTATTTGTATATCTATTATTGTATTTTCATTTGTGGTTGCCATTAGGTTTGTATATAACACCTCTGTATATAATATTGTATATTAAGGTGATTTAAATTTGAACCCATTCTTTATTCCTCTCTGTTCACATTTTAGGTATATGGTGTCATTATTTACATCCTTTATTTTGTGTATCCCTGGACTGATTTTTTTTGCATGTATACTTATTTTTACTGCTTTTGTGTTTCTTACCTTTCATAGTCTTACTCATGGTCTTTCCTTTTCACTCACAGAGTACCCTTAATATTTCCTGCAAGGCTTATTTAGTTAACTTTCTTAGACTTTATTTATCTGAGAAACTTATTCTCCATCTATTATGAATGACAGCCTTGCTGGATAGGTTATTCTTGACTGCAGATTTTCCCCTTCTATCACTTTGAATATATCATGTCACTCCCTTCTAGCCTACAGTTGTTTTTTTTTTTACAAACAGTTTATTGTCAAGTTGGTTTACTAATAACACCCAGTGCTCATCCCCACAAGTGACCTTCTCCATGTCCATCATCCTCCTTCCCCTCCCCCTATGCCAATCAGTCCTCAGTTTGTTCTCAGGATTCAAAAGTCTCTCATGGTTTGCCTCCGTCCTTCTCCCCCTTTATTTCCCCCCTTCTTCTCCCCTATGGTCCTCCATTAAGTTCCTCCTAATCCACCTGTATGTGTAAATATATGGTATTAGTGCTTCTCTGCCTGACATTTTTCACTCAGCATAGCACCCTCAAGTTCCATCCATGTTGCTACTCATGGCCAGATTTCATTTTTTCTCATTGCCATGTAGTATTCCATTGTATAGATAAACAACATCTTCTTGATCCATTTGTCCTTTATGCACACTTAGGCTCTTTCCATGTTTTGGCTACTGTTGAGAGTGCTGATATGAATGTTGGAGTACATATGCTCCTATGTATCAACACTCCTGTATCCCTTGGGTAAATTCCTAGCAGTGCTATTGCTGTATCATAAGGGAGTTCTATTGTTAATTGTTTGAGGAACCTCCACACTGTTTTCTATAGGAGCTGCACCAGTTTACAGTACCACCAACAGTGTAGGAGGGTGCCCATTTCTCCACATCCTCACCAGCATGTAGAGTCCTCTGATTTGTTCATTTTAGCCACTCTGATGGGTGTGAGGTGGTATCTCAGTGTGGTTTTGATTTGTATTTCCCTGATGAGAAGGGATGCTGAGCGTCGTTTATGTGTCTGTTTGGCCTACAGTTTCTAATGAAAAGTCTGAAAGCCTTATGGAGTTTCCTTTGTATTTAATTGCCTTGCTTTCTCTTGGTTTTTAAAAATTTTTTTACCATTACTTTCGTCATTTAATTTCTATGTGTCTTCCACTGGACCTCCTTGGATTTACTTTGTAGGGGTAGCTGTATGTCTTCTGGATCTAGATATTTATTTCTTTCCCCAGGTTAAGGACATTGTCAGCTATTATTTCTTCAAATAAATTTTATATCCCTTTTTTTCTCTCTCATTCTGGATCCCTACTATTCATATATTGTTATGCTTGATGGAGTCCCTAATTTCCTTAAATCTATCCTCGTTCTGGTTAATTTTTTCTCTCACTTTCTCAGCTTGATTACTTTCCATTACTGTCTTCCTGTGCATTAATTTGTCCCTCTGCTTCCTCTACCCTGTCATTTATTCTATCTAGTATATTTTTAAATTTTATTTATTGTTTTTCACCTCTGATTTTTAAATATCCTTTCTTTAAGGGTTTCAATGATGTGTTCCTCTCTTTTCCCAAGCCCAGTGAGTATCTTTATGATCATTACTTTAAATTCTCAGTTCCAGCCCTAGCAGAATAACAAGGGCAGTCAGCTTATCCTGTAACACAATTCTGTGGCTTCTTCTCATTCAGCTGGGATTTAAACCCAAAGTCTTTTTTTTAATGTTTTATTTATTTCTAGGAGAGAGAGAGACAGCGTGAGCAGGGGAGGGTCAGAGAGAGAGGGAGTCACAGACTGAAACAGGCTCCAGGCTCTGAGCTGGCAGTCAGCACAGAGCCCGACGCGGGGCTCGAACCCACAAACCGCGAGATCATGACCTAAGCGGAAGTCGGACGCTTAACCGACAAAGCCACCCAGGCGCCCCATAAACCCAAAGTCTTAAAAGACCCAGCACAGTGCAGATCCTGATCTTGCTCACCTCCTCCAGAGTACAGCCTCACATCCTGCTGATGAAAGGCCTTTGGCTGGCACCTGCAGGGTCTTTTGTCCTTGGAGACGACAAAGTACTCTGGGAAGGAGATTGATCTCCCCAGTGTGCTCTGGAGATTGCTACACCACGCTCTGAACTCCAGAGCCAACTCCTTCCTCCCCAGGAGTTCATCCACGGTTCCAGTCAGGGGAAAGTCGTGCACCCTCGAAACCTCTGGGTTTCAGCTCCAGAGGGCGTTTGCAAAAAAGAACTGGCACATTCTTTACTTCTTGTTCCCCAGTCTGTAATACAGAGAAGTTTTTCTCTTGTGCTAACTCAAAGCCATACTTTTACAACTCCTCTATTTTTCTCTCCCGTTTGTCTGTCCGTAGAAAGGGTTCCCTCTCTTCCATAGTTATGGCATTTTATCTCCTCCATTCACCTACACATACCTCATTCCTCTCATGCTGTTTCCCTTCAACTGTGGATATCATTATGACATGCCACAGATCAATTTCTTGGTTTTTCCAAGTGATCTGACCTTGATACAGTTGGGTTTGAAGGACAAGGAAAATCTTGGTCTCCTTACTTCTCCTTTGGACTTTAAGCTGTATTACAAAACTGTAATCATCAAGTCCTTATGGTATTGGCACAAAAAGAGACACATAAATGAATGGAATAGAATAGAGACCCCAGAAATGGACCCAAAAACATATGACCAATTAATTTTTGCCAAAGGGGGAAAGAGTATTCAATGGAAAAAAGAGTCTCTTCAGTAAATGGTGCTGTAAAACTAGACAGCGACATGCAAAAGAATGAAAGTGGACCACTTTCTTACACCATACACACAATTAAATCCATAATGGATGAAAGACCTAAGTGTGAGACAGGAAACCATCAAAATCCTACAGGAGAAAATAGGTAGCAACCTCTTGACCTTGGCTGCAGCAACTTCTGACTTGACATGTCTCTGGAGGCAAGGGACACAAAAGTAAAAAATGAACTATAAGTCAGGCAGCGAAGGACAAATATCATATATTTGCATGTATAGGAGGATTAGGAGGAACTTAACGGAGGAACAAGGGGGAGAAGAAGGGCGGAAATGGTGGGGGAAAGGGAGAGAGGCAAACCATGAGAGACTCTTGAATGCTGACAAAAACTGAGGACTGATGGATGTGGGGGGGAGGGGGGATGGGCACGGAGGAGGACACTTGTGGAGATGAGCACTGAGTGTTATGTGGAAACTAATTTGACAATGAACTATTTGAAAAAAAAAAGGAAAGCCCCCCCAAAAAAGAAAGCCCCCCCCAAATAAACTATTGGGACCTTATCAAGATAAAATTCTTCCACACAGCAAAGAAAACGATCAATAAAACTAAATGACAACAGATAGAATGGAGAATATATTTGCAAATGCCATATCAAATAAGGAGTTAGTATTCAAAATCTATAATGAACCTACCAAACTCAACATCCTCCCAAATTAAATAACCAGTGAAGAAATGGGCAGAAGACATAAATAGACACTTTCCCACACATCCAGATGGCTAAGAGAAGATGCTCATCATCAGTCATCTTCAGGGAAATACAAATCAAAACAGTGGGATGCCACCTTACACCTGTCAGAATGGCTAACATGAACAACTCAGGAAGCAACAGATGTTGGTAGGGCATGGAGAAAGGGGAATAGTTTTGTGCTATTGTGGGAAGGAAAACTGGTGCAGCCACTCTGGAAAACAGTATGGAGGTTGCTAAGAAAATTAAAAACAGAACTACCCTATGACCCAGCAATTGAACTACTAGGTATTTATCCAAAGGATACAAAATCATTGATCCAAAGAAGCACAGGCACCCCAATATTTGTAGCAGCACTATCAACAATAGCCAAATTATGGAGAGAGACCTAATATCCATCTACTGATGACTGGATAAAGAAGATGTGGTGTATATATATGATTGAATACTACTTGGTGATGAAAAACGATGAAATCTTGTCATTTGCAACACATGGCTATAATTAGAGTGTATTATGCTAAGGAAAATAAGTAGTCAGAGAAAGATACCATGTGATTTCACTCATATGTGGAATTTTAGAACATAACAGATGAAGAGAGGGGAAGGGAAAGAAAAGTAAGATAAAAACTGGAGGCAACCCATAAGTGACTTAAATACAGAGAACAAACTGAGAGTTGCTGGAGGTGAGGTGTATGGAGGAATGAATTAAATAGGTGATGGACATTAAGGAGGGCACTTGTTGGGATGAGGACTGGGTGTTATATTTAAGTCATGAATCATTGGGTTCTACTCCTGTCACTTATACTGAATTTAGGGCACCTAGGTAGTTTAGTTGGTTAGGCATCCAACTTCGGCTCAGGTCATTTTCTCAGGGTTCATGATCTCAAGCCTGTGTCAGGCTCTGTCCTGGCAGCTCAGAGCCTGGAGCCTGCTTTGGATTCTGTGTCTCCCTCTCGTTCTGCCCCTCCTCTCCTCATTCTCTGTATCTCTCTGTCTCACAAAAATAAATAAACACTATATTTTTTAATAAATAGAATTTAAATTTTAAAATATTAATAAAACTTTAAATTGTTAATATTAAAATATTTTAATGATAAAATATTAAAATTAATATTATAAAATTAAAGAAATATGTACAGACACATGCTACAAAATGGATGAACCTAGAAAACTTTATGCTAAGTGAAAAACGTGGAATTTTCCGTCCTCTTTTCTTTTCTTTTTTAAATGTTTTTTTTTTATTTATTTCTAGGAGAGAGAGAGAGACAGCATGAGCGGGGGAGGGTCAGAGAGAGAGGGAGTCACAGACTGAAACAGGCTCCAGGCTCTGAGCTGGCAGTCAGCACAGAGCCCGACGCGGGGCTCGAACCCACAAACCGCGAGATCATGACCCAAGCGAAAGTCGGACGCTTAACCGACTAAGCCACCCAGGCGCCCCTTCCGTCCTCTTTTCTAATCTGGATTTCTTTTATTTCTTATTGTGCATATTTTTCTGCCTTAAGACTTAGATTTGAATCATTTTAAAAAGATTTAAATGATCTGCCACCAAACATACCTGGCTCAAGAAATCAAAAGCAAAGGAAGATAATATTATATAGAATAAATTTTTCTATATTTTTATATAAAGTAATCAGAATTCAACTAAAAATCTGGATGCATACCAAAAAACAAACAAACAAACAAACAAACGAGAGTGGAAGAAAAATCTAAAGGAGAACCATAGAAACTCCAGAAAAGAGAATAATCAAAATAGTTTTTTTAATATTAATAAATATAACAAAGTAAATATTATAAGATTAAAATTCTTAGCATAAAATAGAAACAAAAAGTATCAAATAGAAATTCTGAAGTGACAAAATAGAATGACTGTAATTAAGAACAAACAGGGAAATCAGCTGATTGGACACAGCTAAAAGCAACTGATTGAACACAGCTAAAGCAAGTAATAAGTCAGTAGAAAATATTCCAATAAGCTCCGAAAGACAAAGAATATGGAAAACACAATAATAAATATAAGATGCAGTTAACAATGATGATTGAAAGTCTAAAGTGTAATTTGAGTATTATAAAAGAAGTGATGAATTTAGCCAAAGGAACACTTAAAAAGACAATACAAATTTTCCAAAATGAGAATTTGCAAAACTGGCAATAAACATCAAGCCACATGTTCAAGAAGTGAAATGAAATATAAGCAAGATAGAACAACAACAAAAAAAGAAATATAAACCACATCAAAGTACACCATAGTAAAATAGCTGTAAACCAAAAGAGGGAAATGTTTAAGAGCAGTCGAAGAGGTAAAGGAAGGAGAATCTTAATATATTACCTTCAAATAGAGCAACAAGAAAACTGAAACACTGAGTGTCACAGAAATTATGCAATCCAGAAGATACTTTTCAGATAATTTTCTTTTAAATACTGAAAAGGAGTAACTGCCTAGCTATAAATTGATTCCCTGTAAAAATATCCTGTACCAGATACATTTTGGTACAAAGCAATCAAAGCTTATTGAAAAAAACAATAATGATCATTTACTTTTATAATTTCTTATGGTCCTGGGGGGTTGATGAAGCTCAGCTAGGTAGTTCTCACTCAGGAGTCTGCTATAGGTGGGAATCATCTCATGAGCTTCTTCACTTCATCATGTCTGGTTGCTGCGAAGACTCAAAAGTTTGGACTTTTCCAATATCACTTTCTATGTGATCTCTCTGCAGTATGGCTTGTGGTAGCTAGACTTCTTACATAAGGCTCAGGGCTTTAAAGGCACATGTCCTAAAATGAAGAAAGCCAGATGGAAGCTGTATCACCATTTTTATGGCCTAGCCTCAGAAGTAACACAGCATCACTCCCACCACATCCTATTCATCAGAAGTGGGTCAATATACCAAGTCCTAAGAGAGGGCATTAGAATCAATCTTTCAATGTGAGAAGTTTCAAGAAATTCATGGGCATTGTTTAAACTAATCACATCCCTTAAATATTAAGGTAAAATAAATATCATTTTGAAACAACAAAAAACTAAAGATAGTTAATCATCAGCACATTCAAATGGAAATATTAACTAGTGTTAATTTATTCCAAAGTAAAATTATCACAGCTGAAATTATAAAATGAAGAAAGGAATGAATATCAATAAAGTGTTAAACATTTAGCTATGTTTAAATAACTCTGCACTCTATAATGGCATCACAAGTTAAAATGGACATAGAAATAAATTACAAAAAAAAAACCAGTCTAATAGCTGACGGTAAGGAGGAGGGAGTCGTTAATCACCTTAGAGACTCAGATTGTTCTGAGATCTTTGTGGATTGAGCAAATAAAATAAATATGTTTAGGAAAATGAGTGCCAGGTTTCTCATTTTTGAAAAAGGGAGTTAAAAGGAAAGCAAGGAAGGACACATGAATGAACTCTATGCTGTTGGACTGGTATTGGTATGAATTAAAGTTTTAATATATAGATATGTGTGTATATATATGTGACATGTGTGTATGCACATTTGTATTTAGATTGGTTCACTGGGAGGGCCTATAAGAAATAACATCATTGTCGCAATAAGTACACCTAGCACCTAGAATTGTTTCCTACAGTACCATTCTCCCTTTAAAGCAACCAAAACTCCTTGGAGAAGTGGCTGATCCAATATGGAGCAAGGAAAGAATAAGATGATACTAAAAGTATCTTGTTGTGATAAAAAAGTAAGAAAATACACTCAAAAAATGATAGGTATATGTCAAAAGGATACAGGAGCTTGTATGAATGGACTTCCACAGAATGTATTTGGATAATTTCAGAATCAATATCAATACTAACAGTAACAGACAATAATCTATTGAATAAAGTTCTGTGAGTTCCTCCTGATATACATAAATGAACAGATGAAGTAGAAAAGACAGATCTTCTTTATAATAAAGCAATATAAATATAGAAAGAATTATTAATACAGTTATAAAATCATCAGTTTTAAATAATTGTAGTAATAAGTGGTTTACACAGGAATCATAAATGAATGCTATACATGCTGGATGACATTCTGATAAACAAGATATTTATACTCTTAAAATATTTTATCATTTACTTTTTGCAGTTCCCCTAGAATATAAATACATGAATTGTTAAACTGTCTAAAAGAATCTGATAGATATTAGGTGCTCACTAAATGCTAACCTATTTTATCTTTTCTAAAAAGGGGCAGAGAGCAGCAACTCTGAGTAATTAAACAAAATTTTAGGAGGAAAAAGTAAAGCAACTCATCTGTAACTAGGTCATGGTCTCCTTCTTTGGATAAGGTGTAGAGAACACAGCTGGTAAAAAAGAAAGAAGCCATGAGTAACCAGACCTGCCCATATCAGCCAGTCTGTTTTCAGAAATGAAGTGAATATTTTACATCACTGAGACCATTAACCCCTTTACCTGATCAATTGTTTTGTTGTGTTTTGTTTTCATTTATCCACCCTAAAAGGTCTTTTATTCATTTACCACCTAAAACCCATTTCTATAATTGTCACCTCTTGGCTGAAGCTTCTGGGTTATTCCCTCTCCATTGTCTACTTCTTTCCTTCCTCTTTGTGGTTGCGATTACCTCCTCCCAAGACATGCTTTTTCTGGGCCAAAAGTTGAGGAATAGTGTAGACCCAGGAATTCCAAAGTCTTTTCTGTTTTCAAAGTCTTTAGGTTCTCTTTGATTTGTTGCAAGAGGTCTCAGGTCAGAAATGTGTCCTCTCAGAAAGTATTCTGTCCGCTTAGGGTGCTTCTTCCTCGTCCATTCTCTCAAAATCTAACTTCCCCTTTGCTCGGGACTGTGCATGCACAGACAACACTACTTTGCGGGGACTGGTATTTACTCTGAGTACCAAAATTTAACTCTCTATTCACTTGCCCAATGACTAGCACTTATTCTACAAAATAAAGGGTCACAATTCTGTCGGATCTCAGTCTCGGAAATTAATGGTCTAGCCTCATTCACTGAGGCTTGGGAAGAGGGCTTTGGCAGAAAGGTTCTAGCAGGCTTCGTCCACTGCCAGACCCGACCTGACATACAGAAGGGCTGGGTACTCCTGCGAACAGCGCAGGTGGTGCGCAAGAAGAGACTCACGGAATGAAAGTGACTGGGAAAGGGTTTGCTAGGGACACACAGATCGTAGGACACATCCTGGCTTCTAGGAGCTCAGAATCAACTATATGGTCACAGGACCGGGAAACTCGCCTTCTTTGGGGGAGTAAAGTTCTTATTGTGTTGTTTGAAATTAACGCCACCTTTGGTCTGTCTTCCTCGTTAGACGTGTAAAATCTGAACGACGGCAATCCTCTGTATTCTCAGGACCCAGGACAGGTCCCAGGCGACTAAGAGCCAAGAACCGGTACCTACTTGACTGGCCTGCGGAGCATGCGCAGCGGGCTCGCTAGGGGCCGAGAGACACGCCCTTCTTAGCGCCGGCGCGCACAAGTGGGCTGAGCTTTCGCAGTGTCACCGCTTCACTCCGCCACCCCCTTCCTTCCATTCCCATGCCCAGGACGCCTCCAACTCCTACGACCCAGCCTGCCTCAGAGAACCGTGCAAACCAAATCACTTTTGGGGCCGGCTCGGCAGGGATCCAGTATTTGACAGGACGACCGGAAGCGGAAAGTCTATGCTGACGCTTCCTGGACTACAGTCCCCGTAATGCACCGGGGCGTCCATTTGCACGCTACCTGCGCCTACCCCGCCGGGTGTCTGGCCACAGTTCCAGGAAGGCAGTGGCGCGGGGACGTAGTACAGCCTGGCTCTGCCCCTTTAATCCCTGAAATTCTCTTATTTTATCATTAGCCAGTCTTTAAAGGAGCGGGGAGATGTTTTTGTTTCTGTTGTGGTTTAAATGTATTGAATATGTATGCCTATATTGTTAAATATATATTTTCATATTTGCTCATTTTTCTATGGGACGTTTGTTTTACTGTATTTAAGTAGAGATTGCTTAATCAAACCTATATTTTCTTTAGCGTTACTTTATGGCGTTAAAAAACCTCTAATTCTAACATATTCAAACAGTAAAGACTAAATTCTGTTCTATTGTTGTTACATTGATTTAAAATAGATCTTGTTTGGGGTGCCTGGTTGGCTCAGTCGGTTGGGCGTCTGACTTTGGCTCAGGTCATTATCTCAGGGTTCCTGGTTTTGAGCCCCGCTTCCAGCTTTGTGCTGACAGCTAGCTCAGAGCCTGAAGCTGGCTTCAGATTCTGTGTCTCCTTTTCTTTCTGACCCTGTCCTGCTCACACTTTCTCTCTCTCTCTCTCTCTCTCTCTCAAAAATAAATAAAACATTAAAAAATAAAATCGAGCATGTTTAAAAAATAAATTTTATTGATGAAATTTGCATAATTTATTAAAAATAATCTCTACACCCAAAGGGGGCATGTCTTGAGACTAAGAGCCACATGCTCTACCTATTGAGCTAGCTAGGTGCCCTGAAATAGGTTTTGGATTTACATATTTTCAGGTATGTTTTGGGAGTGCCTGGTTGGCTCATGTGGTTAAGCCTGGCTTACACTGAGGTGATGATCTCATGGTTTGTTGAGTTTGAGCCCCGCACTGGGCTCTGTGCTGACAGCTCAGAGCCCGGAGCCTGCTCAGATTTTGTGTCTCTCTATCTCTGCCTCTTCCTTGCTCACACTCTGTGTGTCTCCTAAAAATAAATAAACATTAAAAAATTTAAATATTTTCAAGTAAGTTTTAAATATTTGTCCTCATCATTTCTGTGGCCTTTATTTTCTTTATGTTTGTATATAATATATGCTGCTAGTATACAACTATCGAAAAATTCAGAATATTTTTAACTTAATTAAAATTCACAATCAGCTTGAATATTCACATGCCTTTTTGTCATCTCTTCCCAGTTTTATTTCTTCTGCAGTGGAGTCCTAACCCTTGATTACTGACCCAAAGATTCTAAATCATTGAACGATTTGTCTTAAGACTACAGAGAGTACTGGGGGATGCCCTACCAAGAAATTAAGAACCTGAATAGTAATTATTTCAAAATTCTAGTGCATATTGGGTAAAAGTTTCTTCTCTTGGTTGATTCTACTTGCTACTTTCAAATAAGAATGCTATTTATTTATTTATATCTTTATAAGAGCAAACAAGAGTTAGCGAAATAGTAAGAATTGTCAAACTGAGATCTCAGAAAAGTAAACAGAGTACTTGAAGCTACTTTTCCCATTAATATATTTGCCCATCCTCAGGCAACAGAAATGGAAGCCAAAACCCAGAAACACCCCGAGATAAGTCAAATAGGAGAACTACTATATATTATATTGAAATAACAAAGGTCTTAAACCACATAAGATATAGAAGTCTAGGTTGGCAGCTATTTTAGCACACTCAGCTACTGTTCTCTGGCTTCATTTGCTATTGAGAAACCAACTGACAATCTAACTGCCACTTCTTTTAGAGTTAGAAAATCATTTAAGATTTTGTTCTTGTTTTTGGTTTTCTGATTTAACATTATTAAGTGGTCTTCTGTGTTCTTTCACATGATGATTGTCAGGTGTGGCCATAGGAGGAGACACAGGGAAACCTCAGAAAAGTGAAGTATATTATACTCTCAAATCCTAGGAATAGGAGGGACAACACATACAGGACCACATGAGAAAGTACCATCAGCCAGGAGGAAAAGGGGCAGGAGCATGGGCAGAATCTAGGTTGTACCCTATATTGGAGATATGTGAAAAAGGGTAAGTATGGCAGTTGAAACAGTTTAGGATTGGTTAGGTTGAATGATTTAAGTGGGCTTTACATATAAGATGGCCTCTGGTTTCCTGGAACCTGGCACTGAAATAATTAAGGCAAAGGAATAATGTCTCTTCATGTGTATTGATCAGATAGAGGAGATATGGCTCTGGATTGGTTCGTTTCTATATCAAAGACACGCTCTTGGCCGGGCCCTTTGCTATCTCTAAGAATTGGTTAGCCTTGAGAAGGGCAGTTTCTTCAACCAGGAAGGATTTTAAGATGTTAACATTAGTCAAAAAGCAGTTAAACAAATGGTAGCAGGAAATAACAAATATTGAAATCACTGAAAAAAAACAAAGAAAGAAAGTACAAAGATACTATACTCAACAAAAAGAAAGCAAATAAACTTTTGGATTTAAATAATATAAAAACAAAATCAGAAAAAAACTGAGCAAGTCCATGTTGTAGCCATTTTCAAATCAATGGACTGTTACCTAAAATTTGGTTTAATTGCCAAGACTAGTGATGACACACACACTCCAATAGAATATAAAAATTTTAAAACAACATGAATATTTCTGAGGACAACAATGCAGGTTTTCAAAGCTAGTCTGAAAAATGTCTTGAGAAAACAAGGAAAGAAGACAGACTTGAGGCTGGTTTTCATGATGGTTAGAGGATAGGACTGGGGTAAAAGTTCCTGTGCATTGTTAGAATATCTCTCCTATGACAAAGCACCTGGGATTTATTATAAGCATGCTCAGAAGTAAGACAGGAGAGGGAAAAGATATGACAGACAAATATAAAAATTGGGGCACCTGGGTGGCTCAGTTGGTTAAGAATCCAGCTCTTGACTTCAGCTCAGGTCATGATATCACAATTCATGAGATGGAGCCCTATGTTGGGCTCTGAGTGACAGTAAAAAATCTGCTTGGGATTCTTTCTCTCCCTCTCTTTCTTTCTCTCTCAAAATAAATAAACATTAAAAAATAAAAATTGGATTCAGAGTCTTCATTACAGTATACCACCACCAGACTTTGAGCAAAGAAAATTCTAAAAGGTGTGCATTTTAGGCAGAAGAGAAGTTAAGGAGAAAAATAGAAGAGAGAAAGTATAAGTGTGTGGGTAAACATAAATGAGCAGTACTTGAAAAGAATAGCAATAGGGGCGCCTGGGTGGCTTAGTCGGTTAAGCGTCCGACTTTCGCTTAGGTCATGATCTCGTGGTTTGTGGGTTCGAGCCCCGCGTCGGGCTCTGTGCTGACTGACAGCTCAGAGCTTGGAGCCTACTTCAGAGTCTGTATCTCCCTCTCTCTCTGACCCTCCCCTGCTCACGCTGTCTCTCTCTCTCCTAGAAATAAATAAAACTTAAATTAAAAAAAAAAAGAATAGCAATAAAATTATCTCATGGACTTAAATTTTAAAAAAGAACTTTAAAAAGTAGACAGTAGCACATACAAGAGGGAGGGTGTAATAGCTTAATTATTTCAAGTATCATTTTTATCTATGAAAAGGATTAAACATTACTTTGATTAAATTTTGAAAATGTTAGTATTTTTTGCATGCCCATTAAAGATAACAACACATAATATTCAAAACAGAAGGCAATATTATAATTTAAAAATAGACAACATGGTATTAAAACAAAATATTAGTAACTACATATAAATAGACTAAATTCTCTATATTTAAAACCAAAAACATTGTCATATTATCTTAAAAAAAACATAAGCTCTCCATAATAGGCACATCCAAATATAAAGTCTCAGAAAAATTAATTGTACAAGGATGGTAAAGATAGCCAAATGACATAGGGGTGCCTGGGTGGCACAGTAGTTTGAGTCCAACGTCAGCTCAGGTCTTGGTCTTGTGGTTCGTGAGTTCAAGCCCTGTATTGGGCTCTGTGCTGACAACTCAGAGCCTGGAACCTGCTTTGGATTCTGTGTCTCCCTCTCTGTCTGCCCCTCCTCCACTCACACTCTGTCTCTCTCTCTCAAAAATAAACATTAAAGAAAAATTTTTAAAAATGAAGAGATAACCAAATGACAGTCCAAAAAAAATGGTATCAAGAAGAGACTTTAATAAATATACTTTATGATGAAAGCTAATTATAAAATAATTGACTTTAAGGCAAAAAGCATAAAATTTATTTCATTATTATAAAATATTCAATTCACCCAGAATATGCAAATATGTTTGCAACTAATAATATAGTCTAACTAATAGAAATGTAAGGGAAAATAGAAAATACCAAACAACAGTGGGGTGTTTGGGACATGCCCACTTACACTGATAAAACAAAAAAAAATTTAGTTGACAGGGTGCCTGGCTGGCTCAGTCAGTGGAGCATGCAGCTCTTGATCTTGGGCCTGTAAGTTCAAGCACCATGTTGGGTGTAAAGATTACCTGAAAGTGTAATAATGAAAAATATTAACAGACAAAATATCAGTACAGATATAAATCAAGTGAAAATCCTTATTACCAAAATTGATTTAAAACAAATATATGAAATATTGAACCCATGAACTCTACAATACACATTTATCAATCACATATTTAGAAAATATGACTATATCATTGGCCACATATAACATTTGAATAATAGATAAATGTCTGAAATCACAGAGAACATGTTCTGTGACAACAAGATCAGTTACATAAAATTGAAATAAATCATAAAATTGAAATCAAGCAACATTCTAATGTTTTCCTGAGTCGAAAAGGAAATCAAGAGGATGCTTGAAGGTATTTTCAGCTGAGCAATGCTGCACAATAAGACTAGTCATAATCAAAAGAAAATATATCAACATAACTATGCATATGTTGGGGAAAATAATGAATAGTAATAAGATACACAAATGTTGTGTATGATATGTTGCAAACAGCAACACAAACTTCAAAACATATAAAAGAAAATACAGATAAAAACTAGCAATGGGCCCAACGTTCATTAAGGATCACTGCCAGAAATAGTAAGTCTACTGTAATTGTGAGTGTACTGATGGGATCCAAGTAGATTAGAATGTGGAATACAAGGAAAGAACTTAAAGCATACAGAACTTAAAACATCAGTCTTTGAAAGGGCATTTCTAGGAAACAAAATCCTGTAAGAAAATACGATGTATCCTTTAGAAATTATATGGTTAGAGGCACATGAAACAGAGACCTTTGACCAAGAGAAGAAAAAGGAAATTGGAGGACACTAGCATTAACCATAAATCAACAAAACAAAACCACTATATAACTGAAATTTGTTATACTGACAGTAGAGGGTGCCATTGAACTAGGAATCTTGTAAATCAGCAAACTCCACGAAATGAAGAGAAGAAATCCCAATGTCTTAGAGAATTACTTTAAATAATTAGATGCAATACACTTCAATTAATTGAAAACCCCCACAATAAAGGAATTATTATAAGAATAAAACTCTAAATCAATACTGCAAGTAGAATAAAATATATTCAAATAAGCATTTTTGGTTATGAAAAAACGCCTCAAATTAGACATGTAAAAAAGGCAACAAAAAGTGGACAGAAATGTGAAGAAATGAAAGTATAGTTAATTAAACTCAGAAAAGAACCCAAAAAGATAAATTTATCTCATGAGTGAAAGGTAGATTGCAAGGAGACAAAAGGAATGGACTCAAATGTAAATATATTGGCAGGCATTGAAGAAAGACAAGAAAGAAAACTTAAAGAATAAAAATGGGATTAAGAGGAAAAAAGGTCAGAAAAGAGTAGTAGATTTGGAAATTCAGCAAAGATACCATTCATATAATTGGAGTCTATGGAAAAGAAAAACAATAGGATAAACTAAAAAGTTCTAACCTTTTAAAGTATATTGCAAGAAATCTATGTCTCAGATATCAATCTAAATGTACTCGTTTGGTTTCTTCTCTCCTTGGCTTGCAGATGGCCACCATCTGGCTGTGTCCTCACATAGCCCTTTCTGTGTGTACATCCATCCTTCAAGTTTCTTTTCTTATAGGTACACCGGACCTATTGGATTAGCCTCGCTCATTACCATGTTTAACCTTAATTATCTCCTCAAAGGTCCCAACTACAAATACATTCACACTGAGAGTTGGCGCTTCAGGATATGAATTTTTAGGAGGATACAATTCATTCAGCTAGACATTTTAGTTTCTATGATCTTAATTTATTTAAATTTAGCAGTAAGAAATTTAATAATCTCACCATCTCTCATCTCTTACAGAGCTGGGTAACTAGGATTTCACAGGGACTAACGTTAACAGCTAAGGGTAAGTTAGATAACCCTGGTGACCAGTAGCCTTAATGTAGCGTCCCACATGGTATTGACCTACGCTAATTCCACTTTTATTATTATTCCTTTATGGTAAAAAGAAATAGATGCACATAGTAAAAAAAAAAACTTTAAATGCAGTGATAATAAGTGAAAAGTGTCTCATCCTTCCTCCTATCCCAGTCTCTATTACTAACCATGAACTTTTTAGCCATTTTTACATGTCAAGGTTCTGTTTTCTTGTTATTGTTTTTTATTTACTTAAAGGGGTTCAAATTGACTTGTATAAAAAAGGAAGAATGGAGGCGCCTGGGTGGCTAACTCAGTTGGGCGTCCGACTTTGGCTCAGGTCATGATCTCATGGTTCTTGGGTTGGAGCCCCGCATCCAGCTCTGTGCTGACAGCCAGCTCAAAGCCTGGAGCCTGCTTCAGATTCTGTATCTCCCTCTCTCTCTGACCTTCCCCTGAAGGTCTCTCTGAAATAAATAAAACATTAAAAAAATAAAACAGGGAGAATGTATGGTCTTTGACAAAATAACATTTTTCTGGTTTGTCGGGATACAGATTTCAAAGTAAATTATCAGGTTTCTCATTGTCTTTGTCTATCTCTCCTGTGGGATGAAATGTTCTGCTTGGCCATGCCTGAGTTATGTGACTATTGTACTTTTATGGTAAATACATATGACAGATAGATGTTTTCTGAAGAAGGAAAACACGGTGCTGTAACAGAAGGGGAAAGGAAGAATAGGCAAGCAAATGCAATAGGTATTCGTATGCAACTAACAATTTAAAATATGATGCATACACTTTTATTTTTTAAAGAATATCTAACTTCTTTTCTGAAATATTGTTACTTAGTTTACTAGAACTTCTCCCTCATATCCTGCAAAACCACCTGCAGTGAATTCTCATTATTTATGGTCATTGAATCATATTAAATTATCACAACCAACAGAATCAGCAAGTACTGAAAGATTACTCCCAGGGGAAACACAGAATTAGATCCATCCAAGCCCTCTGCTCACACATTTGCATCAACCAATCAATACATAATCTTGTTTTATGCCTATTTCTGTTTAGAGGCTTCTTATCTAATAAACAGCGTTGATTCATCAACGTTTACTTCATGGCCAACAGTGGTATAACTCATGCCTGCATGAAACTTATCTAACAGACCCATTTTCTCCATAGGACACATCACAGCTTTTTTGCACCAAGTGCATTAGACAGTATGCCAGGACTAGACTTGGAGTGCATTTTAAATAGTGAAATCACTAATAAATATTACCAATAAACATGCAAAACACATGACAGCAAGTAGATCACAAAAAGGACACTTGTTTACAATATGAAAGCTGAAACAGAAGGCAGAGCCTCTCCTTGTTCAACTTCAACTGGAAACCTGCACGTTGGATGACTTTTTTTTTTTTTTTGCTTTTCTGCACATCTCTGCAAATGATTGGAAAGCACTATGCATATTGATTTGGAAGTTCATATAATTTTGGATTTATAAATATAAGTTTAGCAAGTAAATAAACATGCAAATATAGAATCTAGGAATAGTGAGGATCTATTTAATTGTACCTGAAAGGAAGAAAAACTAATCATATTTTACTAATCCCATACTGCTTGGGGTGAGATGGTCCAAGTTTAGGTTCAATTATGTTTTATTTTAAATTTCACAGAATTAATTAGCATTTGTTTTGTGTTGCTTTTTGCTTGTTTTCTTTACAGTTTCTAATTACCTCTCTTCGTCTTATTGAAAAAAAGATCACTGGTGGTAAGATTCACCTAACTTAAATTCACCTAACTTAATCACTGTATTTGTTCAGTGGTCTAATTTGAACCAAGGGTTTTACATGCCTTCTGATCAGATTCGTAGTCTTTTTTTCATAGCAGGATGCCACAGCTTCTGTCAGCCTCAGTACAATTCTGAAAGTAAGAAACTCACCTTTTTCCCAAGCCAGGTTTTCTTCTTATATAAGAGACAGGGAAGGCAGAGTGAATTTTAAAGACAACTGAATGATAACAAGGCATGAAATAATACTAATGTTGTCAACATTTCATAAAAAGATTTCCCCCACACTATTTCCATAATTACCCACTGTGCAGATTCCACACCATGTCCACCCTCTCAGCAGTAAGAATATAAAAATTAAATAATTACTTTCTCTTTTCCATAATTACTTTGCTGTTACCAACTATCTTGTTAACCTATATCTGTTTTTCTGACTAAGTCATATTTATTTTCTTACAAATTAGCTCAATGATTTCTATTGGTATGATTTATTTAACAACACATGTTCAAGCAGCCTTGATCTTTACAAAATATAGTACTTTATATGTTATATATTTTTTCTTTTTTTTTTTTCTAAATGTTTTATTTATTTCTAGGAGAGAGAGAGAGAGGCAGCGTGAGCAGGGAAGGGTCAGAGAGAGAGGGAGTCACAGACTCTGAGACAGGCTCCAGGCTCTGAGCTGGCAGTCAGCACAGAGCCCGACGCGGGGCTCGAACCCACGAACCGCGAGATCATGACCTAAGCGAAAGTCGGACGCCTAACCGACTAAGCCACCCAGGCACCCCATTTTTTCTATTTAACCTAATAAAATAAAATAAAATACATTAAATCATATATCTTATGTTATAATAATAGATTTTCTTCCAGATCAAAATTACCCATTAAAACTACAACATTATTCACAGAAGAAACTAACACCATACTTTCAGCCAACAGGACTTACAACTAACAAATTATAGGAATATGCCTGTCCAGTTGTAGATAGTTGTATAAAATGGACTTCTGACCTTAGTTCAAGAATGAAATGCATGACTTTTAAGTAGATTCTTATCCAGAAATCAGTGGGAAAAAGCAAGTGACTGTTTATGTATTTATCTTCCCTCTGCTTGCACTAGTATGTTATCTCTATGAAAAGATTTTCTTTATTCACTGGTGAAATTCCTGTGGCTTGCCTGGTAAAGGCTTTAAGTAAATACTTTTGGAATTAATTGATGTTACCTATTGCTGTATTAAAAGGTCACCACAAAACTTAGCGATTTAAAATAAAATATTTTATTATTAACTCTTGTTCTAAAAATTTGGCTGGACTGTTGTAGAAGTGATTCTTGTTCAAGGTCTGTCACATGTTTGCAGTCGGATGACGACTACAGCTGAAGTCATCTTGAAGACTTTCTCACTCATATCTGGAAGTTTATGTCAGCTGCCAGCAGAACGGTAGTGCTGTCAGTCAAAACACCTACATGTGGCCTGTCTGTGTGGCCTGGACTTCCCCACAGCATGATGGCTAGATTCCAAGAGTTAACTTCTACAGGGAACATAGTGAAAGTATGTGCAGTTTTTAAACATGTATTTATTTTGGGGGGAGTGAAAGTGAGAGAGGGGCAGAAAGGAAGACAGAGGATCCAAAGCAAGCTCTGCACTGGCAAGCTGACAGCAGTGAACGCCATGCAGGACTCAAACTCACGAACTGGAGGATCATGACCTGAACCAAAGTCAGACACTCAACCGACAGAGCCACCCAGGCACCCCCAAATAAGTGTATTTTTATGAACTAGTTTTGGAAGTCACATAGCATTGACCATCATGAAGTTCCACCCATGTTGAAGGGGAGGGGTGATAACTATCATTATTTGTTAGAAGATATGTTAATGCCATATTTTATGAGTATGTGGGATAAAATATATTGAGACAGCCATCCTTGGAAAACTCAATCTTCTACAAAGGCTGATCAACAATAAAGTATATGTGTTCATAAGCACATATGAGACACTCTCGAGTGGTATAAAATAACTTAGAAAAAATAAGTTAGAGAAACTTTAAAGTCAGATGAAGATCCTCTGGTAGCACATATATTATGTGCTAAAAATAGAGAACTATGTTATGGTTGTTTTATACATCTTTTCATAGTTGTGCAGAGATACTTGCTCTTTTAGTGCCTGGAGAGATCATCCAGGGGGATCAGAGCAATGGGGATATGGAACAAGTGAAGGTCTCTTTCTTCTCTTCTACTTCAGGCAAAGTGTCTCCACTTTTAATTTGCTTTATGTAAACTCAGAACTTTGGGATTTTTTACTTATTCAGTTGAAGAGAAATATCTTGCCACTTAAAAGGTTGGTAATCTGGGGGCGCCTGGGTGGCTTAGTCGGTTAAGCGTCCGACTTTCGCTTAGGTCATGATCTCGCGGTTCGTGGGTTCGAGCCCCGCGTCGGGCTCTGTGCTGACTGCCAGCTCAGAGCCTGGAGCCTGTTTCAGTCTGTGACTCCCTCTCTCTCTCTGACCCTCCCCTGCTCATGCTGTCTATCTCTCTCTCCTAGAAATAAATAAAACATTGAAAAAAATTTTAGAAAGGTTGGTGATCTGTACAAATGTATAAAATTATAGACATGCAAATATGCTTCATTTTTGTTGATTTAGCTCCGTCAATATTTCTTGTTTTTTTTTTTTAATTATGTTATTTTCAGAGATTTGATGGGATATATTGAGAGAGAATTCCAAGGAAATGAATTGCAATTACATGGCATACAAGCCACCATTTACCCTACCAGATATCAGATGTTGCTTATTCCCTCTAATTCTTCCTTCCCACTTATCCTTCTGTTTGTCACTGTTAATTGGATTTAGTGCATTAAAAATAACTGTTTACATGCCTAAAAACTATCTTTGCTCATGAAAGTCTCAATCTTTCAGAAAGATCACCATTCCCCTTAATCATTATATGTCATATTCCTGTTAGCTTCTCATTCATAAAAGAAGAAGGCAAGATGAATTACATTTATTTTTCTTTTTGGACACTATTTTAGCAAAAGTTTGTTTATATTTTCTTTACTATTTACCATAAAGGATTAAGTTTTTAATGGAAGTATCCTCTTTTATTTTTTATTTTATTTTATTTTTTTACAAATAGTTCATTATCAACTTAGTTTCTATATAACACCCAGTGCTCATCCTCACAAGTGCCCTCCTCCCTGCCCATCTCCTCTCTCCCCTCCACATCCATCAGTCCTCAGTTTGTTCTCAGGATTCAAGACTCTCTCATGGTTTGCCTCTCTCCCTTCCCCTCCTTTCCCCCCTTCTTCTCCCCCATGGTCCTCCGTTAAGTTCCTCCTAATCCTCCTATACATGTAAACATATGGTATTTGTCCTTCTCTGCCTGACTTATTTCGCTCAGCATAACACCCTCAAGGTCCATCCATGTTGCTACACATGGCCAGATTTCATTGTTTCTCATTGCCATGTAGTATTCCATGGTATAGATAAACCACATCTTCTTGATCCATTCATCTGTTGATGGACACTTAGGCTCTTTCCATGTTTTAGCTATTGTGGAGAGTGCTGCTATGAACATTGGGGTACATGTGCTCCTATGCATCAGCATTTCTGTATCCCTTGGGTAAATTCCTAGCAGTGCTATTGCTGGGTCATAAGGGAGTTCTGTTCCTAATTTTTGGAGGAACCTCCACACTGTTTTCCAGAGGGGCTGCACCAGTTTACATTCCCACCAACAGTGCAGGAGGGTGCCGTTTCTCCACATCCTCGCCAGCATCTGTAGTCTTCTGATTTGTTCATTTTAGCCACTCTGACCGGCGTGAGGTGGTATCTCAGTGTGGTTTTGATTTGTATTTCCCTGATGAGGAGGGATGCTGAGCATTGTTTCATGTGTCTGTTGGCCATCTGGATGTCCTCTTTGGAGAAGTGTCTGTTCATATCTTCTGCTCATTTCTACACTGGATTTTTTGTTTTTTCAGGTATGGAGTTTGGTGAGTTCCTTATAGATTTTGGATATTAACCCTTTATCTGATATGTCATTTGCAACTATCTTTTCCCATTCTATTGGTTGTCTATTAGTTTTATGGATTGTTTCCTTTGCCGTGCAGACGCTTTTAATCTTGATGAGGTCCCAATAGTTTATTTTTGCTATTGATTCCCTTTTTTTTGGAATTGCCCTGAAACGATCGACTCTGAGTTTGTGTCTACAGCAATTTCAGTGGGGCGCGCAGACTGGGATTTGGTAAAGAGGCCTGGCCTGGGATATAGAGCGTGACCCACCTTGGCTGCGCCCCAGGCAGAGGGAGTTTACACACCCAAAAAAGTGAGGTTCAGCGCTTGGTTCGAGAAGGGACTGGAGAGCCACCACTCTTCTCTCCACAACTGTCAAGGCAGAACTCCCACCTGATGCATTGGATCAAACCATGCCCATCCCTGCTAGAGAGCTGCCTTCCTCCCCCCCCCTTTTATTTTTTAATCAGAGCATAGACCTGATTAATTCTGGTCACTGGTTTGTCTAAACGGTCACATTTAATCCATTCTGTAGATGTAAATTCTACACCTAATTACCTTTTCATCTATTTTTCTCAGGAATAATCAGACTATATAGTTTCTCTAGATAACACCAGTGTCTTTCTCTCACCTTTTCAACCATATTCCATCCACCCTTTTGCTCTTTGAAAAAAGCTTCTTATCCCTTCTGCCTGCTCATTCCATTTCCAGTTTTGCCTTATCCCCGCCCTGTCATATCTCTCTCCTCTCTCTCTCTCTCTCTCTCTCTCTTTCTCTCTCCCTCTCTCTCTCTCTCTCTATGCTCTTCAACCAGCACTGCATAACCCGGCTATTTAATTGTAGCTGGGAAATCTGGTTATATGCTTTAAACTGTTCTTTGTCTATTGGCTTTCTTCTTTTTCCCTTTTCTTTTCTTCTTTTTGACTTTTTTATGTATTTTTATTTTCTATTATTCGTCTTCCCTTCTCCCTCTTTTCTCTTTACTTTTTCATTTTCCCTATCAGTTTGCGTGTCTGTCAGATTTGTACGTGCGTTTGTGTGCCTGTGTTCCCTGTGTGTTTGTCTGTCTGTTCTCTTCTCCAGGGCTACCTCAGGAGACATAAAGGATTAATTTTTTAATTTATTTTTATTTATTTCTAGGAGAGAGAGAGAGAGAAAGCATGAGCAGGGGAGAGTCAGAGAGAGAGGAAGTCACAGACTGAAACAGGCTCCAGGCTCTGAGCTGGCAGTCAGCACAGAGCCCGATGCGGGGCTCGAACCGACAAACCGCGAGATCATGACCTAAGCGAAAGTCGGATGCTTAACCGACTAAGCCACCCAGGTGCCCCAAAAGGATTAGTTTTTTTTTTTTTAAAAAGAGTTGTTAGGAGCTAAAAGAAGAAACAATGTTGAATATGACCCCTGCATTAGTTAGAACAGACACAATTTATGTCATGGTAATACAAAATGTATAAATAATAGTGACTTAATACATAAGTTATTTTTGCCCACGTGAAGTTAGTGTAACTTGGACTAATATCAAATCTGCTGTCTCCCACATGGCAACTCAACTGCACAAGATTCTTGTATTTTGTGGCTCTACCGTCTCAATATAGAGCCTTAATTAAGGAGGAAAGACACTAAAATTTGAGTACATTTTCACTACCCAGAAATGCTTCAGATCTCTATCCACTGGTTAGAACTAGTTTTGTGTTCCCGCCTAAGCATAAAGTGGATGGGAGCTGTGATCTTCTCTCTGCCCAGGAAGGGGAGGAGACCCAAACACTAGAAGTACCTGCCACGGTATCAAATGCTGTCGACATTTTTGCAATCACTTGGAAAGTACTGAAGATGCACTTTGACTCTCTCTCAGTGATTCTATTCATGGAGAGTTGGAATATATTATTCTGAATAAATAATCTCTCCAAATGACAAAAGATATCTCCTTTGATCTCCCATTACAACATGGACATTGATCTGCCATAGTTCACATTGCATTATTTTGTCATTATGCATCTCCTGTCTGATCTTCATGCTCGTCTCTTGAGATCTTTAAGGCATGACCAAGATCTTACTTATTTTTGAATCCCAAGCCACAGAAATGCATAAAGTTCACTAACAATGGGAGTTGTAGTATAAATGTCTATAGTGGCAGTCAACTATAAGTACCATGCTTGCCATGTCTTAGTTATATAAGCTGGTAGAAGAGTCTCTGAAACATCATGTGAGAAAATATTTTATGCTGTGGTTTAATCTTCAACTGAGTTTGAAAGATTAATAAAAGATATGGACTGAAAGAAAAGATGCTATTAGATGCCACCTCCTCCTAGGCCTTCTAATTCACAGGCACTGACTGGTTCAGTGAACGAACATTGATAGATATGTATCTGCAGATTCAGGTCCACCAGGAATGAGGTCCATAATTACTTTTTATCTTTTTCTACTTTCTAGTCTGTCCTGGAGGAATTGGGTTGGGGTTCAAATAGGTATTAATAAATGGCATCTTTTATTCTTCCCACTACTCTCACCTTGGGTTCTGATTTGCCTGTGAACTTACATACTCCATCTTGAACAACCTTGGACTCATCAATCTGTACCATCATTCCTGGTTCCCCATGGTTGTGGTCTTGCCTTCCAATACCCTGAATCTCATACTAACACAGTTGGACCATTGGGAACCAGTGGTGCCTCTGATCTGACTCTGAGTTATATTATTTGCAGACACCTGCTCTCTTGCTCTTTCCTAGATAGTAGTAGATGTCTCCTTGAATATAAAAATTGATCTAGAATCTTCCTGTGAGTCTGAGAGAACTAAATAAGCTTTAGGTTGTAAAAGATAAAATGAGTTGACATGCAGATCAGAACCTGATTAAAATTCATTTTACAACCCCGTTATTCTATATGTTCCAGCCACTTTTGGTCTAAATGTCCTTCTTCTTCTGAGGTTCTAACATGAGTCTAAAAGAACATACCTAAAATGTAAGTAATATGATCCAAAGTTGACAGAAAATATGAGAAGGAACAAAAATTAGAATGCATATGGCATATATAGAAATGATAACAGGGTGCAGAGAATGAAGCAAATGGTTTCCACTGGAGATGGTACAAGTTCAGGCTTAAAAGGAAGGTGGGATCTATGTCATATAACTCCTTGAATGCTAAGTTAATAGAATATAAATTTATTCTGTAGAGAAAAGTTCACTCTAGTGCATTTCATAGAACCTGAGATTGTTATTAAGTCAAAGCTGGGCCTTTTACTCTTTGTTATATTACTCATTTACTATTTGGTTAGACAAATGGTTCTAATTATATGAACTTAATTTTTAACTCCTACAAATTAAGCATATCCGTTTTGCTGATTTGTGAACATTAGAATCAACGAATAATTAAAAACAATAAGCACTGTGCTGGCAGGGAGCTTACAATGGACTAAATTATCAATGAAATTTGGGGAGAAGGTATGGATAAGAGTGGTATTTTAGGAAGGATAATTGACTGCTTATTGAATAGAATTGTAGCTGCAGCATATTATGAAGGCAAGAAGAGTCAACCAATGTATCTATATAATAATAAACAACCAAGTTCTGGACTAAAACAAGATCTATTGGTAGAAAAAGAAAGAACAAAACAATGCTCTGTACATGTGTCCCTCAAATATCAAGTAAATAGGAGAATGTTGGGGCTGAGGAAGCAGGTTTGTGGTGAATATGAGATTTGATTTTAAAAGTACCTAGTTATACATCAAAGTAGCAAATCTATGAGGATATGTATGCCTGAGGCATCACAAAATATTTGGACCTACATATAAGTTGTATTAGGAACAATGACAGTGATTAAGATATGTTCCAAACACAAAATACGCTTTCTAAAGGCCAGGAGAAAAAAAAGAACCCAATGAATATGTGTATTGAATACATGTATTGATGTATTGAATATATGTATTGATGTATTGGTATACATATCTTGAAGATGGAAAGTTGCTTCATTGGGTCCATACAGTCTATGAAACCTCTTTTCCTGGGTGCATACTTGTGGTTTTCTACTGTTACCACCAGATGGAGCACACACTTCACTACATCTAACGAACTAAGTTCATGAAACTCAGAGCTATTTACTGCCTGATACTTTACATACAAAAGATTTGTAAAAAGATCTAAAAGCCAGACTATAGGTCTCCTGTATTTCCCTAGAACATGAGCCTGTTACAAGAGAGACATTAACAGTCATTTTGGAGTAATTAATGGGAGGAAATTAGTAACTAATTTCTGTTCTCTAAGATCACTTTATTTAGATGTGAATGTCGTCCACAAACTTTTACTTTTTTCCAAATCACAATTTGTATATTAACTATTATTGCAATGCTGAGCAGCATGAATCTCAGGAAAAATAGCATTTAGATATTTTTACAACAAAATTAAAACATCCCCTATAAACATTATTTTCTTAAGGTTTTATTTAAATTCCAGTTAGTACAGTGTACTATTAGTTTCAGGTGTACAATTTAGTGATTCAACACTTCCATAAATACCTGGTGCTTATCACAACAAGTGCACTCCTTAATTCCCATCACCTATTTAACCCATCCCCAAGCACCTCCCCTCTGGTAACCATTAGTTTGTTCTCTATAGTTAAGAGTCTTTCTTAATTGGTCTTTCTCCCTCTCTTTTGTTCCTTTTGGTCATTGGTTTTGTTTCTTAAATTCCACATATCAGTGAAATCATATGGTATGTCTTTTTACCTCACTGACTTACTTTGCTTAGCATGATACTCTCTAGCTCCAACTATGTCATTGCAAATACCAAGATTTCATTATTTTTTATGGCTAATATTCCATTGTATGTATATAACACTTCTTTATCCATTCATCACTTGGTGGACCTTATTGTAGATAATGCTACTATAAAAAACAGCGGATGTATGTATCCCTTCAAATTTGTATTTTTACAAACTTTGGGTAAATACCTACTGGTGCAATTGCTGGATCATAGGGTGCTTCTATTTTCCACTTTGTGAGGAACCTCCATACTGTTTTCCACAGCAGTTGCACCAGCTTGCATTCCCACCAAAAATACAGGAGGTTTCTCCTTTCCCCACATTCTCACCAACACCTGTTGTTTTCTGTGTTGTTGATTTTAGCCATTCTGACAGGTATGAGGTGAAAATGCATTGTAGTTTTGATTTGTTATTTCCCTGATGATGTGCGATGTTGAGTGCCTTTTCATGTGCCTGTTGGTCATCTGTATGTCTTCTTTGGAAAAATTTCCAATCTTGTCTTCTGCCCATTTTTCACTGGATATTTATTTATTTAATTTTTAGGGAGTGTTGAATTTTATAAGTTCTTTGTATATTTTGGATAATAACCCTTTATCAGATATGTCATTTGCAAATATCTTTTCCCATTCCATCGGTTGCCTTCTAGTTTTGTTGATTGCTTCTTTTTGCTGAACAGAAGAAGTTTTTATTTTGATCAAGTCGCAATAGCTTATTTTTGCTTTTGTTGCCCTTGCCTCAAGAGATCTATCTAGTAAGAAGTTACTATGGCCAATTTCAAAGAATTACTACCTGTTTGTTTATTTTGAGATACACATTATGTATATACACACACATAATAGAATATTACTCAGCCATGAAATCTTGCCATTTGTAATGATGTGAATGGAGCTGGAACAATGATATGAATGTTTGCTTGGAACTACAGCAAAAGAAGTCAGTCAGAGATGGCTATACTTCATTTAAAAAATTACATTAGTTAGAATATAGATATTTGTTTTACTTTTCCAAAGTTCTGAATTTCTTGTTTTATAATCTACACATCTGGATTCTAATATGAACTTTTATATTCACTGTTGCACTATATTTTTAATTGAGGTACATGAAGAAAACCTGTCTTATACAGATGTATATCTGATAAAAGTAAATGTTATTAACCTTTACAGATTTTCTTTATATATTTCAGCCAAAACAACATAGTTCAACACATTGCATGTAGAAGTAGATATGTGAATGTTTTTTGATAACCACTGTCTTAGTCCTTTTGGGCTGTTATAATAAAATGCCATAGACTAAGCAATAAACAGCAGTAATTAGTTTCTCAGAGTTCTGAAGGATGGGAAGTCCAAGATCAAGGCACTGACAAATTTGGTGTCCAATGAGAGACCACCTCCTGCTTTATAAATCTTTTCCTTGTTTCTTCTAATGGCAGAAGGGACAAGAGGTCTTTCTTGGGCCTTTTAAAAAAATATATAAAGGCAGGAATCACATTCATGAGGGCTCTTTCTTCATGAATTGACCACCTCCCAAAAGCCCCACTCCAAATACTACACATCAGAGATTAGGTTGAATATATAAATTTTGGGAAGACATCAACATTCAGTCTATGATAACGATCAACACACTCAACAAGTGATAGGTTTTTAAAATAAGCTACACTATATCATCAGAAACCATGCCAGTGAGTCTTTTACATTGGAATACATTGTTCGATTTTGTATGAGATGAATGCATAGTTTTCTAATAGAACTTCCAATAGAACTCTCTAAAACAATGAAAATGTTCTAACCTGTGCTATTCACTATGGTATACACTAGTCATATGTGGCTACTGAACACTTAGACTATGGGTATTTAGACTGAAGAGTTGAATACTTATTTTATTTTACCTCAATTAAAATTTAAACTTAAATAGCCACATGTCATGGGTGGCTCTCATATTAGACAGCATAGTTTTGTAATGTCATGTATTAACCTTTTGGAAAATAATTGTTCCTTGAGCCATGCAGATGTTCCAAATGTAGATATATTTTATTATGAGATATCAAGAAAATATTGTATTAATCCCCATCAATCTTATCAGAAAAGTCATTAAATATTAAGAAAGCTGTCAAAAATTACTATTTTTTTCCTCGAAAGCTCAAAGTTTAGCTTTGGAAACTCATGTTATTAGTTGTTTTGTTTGAAGTTATTTGCACTGTTTGTCATTTTAGGGAAAAAAATCTGACAAATATCTAAACATCCGACTAACTGCAGTTTATCTGTCACTCAGCTTAAAATGATATTCTATGAAAAAAAGCAGCTAGTTTAGCTCATAATTCAAACGATTACAGAAGTGTTTTTCCACAAGACAACTATCCCTAAAATGCAACAGAAGTGTGCGTCATGTAGATTTCCAATCTCTTCACACAAATTATTAAAAGGATGTGCATGGAAGGCTTGACATTTAATAAAATTAATTTTTTATTGTTTTTAATTTTTATTGTTTTACCAATGGCATTATAAAGTGAATTTAAATTTTTTTTCTTGCAGATGCATGATGCTGAAAAACACATCGTACTGCTACATTTTTACGACACAGTGTTAATTCATGCTAAGACATCAGCCACTTTGTCATTGTTTTCCCCTACTATTACTAGTGTCAACAATTAAAAACAATATCTTAGCAATATTATGACTATATTTTTATCTCATGATCCCTTAAAAGATTACCAAGGGCCCCCAAGAATCCATGGGAAAACTTCTAATAAATGTTAACTTAGAGTATGCTAGGATATTATTTGTGAGGTAAAGGACAGATGATTGACCCTATTAATGCTGCAAAAGAAATCATATTATTAATAAGGAGGTACAGCACTTGGTAGATGACTTTAGATTTTGGAGCTGTACACGTGGAAATACTTCTGTGACTTGTATGTTGGGCACCTTGGAAGGCTGAGAGTTTTAAGTGGGATTCATAACAATAGAGGGATTTGCAGAAGGTCCAGGCTGTGATACAAGTTACCCTGATGCATAGACATCACCTGACAAATTAAATGGTACTAGATGTACTTATGGTAGATAAGATTTTACTGTGGGTCCTCTATCCTTTCAGATAGTAAGAGTGTAATACCTTAGGGATTTGGAGCATGGTTAGGTCTTCACAGCATTTCATAAACAACTTCTAGACTATAGGAAAGAATGAACACTGACCTGAGGGTATTCTATCAGAACTAACTATAGTGACCAGTTATTATCACTTATTCCAAGTCATTAAGTGATGTAGATGTACAGCAGACCAGTAGCAGACCAGTAAGGATTCAATAATATCAAAACTGTATTTGTTGCCCTGTTGAAGTCTTCCTGCCAGTAGATAAACAAGGATGAGAGTAATTGCTCTGATTATCATATCAAGCTAGAGATGCTGCTCCATATTGTGGGAAACTAGGGAGATCTGATAATTTCCTCTGTATATCTTGACCTTTCATACCTGGTGATAACAATTAAATAAGCAATTAAAATATCCATTATCTCTAGCATAGAGTTAAACTTTTGGCAAGCCACATAGACAGCTGAGGGGCATACCAGAATGAAGGAAATATAGACCAGAAGTATCTATAGTTCTCTTGACACCTTGAAGTGCCAGAAGTTCAGAATTGATTTCCTACAGATCTTTAATAAATCTGGTGAGGACCTGGAGTGTATCATACACTCTACTCCATCAATCCTTGGCCCACTTGAGTTTGTTTACAACTGCAATGGACAATGATAGAACACAAGTACTAGATTCATTTTCAGCTTGAGGACTTTCTTTAGCACTGTTGAAGATTGATCAGCTTAGTAGCTGGGCAGTTTAGACATGCTACATTTTTAATATCTCCAGCATTATGCAAAAAGGATATAAATTGATGTAATTTAGGATAGAAATAAATTATAACTTCTTAGTGATAAAATGGAGCTCATTTTACAGTTTCCTCCAATGAGTTTCTAGTTGAAATAAGTTTGTTTGCCCAGTAAGCTGCTCATTAACACATATTTCTCATTGCCTCATCTCCTTGTCTACTTCTGTTGTCCTCACTTGTGCATACTATGGTTATCTCCCAAATAAATAACCTACAATTAGGTCCTTGACACAATGTTCACTTTTGTGAGAACTAAAAGCAAGACAAGTGATATTCGATAAATAATTTTTTGATAAATACATGTAACTAAAAAAATATTTTCTGCTTCCAGAATATTAAGCAACAACTAGAACTTTCTTTTTCGAACTGTACTTTATTTAAAGCCATGAGGTCACTATGTGATTATTGCACTTTGCTGCTGCAAAAGCTTAATTTCAGTGGGAATACGGTCTAAGAAAGAAGAATTACTCGTATGAGCTTAAACATATTTTACCTCACAGATTACTAGTGTGAAATTAGAGGATAAGGAGGGCGTCTATCTCTGCTAATTTGTGATTCAAAACGTAGTGAAAATTTTGTTTGCAGACATCTGTTTTCTTGTGCAATTATTATTCCTGGGGAAGATTTTATTCCTAATTAACACCAGCTGTTGTGAAAGAACAAATGATTCACTCAGGCTACTTCAAGACAAGAGGGAGTGAGAATATATGACCCATGGGAAGTAGACAGTATGTTCCAATCTTCATTGAATGACAAGCTATTTCCATCTAAAGGCATCCTTTAGGGGCGCCTGAGTGGCTCAGTCGGTTGAGCGTCCGACTTCGGCTCAGGTCATGATCTCGTTATCCGTGAGTTTGAGTCCCACATCAGGCTCTGAGCTGTCAGCACTTATTACAACCAACCCCTCAGAAACACAAGCAATTATCAGGGAATACTATGAAAAATTATATGCCAACAAATTGGACAACTTAGAAGAAATGGACAAATTCCTAAACAAACACACAATACCAAAACTCACGTGGGAAGAGATAGAAAACCTGAACAGACGCGTAACTAGTGAGGAAATGGAATCAGTTATCAAAAATCTCCCAATGAATAAGAGCCCTGGGCCAGATAGCTTCCCTGGGAAATTCTACCAGACTTTTTTTTTTTAATTTTTAGATTTTAATTTTTATTTTTTGAATAGTTTATTGTCAAGTTGGTTTCCATATCACACCCAATGCTCATCCCCACACGTGCCCTCCTCCACGCTCACCACACCCCTTCCTCTCCCCCTCCACCCCCATCAGCCCTCAGTTTGTTCTAGGCATTCAAGAGCCAAGAACCTGCTATTTTATTTATTTATTTATTTTTTTTACAAATAGTTTACTGTCAAATTAGTTTCCACATAACACCCAGTGTTCATTCCCACAAGTGTTCCTCTCCATGCCCATCCTCCCCCTACCCCCTACATCCATCAGTCCTCAGTTTTTGTCAGCATTCAAGAGTCTCTCATGGTTTGCCTCTCTCCCTTTCCCCCACCATTTCCCCCTTCTTCTCCCCCTTGTTCCTCTGTCAAGTTCCTCCTAATCCTCCTATACGTGCAAACATATGATATTTGTCCTTCTCTGCCTGACTTATTTCGCTCAGCATAACACCCTCAAGGTCCATCCATGTTGCTACACATGGCCAGATTTCATTGTTTCTCATTGCCATGTAGTATTCCATGGTATAGATAAACCACATCTTCTTGATCCATTCATCTGTTGATGGACACTTAGGCTCTTTCCATGCTTTAGCTATTGTGGAGAGTGCTGCTATGAACATTGGGGTACATGTGCCCCTATGCCTCAGCATTTCTGTATCCCTTGGGTAAATTCCTAGCAGTGCTACTGCTGGGTCATAGGGGAGTTCTATTGTTAGTTTCCTGAGGAACCTCCACACTGTTTTCCAGAGGGGCTGTACCTGTTTACATTCCCACCAACCGTGTAGGAGGGTGCCCGTTTCTCCACATCCTCGCCAGCATCTAGAGTTCTCTGATTTGCTCATTTTAGCCACTCTGACTGGCGTGAGGGGGTATCTCAGTGTGGCTTTGATTTGTATTTCCCTGATGAGGAGCGATGCTGAGCATCGTTTCATGTGTCTGTTGGCCATCTGGATGTCCTCTTTGGAGAAGTATCTGTTCATATCTTCTGCCCATTTCTTCACTGGGTTGTTTGTTTTTTGGGCATGTAGTTTGGTGAGTTCCTTATAGATTCTGTATATCAGACATTTAAAAGAGAATTAATACCCATTCCTCTCAAACTATTCCAAAAAATAGAAATCAAAGGAAAACTTCTGGACTCATTTTATGAAGCCAGCATCACTTTGATTTCCAAGCCAGACAGAAACCCATCAAAAAAAAAAAAAAAAAAAGATAGAGAGGGCTAATGTCCCTGATGAATACAGATGCAAAAATCCTCAACAAGATACTTGCATATCGAATTCAACAGCACATAAAAAGAATCATCCACCAAGATCAAGTGGGATTCATTCCTGGTACAGGGCTGGTTCAATATTCGCAAATCAATCAATTTGATACGTCACATCAACAAAATAAAAGATAAAAACCATATGATCCTGTTAACAGATGCAGAAAAAGCATTTGACAAAATAAAGCCTCTCTTCTTAATAATGACCCTCGAGAAAGTAGGGATAGAAGGAACTTATGTAAACGTCATAAAAGTCATCTATGAGAAGCCCTCAGTGAACATCATCCTCAATGGGGAAATACTGAGAGCTTTCCCCCTGAGGTCAGGAACATGACAGGGATATCCACTCTCACCACTGTTGTTTAATATAGTGCTGGGAGTCTTGGATCAGCCATCAGACAACTAAAGGAAATAAAAGGCATCAGAATTGGCAAAGAAGTCCAACTTTCACTTTTCGGAGATGACATGATACTCCACACAGAAAACCCGACAGACTCCACCAGAAGCCTACTAGAACTTATTCAAGAATTCAGCAAAGTTGCAGGGTGCAAAATCAACATAGAGAAATCGGTTGCCTTTTTATACACCAACAATGAAGCAACAGAAAGAGAAATCAAGAAGCTGATCCCATTCACAATTGCACAAAAAACCATAAAATACCTAGGAATAAACCTAACCAAATATATGAGATCTGTATCATGAAAACTATAGTAAATTTATTAAGGAAATTGAAGAAGACACAAAGAAATGGAAAAATATTCCATGCTCATGGATTGGAAGAATAAACATAGTTAAACTGTCATGACTACCTAAAGCAATCCACACATTCAATGCAATCCCAATCAGAATTGCACCAGAATACTTCTCAAAACTAGAAAAACTACCCTAAAATTTGTATGGAACCACAAAAGACCCTGAGTAGCCAAAGTCATTGAAGAAGAAAACCAAAACGGGAGGCATCACCATCCCAGACTTTAGCCTCTACTGCAAAGCTGTCATCATCAAGACAGTATGGTATTGGCACAAAAACAGACACATAGACCAATGGAATAGAATAGAGAACTCAAATTTGGACCCAAAAGTGTACAGCCAACTAATATTTGACAAAGCAGGAAAAAGCATCCAATCGAAAAAAGACAGCCTGTTTAACAGATGATGCTGGGAGAATTGGACAGCAACATGCAGAAGAATGAAACTAGATCATTTTCTCACACCATACACAAAAATAAACTCAAAATGGATTAAGGACCTGAACGTAAGACAGGAAACCATTAAAACCCTAGAGGAGAAAGCAGGAAAAAACCTCCTTTACCTCCACCGCAGCAATTTCTTACTTGACACATCCCAAAAGGCAAGGGAATCAAAAGCAAAACTGAAATATTGGGACCTCATGGTGATTAAAAGCTTCTGCACGGCAAGGAAATAATACATAAAACTAATAGGGAATCGACGGAATGGGAAAAGATAGTTGCAAATGACATATCAGATAAAGGGCTAGTATCCAAATTCTATAAGGAACTCATCAAACTCCACACCCAAAAAACCAAACAATCCAGTGAAGAAATGGGCAGAAGATATGAACAGACACTTCTCCAAAGAGGACATCTAGATGGCCAACAGACACATGAAACGATCCTCAGCATCTCTCCTCATCAGGGAAATACAAATCAAAGCCACACTGAGATGCCACCTCACGCCGGTCAGAGTGGCTAAAATGAGCAAATCAGAGGACTCTAGATGCTGGCGAGGATGTGGAGAAACGGGCACCCTCCTACACAGTTGGTGGGAGTGTAAACTGGTATAGCCCCTCTGGAAAAGTGTGGAGGTTCCTCAAAAAATTAGGAATAGAACTCCCCTATGACCTAGCAGTAGCACTGTGAGGAATTTACCCAAGGGATACAGGAGTGCTGATGCATAGGGGCACATGTACCCCAATGTTCATAGCAGCACTCTCAACAATAGCCAAAACATGGAAAGAACCTAAGTGTCCATCAACAGACGAATGGATCAAGAAGATGTGGTTTATCTATACGATGGAATACTACATGGCAATGAGAAAAAATGAAATCTGGCCAAGTGTAGCAACATGGATGGACCTTGAGGGTGTTATGCTAAGCGAAATAAGTCAGGCAGAGAAGGACAAATACCGTATGTTTGCACGTATAGGAGGATTAGGAGGAACTTAACGGAGGACCGTTGCGGGGAAGAGGGGGGCAAGAGGTGGGGAGAGGGAGGGAGGCAAACCGTGAGATACTCTTGAATGTTGAGAACAAACTGAGGACTGATGTGTATGGGGGAGAGGGGAACGGGGTTGATGGACATGGAGGAGGGCCCTTGGTGGGATGAGCACTGGGTGTTATATGGAAACCAACTTGACAATAAACTATTAAAAATAAATAAATAAAATAAAGGCCTCCTGTAGAATTGTCTGTGCCTCATTCACTTTTTAAAAAATATGTGCTTATCATTTTGAGAAATTGACTTCCTCTGTTACCTTATGATTTTTTTCTATCACTCCAGTTTACTTTGACTTTGACTTCTGTGGTATTATGCAGCCTCAACTCCATATGATTTTCAGATCGAGATACCCAAAGCTGATAAGTGTCTGGGTCTCAATTCTAAGTTTTCAGATGAGGTTTATGATTAACTATCATTGGGATTAGGTGTACATCCCAGTCCACTTATTTGTGGCATGAGGATGGCCACAGAGTACGTGGGTTTTCTCCTTTAGAACAGGAAAAGTTTTACATTCAGAATTTTATTCTTATTGTGGAAAATATTTTCGAGGAGAGAACAAGGGTATTCTGGATTGAGAAACTATACTAAATTATACCCCTCAGTGCTCATTTCGCTATCGTGCCACTTTTTCAGGGTCCCTGGAGTGAATGAAACATTAATAGACTTTAGTTCAACTTAATGACAGTTTTCAGCCTCTTTAGGGGTTGTAATAATTAATGCATTCCTTTATATCAGATGCATACCAAGTCTATTTATGAAAAATGTTTTTTGCTTATTATATAGATATATAAGGCACTAAGGATTGATATAGATGTTCACAAGTTAGTTTCATTCTTGCACTTTTGAATTCAAATTCAATTATTTTTTGGCTTTGGTCATTTTACTCCTTTACCACCTCACAATACTAACAAGAAGTTGCCTATACCAAGTGTATAGGCTTCTAGGTTCTATAAAACAAGGCTTTCTGGTAAATTAATCAATTGATTGTCAAAATCAATAATCTTTAAACCTGAAATACTTATGTCTTAGGTGATATCAAAGAAACATTCTAATAATGAAGGCAATATCCTGAAGAATTCCATAATAAAATGGAAATGGTTTATGCACTAACATGCTAACAGGGTAATTCAAGGAGTTACCCATCATATTCACAGACAGATATATTTTGTTGCCCTAAGGTTAAGTTTGAAACAAAAAAAATCAGACAAAGGATGAATTGCACACTATTTTCTTTACAGTTATGGAAGAATTGAGCCATGGTAAAGCACCCTTATTTTTGGAGTTTTACAAATTCATGGTCAGTGGCCAATGGCCTTGCCAAATGGTCATTATGGGCAATAGAAAACTAGACCATTAAAAAGATATTCACATGAGTCATCTTAAGAAAAAGAATATTCAATGATATGTGTTAAAGATGATATGGCATACTTTACTTAGAATCTTTGCAACAAGTATAGGGACCACGGAAATGGGTTTTACAGCAGAAGAGTGAGATTTGGCTCAATTTCAAATATGGCATGGCAAGACAGAATATAGCCAAGTAGCAGAATGGAAGTTAGTGAATGGAAAATTACTAAGAGGAAACATTGGGATAAGGGGAATTCTGGTTGAACCAACCTAATACTATTCCTTGCTGAAAACAGGCCAGGGTTATAAGAAATCACCTGGAGGGATGGTAGAGAATCAGAACAGATTTAAGAAGTGACAGATTTGGGCTAAAATGATTTAGCCAGGTTCTCACTAAAACTAGATTTTAGAAGAAAGTGGATAAATGGGCCTAGGAAGACTTTCAGAGTTCTGGCTACAGTTTGAATCGTTGTCATTTCCCCTTTGTTTAAGGGAAGAAAAAACATTCTTTTTCCTTTGTAAGTCCATTTCTTATTTGGTCACTTTTTGTTTTTTAAGTACAAGCTGGATCATCTTTTGAGACTAGTTAGTAAAGAGCACATGCTGGCTATGGTGCTACCATCAGTTTTTTAATGGGGGTATTTCTTTGGAAATTTCGAAGGAAATTTGGGGGTATTTCAAAAAAAGACAAAGCTTAGTAGTTGGAAGCTGGGTGAACTTTCTGAATGGCCCACACAGCAGCAGGCATGATAGTTGCCCATATATGATATTGTGGTGATTTGTTGGGAGCCATTTCCTAGCTCACAGGTTGAGAAAGAACTCCCTGTGAGGTTTAGGTGAATTGCATGGACTCTTAGTAGTCAGATGGCGACCAATATTCACCCCCACCCAATTTTTTTTCTCCTTGGATCACTGACCACCGAGGCATCTTTGTTGATCAGTATTCGGAGTGACTTATTCTGGCCTTGAATATGCTGATTGTACTCTGTGAAGGAACCTATTGAGCAACTTCTTCTTTTGTGATTATGGAAGCAAACATTGTGTTTCCTGAAAGATCTGTTTTTCTTAATACTTTCCCTTAAGCAAACAAGCTATTGACCCCTGTTCACAAAGAACTAACTTCACCCTTTTTATGCTAAAAATATTGTCTTGTGTGCTAAAGATACCTTCCTTCCCCATAGGATAAGCATCTAAATCACCTACCTCAACCACTATTGATAAAGGTTATGTATGAGTCTTCTACAAATCTATGTTCTGGAAAATTCTTACATATCAAAGAAATTTGTCATTAAAAATCATTGTCTAAGGCAAATGTCACTTCTGTGCCATCCCCCAAACACTTAATTATAAAATAAAGTTGAGCCCCAGTCAGAGAAGAGATGCCTGCCTGGGGACCAGAAAGACTCTCGGGCCTCTCTCATCCCTCCCTCCCCGACACTGTCCACACTTCAGGGACCTCTGTCTGGACCTGCTGGAGCCGGCCTCCAGCAGTGATTTCTCCATAGTTTATAACAAGTCACCCATTTAACTTGTAAGGCTTCAGGAAAAAGGGCTGTTTTAGTTCTCAATGAAAAGTTAGAAAGAAGAAAATGAGAAACATTGGTTTGGAGAATTGTAGCCAGGTACTGGAAGAAACAAGAATTCAGGATTTAATCCAGTTGTAAGTATGTAACAAAATCTTAAAGAAAACAAACAAAGCTAGAATTTAATACCAACAAAAGTGTGCTATAGTTTTCCACTGAAATGTAATTTTTCCCTCTATAGTCACTCCTATTTTAAAAAAATATTTAATTAATTAATTTTTAAATTTCCATCAAAGTTAGTTAGCATATAGTGCAACAATGATTTCAGGAGTAAATTCCTTAATGCCCCTTACATTTAGCCCTTTTCCCTCCCACAACTCCTCCAGCAACCCTGTTTGTTCTCTATATTTGAGTCTCTTATGTTTTGTCCCCTTCCTTTTTTTTGTATTATTTTTATTTTCCCTTATGTTCGTCTGTTTTGTGTCTTAAATTCCTCATATGAATGAATTCATATGATATTTGTCTTTTTTCTGACTAATTTCCCTTAGCCTTAGTTACATGCCTTTAGTTATCCTTTAGTTACATCTATATAGTTGCAAATGGCAATTTCATTCTTTTTGATTGTTGAGTAATACTCCAGTGTGTGTGTGTGTGTGTGTGTGTGCGCGCGCGCCACATCTTCTTTATCCATTCATCAGTTGATGGACATTGGGTTCTTTACATTATTTGGCTATTGTCAATAGCACCACTATAAACACTGAGATGCATGTGCCCCTTCAAAACAGCACACATATATCCCTTGGATAAACACCTAGTAGTGCAAATACTGGGTCGTAGGGAATTTCTACTTTTAATTTTTTGAGGAATATCTATACTGCTTTCCAGAGTGGCTGTACAAGTTTGCATTCCCACCATCAGTAAAAAGAGATCCTCTTTCTTTGCATCCTCACCAACATCTGTTGTTGCCTGAGTTGTTAATGTTAGCCATTCTGACCGGTGTGAGGTGATATTTCATTGTGGTTTTGATTTGTATTTCCCTGATGATGAGTGATGTTGAGCATTTTTTCATGTGCCTGTTAGCCATCTGGATATTTTCTTTGGAGAAGGGCCTATTCATGTCTTTTTCCCATTTCTTCACTGGATTATTTGCTTTTGGGGTGTTGAGTTTGATAAGTTCTTTATAGATTTTGGATACTAACCTTTTATCTGACATGTCACTTGAAAATATCTTCTCCCATTATATTGGTTGTCTTTTACTTTTGCTGACTGTTTCCTTCGCTGTTCATAAGCTTTTTATTTTGATGAGGTCCCAATGGTTCATTTTTGCTTTGTTTCCCTTGCTTCCCTTGCATATAGAGATGTGTAAAGTAAGAACTTGCTGCAGACGAGGTCAAAGATGTTTTTGCCTGCTTTCTCCTCCAGGATTTTGATGTATTCCTGTCTTACATTTAGGTCTTTAATCCATTTTGAGTTTATTTTTGTGTATGGTTTAGGAAAGTGGTCCAGGTTCATTTTTCTGCATGTCACTGTCTGGTTTTCCTAGCACAATTTGCTGAAGAGACTGTCTTTATTCCATTGGATAGTCTTTCCTGCTTTGCAAATATTAGTTGCACGTGTGGGTCCATTTCTGGGTTCCATTAATCTGTTCCATTAATCTATATGTCTGTTTTTGTGCCAGTACACACTGTAATCTTGATGATTACAGCTTTGTAATACATCTTGAAGTCTGGGATTGTGATGCCTCCAGCTATAGTTTTCTTTTTTCAAGATTTCTTTGGCTCCTCGGGATCTTTTCTGGTTCCATACAAATTTTAGGATAGTTTGTTCTAGCTCTGTGAAGAATGCTGGTGTTATTTTCATAGGTATTGCATTGAATACGTAGAATGCTTTGCATAGTATCGACATTTTAACAATATTTGTTCTTCCCATCCAGGAGTATGGAATATCCCCCCCCCCTTTTTTTTTGATGTCTTCTTCAATTTCTTTCAGCAGCTTTCTATTTTTCTCAGTGTATAGATTTTTTCACCTCTTTGGTTATATTTATTACTAGGTATTTTATAGTTTTTGGTGCAATTGCAAATGGGATCAATTCCTTGATTTCCCTTTCTGCTGCTTCATTATTGGTGTTTAGTAATGTAACAAATTTCTGCACACTGATTTTTTTTTATTTTTAAAAAATGTTTTATTTATTTCTAGGAGAGAGAGAGAGACAGCGTGAGCAGGGGAGGGTCAGAGAGAGAGGGAGACACAGACTCCGAAACAGGCTCCAGGCTCTGAGCTGGTAGTCAGCACAGAGCCCGACGCGGGGCTCGAACCCACGAACCGCAAGATCATGACCTAAGCGAAAGTCGGACGCTTAACCGACTAAGCCACCCAGGCGCCCTTCTGCACACTGATTTTATATCCTACGACTTTGTTGAATTCATGGATCAGATCTAGCAGGTTTTTGGTGGAATATTTTGGGGTTTTCATATACAGTATCATGTCATCTGCGAAGAGTGAAAGTTTGACTTCCCCCTGGCTGATTTGAATTCCTTTTATTCCTTTGTGTTGTCTGATTGCTGAAGCTAGGAGTTCCAATAATATGTTGAATAACAATGGCAAGACTGGACATTCCTGTCGTGTTCCTGACCTTAGAAGGAAAGCTCTTAGTTTTTCCCCATTGGGAATGGTATTATAGGTGGGTCTTTCATATATGACTTTTATGATCTTGAGGTATGATACTACTATCCCTACTTTCTTGGGGGATGGTATCAAGAAAGGATGCTGTATTTTGAAAAATGCTTTCTCTGCATCTATGGAGAGGATCATGTGGTTATTGTCCTTTCTTTTATTGATGTGATGTATCACATTGATTGGTTTGTGGATATTGAACCAGCCCTGCATTCCAAGTATAAATTCAACTTGGTCATAGTGAATAATTTTTTTAATGTATTGTTGGATCCAGTTGGCTAGTATCTTGTTGAGAATTTTTGCATCCATGTTCATCAGGGAAATTGGTCTGTAGATCTCTTTTAGTGTGATCTTTGTCAGGTATTGGAATCAAGGTAACGTTGGCTTCATAGAATTACTTAGGAGGCTGTCCTTCTATTTCTATTTTTTGGAACAGCTTCAAAAGAATAGGTGTTAACTCTTCTTTAAATGTTTGGTGGAATTCCCATGGAAAGCCATCTGACCATGGACTCTTGTTTTCTGGGAGATTTTTTTGTTGTTGTTGGTAATTTAATTTCTTTACTGGTTATAGGTCTGTTCAAGCTTTCTATTTCTTCCTGTTTCAGTGTTGGTGGTTTATATCTTTCTAGAAATTTGTCCATTTTTTCGAGATTACCCATTTTATTAACATATAATTGCTCATAATATTCTCTTATTATTTTTTGTATTTCTGCTGTGTTGGTTGTGATCTCTCCTCTTTCATTCTTAATTTCATTTATTTCTGTCCTTTCCTTTTTCTTTTTGATCAGACTGGGTAGGAGTATATCAATTTTGTTTATTCTTTCAAAGAATCAACTCCTAGTTTCTTTTTTCTGTTCTACTGGTTTTTGTTTGTTTGTTTGTTTATTTGTTTGGTTTGGTTTTGATACCATTAATTTATGCTCTAGTCTTTATTTCCTGTCTTCTGCTCGTTTTGGGTTTTTATTTCCTGTTCTTTTTCCAGATATCTATCCATTGCTGTTAAGTTGGATGTTAAAGTCCCTTATTATCAATGTTCCTTTATGTTTGTGATGAAAAGATTTATATACTTGGGTGCTGTCACATTTGGAGCATAAATATTTATAACTGTTAGATCTCTTTGGTGGATAGACCCCTTGGTTATGATATGATGCCCTTCTTCATCTCTTGTTACAGTCTTTATTTTAAAATATATATTGTCTGATATATGTATGGTGACATTGGCTTTCCTTTGGTGACCATTGGCATAATAGATGGTTCTTCATCCCCTTACTTTCAATATGAAGGTGTCTTTAGGTCTAAAATGGGTCTCTTGTAATTAACATATAGATGGGTCTTATTTTCTTATCTATTCTGTTACCCTATGTCTTTTGATTAGAGTGTTTAGCCCACTGATGTTCAGAATGAGTACTGAAAGACATGAATTTATTGCCATTATGTTGCCTGTAGAGCTGGAGTTTCTGGTGGTGTTCTCTGGTCCTGTCTATTCTTTGTTGTTTTTTGTCTTTTTAAAAAATATTTTCTTGATCCATTCATCTGTTGATGGACACTTAGGCTCTTTCCATGTTTTAGCTGATGAATGGATCAAGAAGATGTGGTTTATCTATACCATGGAATACTACATGGCAATGAGAAACAATGAAATCTGGCCATGTGTAGCAACATGGATGGACCTTGAGGGTGTTATGCTGAGTGAAATAAGTCAGGCAGAGAAGGACAAATATATGTGTGCACGTATTGGAGGATTAGGAGGAACTTAACAGAGGACCAAGGGGGAGAAGAAGGGCGGAAATGGTGGGGGAAACGGAGAGACGCAAATCATGAGACTCTTGAATGCTGACAAAAACTGAGGACTGATGGATGTGGGGAGGAGGAGGGATGGGCATGGAGGAGGACACTTGTGGGAGTGAACACTGGGTGTTATGTGGAAACTAATTTGACAATAAACTATTTGCAAAAAAAAAAATCTTTTCTCCCTTCAGAGAGTCCTCCTTAAAATTTCTTGCAGGGCTGGTTTAGTGTCATGAACTCCTTTAATTTTTGTTTTTCAGGGAAACATTTTATCTCTCCTTTTATTTTGAATGACAGCCTTGCTGAATAAATAATTCTTGGCTGCACATTTTTCTGATTCAGCACATTGAATATATTCTGCAACTCATTTTTAGCCTGCCAAGTTTCTGCGGAATAGATGTGCTGCAAACCTGATCTCTCTTCCCTTATAGATTACAGACTTCTTCAATCCCTGCTTGGCTCTGTAATCACCAAGACAGTATGATACTGGCACAAAAACAGACACATAGATCAATGGAACATAATAGGCAACCCAGAAATGGACTGGCGAATGCATGACCAACTAATATTCGACATAGCAGGAAATAATAATATCCAATGGAAAAAGACAGTCTCTTCAGCAAATGGTGCTGAGAAAACTGGATAGCCACATGCAGAAAAACAAAACTGGATCACTTGCTCACACCATACACAAAAATAAATTCACAGTGGATGAAAGACTTAAGTGGGAGACCATCAAAATCCTAGAAGGGAAAACAGGCAGCAACCTTATGAGCTAGGCTGCAGTAACTTCTTACTAGGCACGTCTTCAGGGATGCCTAGGTGGCTCAGTTGGTTAAGCTGCCAACTTCAGCTCAGGTCATGATCTCATGGTTTGTGAGTTCAAGCCCCTCATCAGGCTCTATGCTGACAACTCAGAGCCTGGAGCCTCCTTCAGATGCTGTTTCTCCCTCTCTCTACTCCTTCCCTTCTCTCTCTCTCTCTCTCTCTCTTTCTTAAAAATAAATAAACATTAAAAAAATTTATGCACATCTCCAGAGGCAAGGGAAACAAAAGGAATTGTGAACTATTGGGACCTCACAAAAACATAAACAAACAAACAAACAAACCTGCACAGAGAAGAAAGCAATGAACAGAACTAAAGGTAACTGATAGAATGGGAGGAGACATTTGTAAATGACATCAGATAGAGTTAGTATCCAAAATCTATAAAATATAGGATACAAAATCTATGAAGAACTTATCAAACTCAATACCCAAAACCAAATAATCCAGTGAAGAAATGGGGAAAAGACATGATCAGACATTTATCCAATGAAGATATACAGGTGGGCAACAGACACATGAAATAATGCTCAACATCATTCATCATCAGAGAAGTAGAAATCAAAACCATGGTGAGACATTAGCTCATACCTGTCAGAATGGCTAAAATTAACAACTCAGGAAACAACAGAAGTTGGTGAGGACGTAGAGGAACGGAAATACTTTTGCAGTGCTGGTTGAAGTGCAAGCTGGTGCAGTCACTCTGGAAAATAGTATGGATGTTCCTCAAACACTTAAAATTACAAATATCCTTGGATCCAGCAATTGCAGTATTAGGTATTCACCTAAAGGGTATAAAAATGCTTATTTGATGGGGCAAATGCACACCAATGTTTACAGTAATACTATCAACAATAGCCAAATTATGGAAAGACCCCAAATGTCCATTGACTGATAAATGGATAAAGAAGATGTGGTATGTATAAAATGGAATATTACTCAGCAATAAAAAAGAATGTAATATTGCCATTTGCAACAACATGGATAGAACTACAGTGTATAATTCTATGCAAAATAAGTCAGAGTGAGAAGGATATCATATGATTTCACTTATTTGTGGAATTTGAGTAGCATAACAGATGAACATAGGGAAATGGAAGGACAAATAAGAAAAACAGAGAGGGAGGAAAAACTTGAGACTCTTAAATACAGAGAACAAATTGTGGTTTGCTGGGAGAGAGGCGAGTGGGGAGGTGGACTAAAAAGTGATGGATGTTAAGGGGAGTACGTTTTGGGTTGAGCATTGGGTATCATATGTATGTGATGAATCACTAAATTCTACTGAAACCAATACTACACTATATATGTTAACTAACATTAATTTAGACACATGTATGACAGATATATAGATAGATGATAGATAGATAGATAGAGAGAGAGAGAGATAGATAGATAGATAGATAGATAGATAGATAGATAGATGTTAGATAAAGGTTATTAACTTTTCTTAAAATATCTGTTGGAATTGTCCTGGGAAGCCATCTGGCTCTGGACTTTGGTTTGTTGAGAGATTTTTGTTACTGCTTCAATTTCTTTGCTGGTTATGGGTCTGTTCAATTTTTAAAATTTCTTTCTGTTTCAGTTTTCGTAGTCTGTATGTTTCTAGTAATTTATCTTTTCCTTCCAGGTTTCCCAGTTTGTTGGCATATAATTTTTGTAATATTCTCTTATGATATGTTGTTATTTATATGATGTTGATTGTGATCTCTCCTCTTTCATTTGTGAGTTTTTAATATTTGGTCTCTTTCTCTTTTGTTTTTGAGAAGTCTGACTCGGGATTTATCAATTATATTATTTTTTTGAAGAACCATCTCTTAGTTTTGTTGGCCTGCTATATTTGATTTGTTTGTTTTCTTTATCATTTGTTTCTGGACTAGTCTTTATTATTTCTCTTCTGCTGGCTTTGGGCTTTATTTCTTGTTCCTTTTGTAGCTCCTTTAGGTGTAAAGTAAGGTTGTGTATTTGAGACTTTATTTGCTTCTTGAAGTAAACCTGCATTGCAATATAATTCCCTCTTAAAACTGCCTTTGCTGCATCCCAATTGCTTTGGACTGTTGTGTTTCTCTTCCATATACTTTTTAATTTCTTCTTTAATATACTGATTAACCCATTCTTTCTTTAGTAGGATGTTCTCTAACCTCCAAGTATTTGTGATCTTTATGATTTTTTTTCTGTGGTTGACTTCAAGTCTCATAGCACTGTGGTCTGAAAATATGCATGGTGTACTCTCAATCTTTTTGTACTTTTGTGTCTTTAGTGACCCAGCATGCAATCTTCTCTGGAGAATGTTCCATGTGCAACTTGAAAAGAATGTGTGTTCTGCTACTTTAGGAAAGAATGTTCTGAATATATCCGTTAAGTCCATTCTGTCCAGTGTGTCATTCAAAGCATTTGTTTCCTCGTTGATCTTCTGCTTAAATAATCTGTCCATTGCTGAAAGTGGATTGTTAAAGTCACCTACTATTATGGTATATTATCAGTGAGTTTCTTTGTGTTTGTTATTAATTGATGTTCATATTTGTGAGTATCAAGCTGGGGTCATAAGTATTTACAATTGTAGATCTTGTTGATGGATAGACCACTTAATTATGATATAATGCCCTTCTTCATCTATTATTACAATCTTTTGTTTAATATATAGTTTGTCTAATATAAGTAAGAGTACTCCAGCTTTCTGTTGTTGTCTACTAGCTTTCTGTTGTTGTCTTCTCCAACTCCTCATTTTCAATCTGCCAATGTTTTGGGGTGCCTGGGGCACTCAGTTGGTTAAGTGTCCCAACTTCAGCCAAGGTAATGATCTCCTGGTTCATGAGTTCAAGCCTTGCGTTGGGCACTCTGATGTCAGCATAAGCCCTCTTTGGATCCTGTGTCCCCTTCTCTCTCTTCCCTTCCGCAACTTGCTCTCTGTCTCTCTTTCTCTCTCTCTCATAAAAACATTAAAATAAATAAAAAATCTATCGGCTGATGTCTTTAGGACTAAAATGAGTCTCCTGTATACAGCATGCAGATGGTTTTTGTTTTATTTTGTTTTAATCCATTTTGACACCCTATGTCTTTTGATTGGAACATTTAGTCTATTTACATTCAGGGTGATTATTGAAACATATGAGGTTAGTACCATTTTAGTACCCATAAAATTGGTGTTTCTGGTAGTGTTCTCTGTTCCTTTCTAGTCCTTGTTTCATTTGATCAAAGAATCACTCAAAGAATCCCCCTTAATTATTGTTGAAGGTTGGTTCAGTGGTAACAAACTTCTTTAGTTTTTGTTTGGAAACTCTTTATCTCTCTTTGTATGCTGAATAATAGCCTTGCTGGATAGAGTATTTTAAGCTGTAGATTTCTCCATTCAGCAAGTTGAATATATCCTGCCACTCTCTTCTGGGTGCCAAGATTCTGTGGACAGATGTGCTGTCAACCAGATTTGTCTTCCCTTGGAGGTTAAGGACTTTTATTTTTCCCTGCTGCCTTTAGGATTCTTTCCTAGTTTGTGTATTTTGTGAATTTGACTATGATATGCTTCGGTGGTGGTTGGCTTTTGTTGAATTTAATGCGAATTCTCTGTTCTTCTCATATTTTGATGCTTGTGTCCTTCTCCAGATTAGGAAAGTTTTTAGCTATAATTTGCTCACAGAAAACTTCTGCCCCCTTTTTCTTTCTTTCATCTTCTAGGACTTCTATCATATGGATATTATTATGCTTTAGTAGGTCACCATTTTCCTACATCTAACTATAATCCATTACTTATGCTTCCTCCTTCTTTTCAGTTTCATTATTTTCCATAATTTTGTCTTCTTTATCACTAATTTGTTATTCTGCTTCATCCATCCTTGCTGTCATGGCATCCATTCGGGTTTGCATCTCAATTATAGCATTTTTAATTTCAGCCTGATGAGATTTAGCTCTTTTATTTATGTAAAAGGAATTGTCTAGTGTCTTCTATGTTTTGTTCAAACCGAGCTAAACTCCTTATAATTGTTTTAAATTCATTCAGACATCTTACTTATATCTGTGTTGCTTTAATACCTGGATGTCATTTATTCATTTTTCTTACTTTTGGGGTGAATTCCTTCATCTTGTTTTTGGAGGAACAAAAAATAACAATAAAATTCAATTTAAATTTAATTTAAAAAAAAATCAAATAAAGGAGGCTTTATCCTAGATGTATTTTCATCTACTTTTTAAGAGGAACTTGGTAGAAAAAAGAAAGAAAAATAAAAGTTTAAAAAATAAATAATATAAAATAAAAAATTTTCCCTTTATGTATCCAAGAAATAACAACAACAACAACCATAACAACAACAAAAGAAATCCAAATGAAGCTACATCACGGCTTCCTTAGAGCTGAAACTGCATCTCTCTATGGTCAGAAGACTAAGTACATAGAAGGGATTTGTCCTGGTATTTTGGGGGAGTGGCCTGCTGCTCTGATTCTCAATCTTATAGGCCCTATTGCAAATGTGCCTGGAGGGTGCAAGGGGGGCGTGGCTTCATGCAATGGCTCTATTCTTCACTTGGTGGCGCTGTTTAGCTCACTGAGGTGAATCAGTGTTGGTAAAAATGGCTTCACCCTGTTCTCTATTCTTTGGAACAGGAAGTTTGGCTCTCACAGACTCATGGTCAAGCACCCTCCTGTGTTCCAGGTTCAGTCAGCTCCCTGCTTTCACCTTGTCTGTATTAGAGCTGTCTGCCTAGCAGGCAGCACCTCCCTCCATAGTTTTATCTTAGGCGTGGCTATATTTCAAAATCCCACACTTCAGAAACTCTCACAATTAGGACCATTGATCCTCCAAGGGAAGGTCTTACTGTGCTGTGTCCAATACCAGCTTGTTCCAGAAAATGTTTGCAGAACCACACAGAAGAAGTGCTTGTGGTAACTTGCATCACACAGCCAGTGCCAGGGTTTGCTGTCCTCAGCTGGTGTATGTGTTCCTATACTGGTGATGGGGCAGCTCAATGGTGTCTGTGGGCTCTTTTGCCTGCGGAGAGGCCATATTGCCTCTACCAAATACACTCCAAATAGAGAAACTGCTTCTCCGCATGTGATCCATGGAACCCACAAACTGCTGTCTGTTCCTTGGGTTCTACTCTGCTCTCTCACTGGAGTAAACCAGGTAATAACCTCCAAAACTTCAGAATCTGCACTCCACTGTTTATAAAAACTGGTGGTGTTGAAATCATCTCCCTTTTTCCATCAATGGTTTCGGGGAACAATTTTCTTATGTAGTCCCTTGTGTGTGTTTTCACTCTTTGTCTCTCTCTCTTTTTCTATTTCTGCTTTCATGTGTGTGTGGGGGGGCTTTTCTTGCAGAAACTTGATGCAATGCTCAGTCTCCCCCTCTCTTTTTCTCCTCTTTGTGAAGAGGGGTCCCACTCCTCAGTGACACCACAGCTTTTCTCTCCCTAATTCATCTCTCCACACACATACATTTTATGTTTTCTCCCTCAAATTATGAAGATTGTTTTGCTTATTCTCAGATCAATTTCCAAGATGTTTGAAAATGGTTTGATGTTGATCTAGTGGTGTCTAATGGAGGAGACAAACCCAGGTCCTCCTACTACTCCAGCATCTTAACTCCTTCCACCACAAACACTTGTAACTTACTCTCTACTTTACATTGTTATCCAAATTGTGTTTTCCCATAAACGAAACAAGTTGAGGTTTCTAACTCAATAAGGACTAATTTTTTAAACCAATATTTGTTCAGGAAATTTAAGAAGTTCTTTTGTCCTGGAATGTAATCTTATGGAGTCGATGGAGTAAATTTTAAGCAAGTGACTGACGAAATTCTAGCAGCTCTCTGAATATCTTCATAAACTATCTGAGTGAAAAAAACTCCTGTTTTGTTTCCAATTAATTTCCCCCTTATTTTTTTAAAAAAATTTTTAATGTTTTATTTATTTCTAGGGGAGAGAGAGAGAGAGAGAGAGAGTGAGCAGGAGAGAGTCAGAGAGAGAAGGAGTCACAGACTCTGAAACAGGCTCCAGGCTCCGAGCCGGCAGTCAGCACAGAGCCCGACGCGGGGCTCGAACCCACGAACCGTGAGATCATGACCTAAGCGAAAGTCGGACGCTTAACCGACTAAGCCACCCAGGCGCCCCAATTTTCCCCTTATTTTTAACTTCAGCTGGTTGTTTGTGGAAGTTCTCTTCATCTCTTGAAATTCTTTTGGGGCTGGGGGCTAAAGTCCAAGTGACTTAGGGACATGGGGAACTGAAGTGGGAATGGAAAAGTTTGACATGGGTGGACAGAACGATAAAGAAAGTAAGGTTGTGAAGAGGGACATAATCAAGATTCAAGGGAGCTGGAGGTAAGATTCAAAACAATGAAATGGGAAAGCAGGAGCAGGTTCAAATGGAAAGAACTGGTTTTAGAGAAACTATATTGGGAAGATCATAAGTTTTAAAAATAAGAAATACCATTGAAGTTCTTAGTAAAATCATTACTAAGTAAATGATTCTTGGCAAAATCATTCCAGTAAAATTATGTCAAAAGAAAATGACAGATTTGGTGGAGCAGAGTTTGGTTCAAGAAAATGGATTTCAGTTGATTGAGAAGCTCCCATATTCTTAACTAATGGTACCTTTATAGTTGTGAGCAGAGAAACTTGAGACTCTAAAACAGCTTCTGTTATTTACGGAGACTAGCCCGTTACATAGAGAGAAACTTATGACTGTAAACTGGATTCTTATAAACAAAGAAACCTAGGATTCTGACCTAGATTCTGGAGTACACTTGGAATCTGAAGAATCAAAATGTATCCTTCCCAGCCCACTGTGCATTTTTCTAAAACAGTGGTTTGGGAGTCAGACTCACCAATGAATCCCCAATAAATCTGTTAGTAGTGAAGACAAAGACTTCAAAGTGTATACTTAGGGTTTTGGTAAGAAGTCCATTGATCAAATGATGAAATATATCTAAGTTACAGTATCATAAACGTTGAAGAAAAAGATATTCATGACATTTCTCACAGATGATAAAGCAGACTTTATTAGAACTTTGTAACAGATATAAAGATCACTGCAATAGGATTTTACTGTGAGGGAGAAAGATCGGGCTCAAGTCCAAATACAGCATGATAAGGGAGAATTTATAGCTAAATACTGGGGGTGAAGATCAGTGAATGGAAAATTACTAAGAGGAAATATCAGGGGTAAGGAGAATTCTGGCTCAACTGACCTAACAGCAATCTTTGCTGAAGAGAGGTCAGAGTCATCAAACATCACCTGGGCGATAGTGAAGGATCAGGAACACCATCAGATATTGAGGGTGGGGTGTTCTATTAAACTGGCTTAGAAAAGTTATTGCTAAAACTGTATTTTATAAGGAAGTGCACAGATTGGCCTAGGAGAAGGCTTAGAAACTTAACCAAAGTTTAAATTTTGTTGAGCAGAGCCTGTGTAAATGTCCTTAAAAATTAATGGTTTCATTAATATGAGACATAGTGGTGTCCATAAGAAGAACCCTCTTGCAGGGATTGGAAGGTTATTAGAACCAGCTAGTGGATATCCTAGTGTGACTTCTTGATGGGTCTCTTAAATACATGAGATGATAGGATTAATGGGGACTAAGGCAATGTAGAGATGGCTGAGCATCAACATATTCTTTTCACTTTCTATGAGCCATAAACTGTCAATAATTACTGTTTGTCCCTTCAAAAGAGATAGAAACTTCAGATGGTTCTATGGAAGATTCTTCAGGGAGAAGGTCCCTCACATAACTGGTAAACAGAATTCACTGAACTGCACGTAGCCCCAGAGATTACAAATCCATCCTCATAAGAATAGACTCTTACCCTAGACTGTGCTTTTCTTGCCTGGCAGTAGACATTAATACCCAAAATAGTATAAAATGCCTGAAACAGAGAATAATGTATCAGTTTGGACTACCAAGTTATGTTTTGAATTAAGAAAAAAATTAGAACCCATAGGACACAACAATGAGCGGAGAGATATCACATCAAATGGATATATCATGTTGCATATCCTCCTCAGAGTAAAGGTTTGATAGAGACTTTGAATGTGCAGCTGAAACATTTGTTATACAAGATAAGGAAAGGCTGATTAACATGCCTACATGAATATGGGCTCATAGTCAGCATGAGGAGGGAAAAGGGAAAGAACTCACTAGATAGATTTCTCCACTTTTGTGGAGGTTGTGAAGATGAGGGCAGCAATGTTTGTAAAACTATAAAATTATTCCTCATGTTAAATCAACTTTTTTTTTCCTATTCAATGCAGTAATCCTGGGATCAGGGCTATATTTATGGATGATGGGAGAAGAGGTGATCCCTAAGGAAGACTCTATAACTATACCTTTAAATCTTTATGGATAATTTCCAATGGCCTGATAAAGTGGGTTGTACATTCATGTGGCAAAGTTGTAGTTGACAATGAATGCAGCTGCATTGTCTAAGAGCCAAGAAAATACCAAATGGTTCTGTAACTCTGTGACCCTTTCTCACATTAATGGAAATTAACTGAGAGGCAGTTCCTAAACTGGCATTGTGACCAGAAATCTGGATCTGCATGGTGGCTGAACTAAACACCTTTTGTAAAGATGGAAAAGTCTGGGTTAAAATAAATAACAAATGGAGGGAAGGAGATATAATCACTTTGGTCAGAAGAATGAATAAATATCTTATGCAATAAAGGAAACCCAAAATTATATTGGTACCTCAAGAGAAGGTCATAGACAGCAATCAGACTATATCATAGCTCAGTTATACCAGGTGCCCCAAAGTGTGAAGCCATATGTTTGCCAAGAACATCCCTGGTTTTGGAAACTGACAGGTCAGATGGAATCCTGCATACCCAAGTGGCATTGAAGATGAACTCGACCAATTGTTAATAACTGAGTGGAACTGTAGTAATGTTCCAGTTTCTTTTGATTCTTACATTTCAGGTTACAATTACTACCATATTGTGTTTTGGTGTAACACATGCATTGGTGGTAATATTCAATTGCCTTATTCAAACATATTATATGATAATATTAATATTTATGGGTAAATGTATTGGGAGATTTAATGTGTCATCAAGATGCAACAACAATGGAAAATAACTGAACTGATAAATATATTTGGCTAGCCATTATTTATCTATACTAAATAGTTCAGCATAAGTTTATCATAAGATATAATCAGCAGTAGATTTATGATGGTAATTACACTAGTACAGAAATGAAAATGTATACAATGGATTTATAGAATGGTTAGGTGGTTAATTTTATGTCAACTTGACTGGGCCAGAGTGTCCATATATTTGGTCAAACATTCTTCTAGTTATCTCTGATGAATATAGATTCAAAACTCCTCAACAAAATTTTAACAAACCACATTCAACAATACATTAAGAAGATCATTCATTATGATCAAGTGAGATTCAGTCCAGGGATACAAGGATGATTCAAAATTCACAAATCAGTCAATGTGATACACCCAAATCAACAAAACAAAGGATATTCTGACAGGTGTGAGGTGGTATTTCATTGTGGCTATAATTTGTATTTCTCTGATGATGAGCGATGTTGAGCATCTTTTCCTTGTCTCTTGGCCATCTGGAAGTCTTCTTTGGAAAAGTGTCTCTTCATGTCTTCTGACCATTTCTTCACTGGATTATTAGAGCTTTTGGTGTTGAGTTTGATAAGTTATTTTTTAAGTTTATTTCTTTACTTTGAGAGAAAGCATGAGCAGAGAAAGGCATAGAGAGAGGGAAAAAGAGCATTTCAAGCAGGTTTTGCATTGTCACTCCCTGGCCCAACGTGGGGCTTAATCTCCCAAATCATGAGATCATGACCTGAGCTAAGATCAGAGTTGGACACTTAACTGACGAAGCCATTCAGGTGTCATGAGTTTGATAAGATTTTTTATAGACTTTGGATACTAACCCTTTATATGATATGTCATTTGCAAATATCTTCTCCCATTCTGTCAGTAGACTTTTAGTTATGTTGATTGTTTCCTTCACTGTGCAGAAGCTTTTTATCTTGATGAGGTTACAATCGTTCATTTTTGCTTTTGTTTCCCTTCCATCAGAAGACATGTCTAATAAGAAGGTGCTATGGCTGAGGTCACTTTTGCACTATTAGGTATTTATCCAAAGGGTATAAAAATACTGATTTGAAGAGGCACATGTGCCCAAAAGATTATAGCAATGCTATTAACAATGGCATATTATGGAAAGAGCCCAAATATACATTGACTGATGAATGGATATAGGGGTAGTAGTACACACACACACACAGTGGATTATTACTTAGCAATCAAAAAGAATGAAATATTGCCATTTGCAACAACATGGATAGAACTAGAGTGTATAATGCTAAGCAAAATAAGTCAGTCAGAGAAAAACAAATGCCATATGATTTTAATCACATGTGAAATTTAAGAAACAGAACATGAAAAATTCTATAAAAAGAGAGAGGGAGGCAAACCATATGAGACTTAAATACAGAGAACAAAGTGAGGGTTGCTGGAGGAGGGATTGGTGGGGATATGGGCTAAATTGGTAAGGGCCATTAAGGAGGGTTGAGCACTGATTGTTATGTATAAGAGAGGTATCACTAGGTTCTATTCCTGAAACCAATACTACACTGTATGTTAACTAACTTGAATTTAAATAAACTTTTAAAAAGGATAAAACTTATATGTCAATAAATGCATAAGAAAGCATTTGACAAAATTCAACATTCAACATGAGAGCTTTTCTATAAGACAAGACAAGGATTCCCCTCTTGCCATTTTTACTCAACATAGTATTGGAAGTCCTAGACATAGCAATGAGGAAAGAAAATGAAATAAGGGGCATCCATATTGGTAAAAATAATGTTAAATAGTTACTATTTGCAGATGACGTGACATCATACATAGAAAACTTTAAAGCCTCCACCAAAGAACTATTAGAAATAATAAATGAATTCAGTAATGGTGAAGGATACAAATTTAATACCCAGAAACTGGTAGAATTTCTATACATAAAGAACAAACTAGCAGAAAGAACAATTAAGAAAACAATTCCATTTATAATTGTACCAAAAACTATAATAAAATACTTCTTTAACCATGGAGGTAAAACATTTACTCTGGGAATTATAAAACATTAATAAAATAAATTGAAGATGATGTAAATAAATGGAAGGATATTTCATGCTCATGGATTAGGAGAATTAATATTTTTAGAACGTCCATGCTACCCAAAGCAATCTACAAATTCAGTTCAAAAATCCCTATAAAATATCAACAATATTTTTCACAAATATAGAACAAATACTGCTAAATTTGTATGGAACCACACACACACACACACACACACACACGCACACACACACACACACACACACACAAATTGAATAGGCAAAAACAATCTTGAGAAATAAGAGCCAAGTTGGAGATATTACTTTCTCAACATACACTACAATGGTATACTAATCAAAGCATATGGTACTGGCAGAAAAATAGAGACATAGATCAATGGAACAAAGTAAACACACCATAAATAAGCCCATGATTTTATATGGCCATGTAATCTATGACTAAGGAGGCAAGAATACAATAGATAAAAGGCAATGTCTTCAGTAAATGGTATTGGGAAACTGTGGACAGCTACACGCAAAAGAATGAGACTGGACCACTTTCATACATCATACATAAAAATAAAACTAAAATGGATTAAAAACCCAATAAGGGTTTAATATCTAATATGTAAGGGGTTAATATGCAAAATGTATAAATGGCTTATACAACCCAATATTTAAAAAAAGAAATAATTCCATTAAAAATGGGAAGAAGACCATAGTGGTGCATGTATCCTTTTGAATTAGTGTTTTTTTGTTTTGTTTTTTGTTTTGTTTTTGTTTTTTTGTTTGTTTTTGGTAAATACCCAGTAGTGTGATTACTGGGTCATAGGGTAGATCTATTTTTTAAAATGTTTTATTTATTTTTTGAGACAGAGAAAGAGAGAGAGACAGCATGAGCAGGGGAGGGTCATAGAGAGGAAGGTACAGAATCCGAAGCAGGCTCCTGACTCTGAGCTGTCAGGACAGAGCCCGACGCGGGGCTTGAAGCAACGAACAGTGAGATCGTGACCTGAGCCAAAGTCGGACGCTTAACCAACTGAGCCACCCAGGATCTACCCCATGGGTAGATCTATTTTTAACTTTTTGAGGAATCTCCATAATGTTTTCCATAGTAGTTGTACCAGTTTGCATTCTCACCAACAGCATCTTTTCATGCCACAAAAAAGAATGAAATCTTACTATTTCCAACAACATGGATAGAGTAGAGAGTATAATGCTAAGTGAAATAAGTCAGTCAAAAAAGGTAAATACCATATAATCTCACCCATATGTGAAATATAAGAAATGAAACAAACAAGTAAAAGGGGAAAAAATGACAGACAAACCAAGAAATAGTCTCTTATCTATAGAGAACAAACTGATAGTTACTAGAGGGAAAGAAAGTGGGGGAATGGGTTAAATAGGTGATGGGGATTAAAGAATGCACTTATCATGATTTAACAAAAAAACTGTGAAAAACACTGGGCACAAGACCTAAACTAACATTTTCCCAAAGACATACAGATGGCCAACAGATAAATGAAAAAGTTCTTGGCATCACTAATCATCAGGGAAATGCAAATAACACTTACAATGAGATATCACCTTACACCTGTCAGAATAACTAAAATAAAAATACAAAAATAATTATGGTAAGAAGGTGGAGAAAAGGAACCCTCATATACTGTTAGTGGGAGTGCAAATTGGTGCAACCACTGTGGAAAAGAGTATAAAGATTGATCAAAAATTAATAATAGAAATACCAAAGGATCCAATAATAACACATTTACCCAAAGAAAACAGAAACACTAACTCAAAAGGCATGCATACTCTTATGTTTATTGCAGCACTATTTATAATAGTCAAGATACAGAAGCAATCCATGTGTCCATTGGTAGATGAATGGTAAAAGACAATGTGAGATAGATAATAGATGATTGATAGATAGATAGATAGATAGATAGATACTATGGAATATTACACAGACATTAAAAAGAGTGGGATCTTGCCATTTATGACACAATGGTTGGACCTAGAGGGTATTATACCAAGTAAAATAAATCAAATAGAGAAAGACAAATACTATGTTATGTTGCTTATATGTGGACTCTAAATAACAAAACAAACGGATAGACAAACAAAAATCAGAATCAGATCTAAAAATACAGAGAACAAACTGATGGCTGCCAGAGGGGACGGAATGTAGGAATGATCAAAATGGGTATAGGAAATGGGAGATAAGTCTTCAGTTATGGAAAGAATAAGTTATGGGAATAAAAGACACAGATGTAATAGAGACGTATTGGGACAGATGGTAGCATAGACAGAGGGCAAATATAGCTTAAAGTATGATGCATAACCTTATCAAATCACTTTGTTTTTCATCTGAAACTAATGGAACATTGTGTGTTAACTATATTCAAATAAAATATATTTTAAAAATGTTTAATGTTTATTTTTGAGAGAGACAGAGCATAAGTGGGGGACGGGCAGAGAGAGGGAGACAGAATCTGAAGCAGGCTCCAGGCTCTGAGCTGTCAGCCCAAAGCTGAACGCAGGGCTCAAACCCACAAATCGCAAGATCATGACCTGAGCTCAAGTCGGACATTTAACTGACTGAGCCACCCAGACGACCCTCAAATAAAAATATTTTAAAATAAATAGTCTCTTGTAGGAAAAATATTCTAGAAGTGGGTTAAGAAGGTCTGGATTGAGGGGTCGTTCCACCCCACCACTGCTCCCATAAAGTGGTCTCCATTGGCATCCAGTCCTTGGGAAGGCCTTGGGGAATTATTACTCCTAGAGCAGTCCAGGAACCACATCTCTGCCCTTCCTGGCTTTTGCACTGAACTCTGGACACGCAGTGAACTTAATGGCCCAGCCTCTGGTGTCTCCCATCATGCACAGAATGTGGAGGAGCTGATGCCCCCAGGCTGTAGCAAGGACACCTGGAGAAGCTGACCATAGGAATCACCTGTATCCTAGAATCTTCCCGGGTGTGACAGAGGGTGAATATCATAGAAAAACCGCCTCCTGAACGTCATATGATTTCTTTATGGGAACTAAAAAATAACTGTGTGCTACCTGAGGATGTGAAGAATTTTTACCTGATGACCACTGGCTTCCACAGGACATGGAGTGTGAAGCTGGATGAGCATATCATTCTATTGGGCAACATGGCATTTAACAGCATCTCAAAACTGACTCAATTCAACCAGTTTTCCGTGTATTTACTCCCTAATCCATCAACCCTGGCAAACCTGGAGGATGACGCTCTTGAAGTCAGTGAGAATCAGTCAGAGAAGACTCACTTCGATTCTCCAGGTGTGATATTTGAGTTAGACCCTTGCAAGGGGAATAAGAAGTTGTCCTTGTCTACAAAAAACGGAAAGCAGCATTAGTGCAACACTGAAATATGGCTCCTGGACAGTGTTATACTGGCATTTTCTCACAGATACCTTCACCACTTCCTATTACCTGCTCATCACACACCCGGGTCTGCCACAGTTGCAGTAGGACTTTACAAGCTATAGAGTTAGCCTACAAGCCAAGCAATGGTTCAACATGTATAAACCCATCATCTACAATACAGACCTGCTTGCAGAAGAGATCAGCTCCTTTGTGAACAAAGCAGGATCCCAGAAAAGTGTTCAAGAGCAAGAATAATACCTTAATACCTCAAAAGAAAAGGACTGGCCAGCTTGCAAAGGCAGGACATGAGGAAAGGACTCTGGGGGAGATCTGAGTATGCCCTTGAAATGCTGGCTAGTACCAATGGGAGTATAAGGTCTAGGATTTGGTCAGAAGGGGCCCTCAGGCCCTCCCTCCACCTCTAAATCCACTTCTAACCCTGAAAACCCTGTACAGAAATGAGCACTCCCCACTTTCCCACCAGCCCCATCAGATGATACACAGATGGCCCAGCCCTCAGGTTCTGTGTGTGGGCCATAGGCCTTTTCCCATCTGAGTGACCAAACTCTAGGCCTTCTATGTGCCTTGGTTTTATCCAGGAGTTCAAGGGCATTCTCAGGTCTCTCCCAGAGTCTTTTCTTCATGTCCTGCTTCTGAAAGGTGTGGAGAGTTTCAGAACTTGTTTAAGTAGCTAAATAGATCTGTTAAGAGCTTTCCTCTTTTTCCACCCCCCAACCCTTTGCACCCCTCATCAGTGTTTAGAGAAGTCTCACAAATAAACCACTGGTTTTGACCCATGAGGGACTAGAGCTGTGCTGTTCAACTGGCAACCACTAGCCACATGTGGTTTAAACTATATTAAAATTTCAGTTCCTCAGTCTCAAACTATGAGGGAATCCTAAATATAGAGACCAAACTTAAGGTTTCTGTCAAGGAACTGTGAGGGGGATGGGCTAAATGGGTGATGGGCATTAAGGGGGGCACTTGTCAGGATATGCACTGGGAGGTATGTGAAAATGATGAATCACTAAATTCTATTCCTGGAATAATTATTACACTATCTATGAACTGACTTGGATTTAAATTTTAAAAATTCAGTTCTTCAATCACATTATCCACGTTGTTAGTATTCATGTGGCTGGTAGATTCTGTATTAGACAACACAGACATTAATTGAACATTCCAACATCACTGAAAGTTCTATTGGGCAGCACTTCATTAGACTATTTTAATGCAGCCCTTGATTAGATCAGTTTATTTTTGTTAAAGAATATGAATACCTTAATTTGATAGGTCATAATGCTCCATGAAAACTCTTGAAGATACAGTTGTGTATGTGTTTTTATTTTTTCATGAGTAATTCTCACTCTGCTCCTTTCCCAGTTTCTTATAAAGTTTGTTGCTTCCAAAAAATTATATTCAAGGTATTTCTGTGAGGATGTTTTGCACTAGAATAACATTTAAATAAGGATACTGGACACTTGGATGGCTTAGTTGGTTGAGAGTTCAACTCTTGATTTAGGTTCAGGTCAGGTCATGATCCCAGGGTTGTAGTATCAAGCCCTATGTCAGGATCCACACTTAGTGTGCTTAAAATTCTGTCTCTCCCTCTGCCCCTGCTTATGCATTTTTTTCTCTCTCTCTTAAAAAAATTTAAAAATTAAAAATAAAGGGCACCTGGGTGGTTCAGTTAAGTGTCGGACTGTGGCTCAGGTAATGATCTCAAGCCCTGTATCAGGCTAACTGCTGTCAGCACAGAGCCTGCTTAACATTCTCTGTCCTCTTCTCTCCTTCCCCTTCCCCACTTTCTCGCTATCTCTCTTTCTCTCTCTCTCTCCCCAAAGTAAACATTTTAAAACTTATTTAAAAATAAGTTTAAAACTTACTTAAAAATTAACAAATAAGGGGCGCCTGGGTGGCTTAGTCGGTTAAGCGTCCGACTTTCGCTTGGGTCATGATCTCGCGGTTCGTGGGTTCAAGCCCCACGTCAGGCTCTGTGCTGACTGACAGCTCAGAGCCTGGAGCCTGTTTCAGCCTGTGACTCCCTCTCTCTCTGACCCTCCCCTGCTCACGCTGTCTCTCTCTCTCTCCTAAAAATAAATAAAACATTAAAAAAATTTTACAAAAATTAACAAATAAATCAAGAGACTGAGTAAAGTAGACTGTCCTCCATAATATAGTTTCCCACATCGATAAGTTGATGACCTCAAGGGAATAAAAAGGCTAATCCTAAGTAAGAGATGTTTTCTTGCTAGGTAGTCTTTGACCTGAGGCATCAGGTATTTTCCTGCCTTCAGACTTCAGCTGAACCGTTGGTTCTTCCTGAGTTTCAACTGAAACTGACTCTTGAACCTACTCTTGGGAGATAGCATTTAAGAACTGTTCAGATTCTGCCTAACAAGAGTATCTTTGTATACTGGGGAACTTGGGCTATCCAGAGAGGTTATGCTAAACAGTGTGATTTATGGTGGAGACGTTAGACCTTACTGTATCTGTTTTGACCTCTGGAGTAGAAGAAGATTGAGTAACTCAAGGGCATTATGCCTACATGACCAACTCTAATAAAATCTCTATGACTTAGGTCTGTGTTTCTCAGTTACAATAATGCTTATGCATTGTTATGCATCATTCTAAGAGAAATAAGCCCTGTTATACAATTTCACTGAAAGCGACAAGTGAAAATTCATACCTTGTTCCTCCTGGACTCTGCTTTATGTGTTTCTTACTTTTAATTTAATTTACTTTAACCTTTTTGCTGTAATAAACTAGAATCACGATTATAACAGCTTTTCTTAGTTCTGTTTCTTTCTAATGAATCATTTAACCTAAAGGTAATTTGGGGTCCCTGACACACATTAGCCAGAAAATGTATTATCAGGAGTTTTTAGTATGTATGTGTATACAAATACACACACACACATGCATTATGCTTATATGTGTATATGTGGGGCGTGTGTGTGTGTGTGTGTGTGTGTGTGTGTGTGTGTGTGTTTGCTTAAATGACCAATTCAGTTCCATTGTGGATGGAGTCATTTTTAAACTAATGGTTTTATAATTATAAAGTTCCAAAGAAATAAAATAATAACTAGTATTTATTTAGTTCTAATTATGATCCAGATCAGGTGTTATATACCCTTTTCTTCACTTCCCAAGCTAACTTTGCAGTAAAATTTATCCACTCTATTTTGGACAGAAGTAAGACTAAGATGGAATACCCAATGTGCCCAATGTCTCTCAGCCAATGGACTCAATATCAGTTTTGTCTGGTTCTGTCCTTTCTGGATTGGACCACCTCCCTGTTTCCACTGATATTTTGCGGCCCTGATGCTTCAGAAATTTAAGTGTTTTTTTATGGTTTTTAGTTAAATTACTGTTAGTTAATATACAGTGTTAATAATAGTTTCAGGTGTGCAACATAGTGATTCAGCACTTCCATATATCACCCAGTGCTCATCACAATAAGTGGACTCTTTAATCCCCATGTCTTATTTAACCAACACCCCACCACCTCCCATTTGTTCTTTATAGTTGAGACAGTTTCTTTGTTTGCCACTCTTTCTCGTTTTACTTTTGCTCATTTCTTTTGTTTCTTAAATTCCATATATGAGTGAAATTATATGGTATTTGCATTCCTTTTACTGACTGATTTAGCTTAACATAATACTGTCTAGCTCCATCCACATTATTGCTAACGACAGCATATAATTTTTTCTCATGGCTGAGTGATAGATAGATAGATAGATAGATAGATATACCACATCTTCTTTATCCATTCATCAGTCATGCAAATTTGTAAAACCAGCATTTTTTTATAGAAATGGATGTGAGGTCTTTACTGTCTCTGTATATTACACATTATATTTTACAGTATATCTTTGCGCTAGATTTTCCAGAGTGTCAACATTCCATGCATGAGGAAACTTGGAGTCTTGAAGAAGTCATCTGACCTTCTCAAGTCTACAGAGCTAGCTTGAAGACTTAAACTAAAACCTCTGATTCAAAGTAAACACACTTTTCATGGAAATAACAAGATTTAAGTTTTTGTTCTTCCTGAGTCACTGAAGATAAAATGACTACTGGGATAAAACCCCCTGCCTGCTATTGAAGTTTAATAGGATCCACAATCTCAAAAACTCTGCAAAAACACTTCCATATATTTACTTTCTAAATTTTCTAAGTTGTTGAGCTTCACTTGGAAATGACCAAATAATAATGGCTGGCCTTGACTTTGCCTCTTTTTTTTTTTTTTAATTTAGCTTGTGTTTGTCACATTTAATCCAGAACGAAATTGAATCCACTATTAAAACATTTGGTTTGTATAAATCCTGAGGCAATGTTGACTTTACTTGAAAATATCCTTCTGTGCTCTTCCATAATGAATGAACACTTCATTCCTAATGTGTGTGGAATCTAGGAGAAAATGTCTGAAGGGTAGATAGAGTTGCTTGATTCTGGTGTGTTGTTGCTGCTACTGCTGTTGTTCTTTTAATATTAAAACAATACACAAGGAAGACACTAAATATTTATTGTCATATACTGGAAAGAGATAAGGTTAACATGCTTGCTTATGTATATCTAAGTTTATCTGAAGAAAAGTTTGTTAGATCTTTATACAGCAGTATTTGAGGTGGGCTGAGCACCTTAGAAAACAGAGTTAAAACTTGGTACCATGATGTGATATAATGGGTAAGTCAATTCATGTCCTCAGCTTTGGATGTCTCATCTGTAGAGTGGCCAAAGAGTGACTAATCTCCTAATATTTTTTCCATTTCCTTAATGTATTATGAGGAATTAATTTTCCTAACAGCTTTCTTCAGGGAAAATGTAAATACCATAAAATTATCTCATTTTAAGTGTATATGGTTACATGAGTTTAAGTATATTTACAGAGCTACACAACCATCGACACAAACCAGTTTTAAGTATTTCTATCATCCCTCAAAGTTACCTCAATCTGCTGTTTCCCTTTCAGCCCCAAGCAGCCACAGATCCACTTCTTGTTCTAATAGTTTTGCCTTCCCGCCTCTCCAGCTTTATTGTGGGTATATCTGACATATGTGACGCTGTGTAAGTTTAAGTTGTAAAATGTGATATTTTGATACATATATATATAATTGTGAAATAATTACAACAGAAAGTTTAGTTAACATATTTTTCACCTCACATTATTACAAGTTCCCCCCTCATCGTAAGAATATATAAAAATTACTCGTTTTGGGGTGCCTGGGTGGTTCAGTCGGTTGATCGTCCAACTTAGGCTCAGGTCGTGATCTCGCAGTTCATGGGTTCGAGCCCTGCGTTGGGCTGTGTGCTGACAGCTCCGAGCCTGGAGTCTGTCTTCGGATTCTGTGTCTCCTTCTTTCTCTGACCCTCTCCTGCTCACGCTGTCTCTCTGTTTCTCTCAAAAATAAATAAAACATTAAAGAAAAAAAAATTGCTCATCTTGCAACTTTCAGGTATATAATACAATTTTATTAACTATAGACATCATGCTTCTCATTATATCCCCAAAACATATTCATCTTATAAGTGCAAGTTTGTGTCATTTGATCAACATCTCTTATTCCTTTTACTCTTCAGCCCTTGGCAGCCACCAATCTACTTTCTCCTTTTATTATTTTTTTTTGTATTCTACATAAAAGTGGTACTGAAAAATATTTTCCTATCTCTGCCTGATTTATTTCACTTCACATAATGCATTCAAGGTTTATCTAAGTTATTGAAAATGGCAGCATTTCTTTATTTTTTATAGCTTAATTGTATTCTATTGTATATACATCTGTTTCACTTTATCGATTTATCCATCAATGGACAATTAGATTTTATCTACGTCTTGGTCATTATAAATAAAACTACAGTGAACATGTAGATATTTCTTGAAAATAGTGATTTTATATCTATCTATGTATATATGTATCTATATATATTCAGAACTGGAATTGCTCAATCATACGGTAGTAATAAAATCATACACTCTGTGTTTGGCTTCATTCACTTAGTGTGATGGTATTGAGATTCATTTATGGTGTAGTGTGTACTTTGTTTCTTTTGGTTTCTGGGTTGCATTTCTTTTTCAACTTTTAAAAACAATAATGCTTCCTCTTCTCCAAGGGAGTATGAGTTTATAAGTATATTATAAATCTGGGTTTATCATTTCAAATTATATAATCCTTTAAGGTCCTCACTTTTTTCAGACCCCTGAAGTTAAATGCATCAAATAATTATGTAGTTAAAGTGTACTGTGTATGGCACAATAGGTTTTGTAGTACAAAATGTTCTTAAATACATTATTGCTCTCTTTATCCTAGGGAGTTATCTGTATTCCATACCTCTGAAGCTATAATGGATCACTTATTTCGAGGATAATTTGTTCCTGATAAAACTAGCTCCAGGTATCCAAATTCATAAATGATTTGTTCTGGAAAGATAACCCTAAATTTCCTGTTTGTCAAGACTTATTCTGCATTAAGTTCTCTTCTTATTATATTACTTTCCAACTAGTGATTTGTGTGTGTGTGTGAAAATGAATTGAAGGTTTTCCTGAATATGTGCAATCGTTTCCTCAGTTTAAGTACAATGATAATCCTTTCCAAAGGGACTAAGTTTACTTTCCTCTTCCCTCAACTTCCATATAAATGTCCTTGACAACGTTTAAATGTTGAAGAAGCCTAATCATACGGTTCTTAGGTTCGAGCCCCACGTGGGGTTCTGTGCTGACAGCTCAGAGCCTGTAGACTGCTTCAGATTCTGTGTCTCCCTATCTCTGACCCTCCCCTGCTCGCTCTCTCTCTCTCTCTCGGAAATAAATAAAACATTAAAAAAATAAAGAAAAGAAAAAGCCTAATCATGATAGGAACAGCAGTCAGGTTAAGGGTAGTGGTGGTGCGGGGCGCCTGGGTGGCTTAGTTGGTTAAGCGTCCGACTTTCGCTTAAGTCATGATCTCATGGTTCGTGGGTTCAAACCTGGCGTCGGACTCTGTGCTGACTGCCAGCTCAGAGCCTGGAGCCTGTTTCAGTCTGTGACTCCCTCTCTCTCTGACCCTCCCCTGCTCATGCTGTCTCTCTCTCTGTCTCTCTCCTAGAAATAAATAAAACATTAAATAAAAAGGGTAGTGGTGGTGGTATCAACATTGGGAGGACACTGATGAGTTTTCAAGATGTTTCTGGGAAATAGAAAAAAAGTGGCACGTAATGGGGAGACGTTATTTAAAGTTACAAACTTGCAACTAGAAGATAAATAAGCTCTGGACAGCTAATGCACAGCATAGTGATTATAATAGACAAAACTGTTTTACATGCTTCAAAGTTAGTAAAAGACTTGATATTAAATGTTCTCACAACACACACACACACACACAGAAATGATAATTATGTGACTTGATAGAGGTGTTAGCTAATGATATGGCAGTTATCATATTGCAACATTTAATTGTATCAGACCAACACATCAAATACCACAAACCTATAAATGTTATATTTTAGTTGTAATCTAATTTCTTAAAAAGGATGGATACCTATTAATGAATCATATAAAACAAGAAGGCATATCTCAGAAGGTGTGCAAGACAGACATGGTGGAGGCAGGCTAAAGGCATGAAAGGATGAAATGGGAGGGAAAATGGAGAGTAGCCTAAAGTCTGCTCTTAGAACATTTGCTTCACCATCTTCTTCCTCACCCTCTCTGTATATTCAATTTGCACAATTATCAGCACTCTGGAGTTTCCCTGGGGTAAAGCACAGATAAAATGGTACACTTATAAAAGAATAATGACAACAAAACTGGGCAGATATCCTCTAGTTAAAAAGCTGTTTGGAGGAGCTATTGGTAGTTTGAACCTCCAGAAGAATACCTCAAATTTCTGACGCATTTGAGCTAGGGAGCAAGAAATCTACTATCCTCCTTCCATAAAGCACCCTAAGGTTCACTTCCCACTTATGCAGGATTCTAGCTGAACCTCCAAGATTCCCAATAATTAATCAACTTACTCCTTTATTTTTGAGTACTAGTAGCAAGCAAGAATCAAAAGACTTATGAAGAAAATCAACAAACTAAAAAACGAAAAAAGAACAAAAAAAAGGAGCTAACAAACACATGAAATCCTGAGGAACAGAAATATTTAAATAATTTAAAAATGTAAATAATTGCTAACATAATTCACTAGAATAGCTCAAATTTAAAAAACCAAAGAAATAAATATCTTCAAAGAAATGCAACAAAATATTTGACACAGTAATAACATGATATGAAAAATTCATCAGTGAAGAATAAAACTTTTCGGAAATTCAAAATCTAATTGCTGATATAAAAATGCAACAGAACAATTGGAGGAGAAAGTTGAGGCAGTATATTAGAACTTAGAGGAAAATATGGAAATTATAATGATAAAAATATAATAGCATTAAATAATCAATGCACTAGTTATGACTTTTGACTATTAGGAGTTCCTGAAAAAGAGAAATAAATTATCAAACAAGAAAAAAAGCATTTTCTAGAGCTAAAAATTAAATTTCCAAGAGCTGACTATCTGGCAAGGTAAATGCAACAAAGACTCACACTTTTCCATGTTATTGAAAATTGTTGCATATCCAAATTATTAAAAATAATTCCAGAGAGAAAACAAGATTACCAATAGAACAAGAATCAGATTGAATTCTAAGAATATTCAAAAGAAGCACGTGACGCTAAAATTTTTGAGTAATGTCAAAAATTGTAAAATATTTTGGTGTTTTGGGTATAGGTTCTAGATCCAGAGAATATATCAGTCAAGAGAGCATTAAAAACAAAACAAAACAAAACAAAACAAAACGAAACGAAACAAAACAGAACAAACAAAAAGACCAAGAAAATCCACCTCTCATATACCCTGAAGTAAAGTTACTTATGATGTATTCACCAAAATAAGAGGAATACAAAGCAACAAGAGTAAGAATGAATAATGGTCCTCCCAAAGATGTACATATTCTAATCCCTGAAATTTGTGAATGTTACTTTATATGGCAAATATGAATTTTTAAGTGTGATTAAATTAAGGATCTGGAGATGGGAGATTATCCTGGATTATCTGGGTGGATCCAATATAAACACAAGGAACGTATAAAATAGATGATGATGATGATGATGATAGATAAATTAGGTAGATAGATAGCTGGCATATGATATATATATATATATCTTATATACATATACATATATATATACATATATGTGTGTATATATATATATACACACACATAGGTAGATAGATACATAGATGAATATGATATGTTGAAAATGTGAGATCTAGCCTTGATTTTGTCAGCTGAATATATCTTTCTTGATGTACTTTGTCATTTCAAATTCAACATGTATGAAACTCATTTTTCAAAATTATCTCTTGCCACATACTAGCTTATCCTCTTAAGTTTCATTAGATAATTGACTATAACTATTTCTTATTCCATTCTTTTTCTACATCTAGTGCCTGATCTCTTATCAATTACATTTTTAGTCCATTTCCTAAGACACTGTATTTTGATATTATCAAAACTTTATTGTATTATTGACAAGTGTGATAGATAGGAGATTAGAAATAGAGATAGAGATGAGACAGATAAATCCTCATGAATGGCAACTAACACTCCCTCATTTATTAAAGCCACCAAGTTTTTAAACATATTTTATATGAATAAGTATTATGGTTCTAAACCACAGGTTTGTCATTTCTCTGCCCAAAATTGCCCATGCTACTTCAACTTGCCTTTACACCTTTTCTCTGACACTACTGATCAAACCCTCTGCGTACAAACAAAAGATCCAAATTTCTTTATACCAGGGAATTTCTATCAGGATTTTGGATAGCTTACATAATTGGCGTTGTCTTTTGTAAATTTTAGAAAATGGTTATACACCAAAGGAAGCAACTAAAACTATAGTCAAAATCATGCTAAGAAAAAGCCAGTTGCTGTAGGACACCAGACTCTTTCCTTTTATATAAGGGCTTGAAGAGCCAAAAATTAAGTCCTCCATTAAAAGAAACCTCGGGCTGCACGTAGCCCCAGTCCCAGTTCCAGGAAAAAACTGACTGTTCAAGGCTAAAGCCATTCTCGGACCACCCTCAGTTCAGCTAATAAAAGGAAACATTCCTATGGTCTGAGTCAAGGCTGGGAACTGCAGATACAAACTAGCCAATTTCTCACCGCTTCCCTGAACCCCACGTGGGCCCTTTGAACTCACCTCATAATTGGTAATTTCCAAAGGATTCTCAAAAGTCATGATTGGGTCCCACCAAAAGTAATGAACACCTCACAAATACTGAATGGTCAAAGCTATTACCAGGGGTGCTGTACAATTGCAATTGGTGCTTATGTGATGATGATACATGTACTATAACACCCCCATCCCTTACTCCTTAAAAACCCTATTCGCTATTGTTCTTGGCTTCATCTTGCCGCCACGACAGGTAGGCAGATGAGCCCCTGCTCGAACTTGTAATAAAGACCCTTTTGTATTTGCATTGGTGTCGGCTCCTTGGAGGTCTCTGGGAACTCGTGAATCGGGCACAACAGGCTCTGCAGCCGTGATCCCCTTGATAATTCCGCTGGAATTATCCAGTGTCCCCATTGCTCGGCATGACTTCTTTCAGATCCAAAATATTGGACAGAAACATCTATGGTTGAATTATGATGCAGGCACAAGCAGCAATTGCCAGGCGTAGCAGAGAGATCATATCGGGACATTGTACTACGTGTGATGACACCCACTGAGGTTGAACAGCAAGAATTTCTGCCACTTGAAGAATTCCCAGATATTTTGAAATTAAAGAAATTTACAATGTCCAAATATTCCACTCCTTTGGCTGTTCAACACCCATACGTAAATTTCGTCTAAAACATCCTACCTAAGTTAAAATTTCCCTCACAAAATGGAAAATGTGCACTAATCATCCTTCTCAAAAGTAACTACATCCAGCAACCAATCTACATATGTGGTAGCTGCTCCATTCTAGTCTTCTCAAAAACTTCTTGTAATAACTCTCATACAACATATGCAGAAATAATGGAATCAGCAGACTTTTAATTTTAGCAATGATTAAAGAGGTTTCATCAGACTAAGCTTCCTGCCACGAAAGCTGTTTTTATTTATTTATTTATTTATTTATTTATTTATTTATTTACAGTAAAAATAAAAGTCACCAAATGTTTGAAGACACTGGAGAGCAACCAACTCATCCGGGATATGAGCAGCCATTATCTTGGGGAGAATGAAAACATAATGAGGAAAGTTAGATACCTCCTCCATGTTTTCCCCTTGAAGCATTTGTTGTTTTCACCACTGGGACTTGAGGCTGTCTCAGGGTCATCTCTTCAGTCAGATCTTGGTGAACCAGGACCCCAAAGGGAGAGAACCACAAACAATTTCTTTATTCGAAGTTTGGAGGGCAAGATGGCAGAGAAGTAGGGAGGGAGCTCCATACATTTCACTCCCCCCCCATATTTCCTATGGCCTGAAGCCATAGGAACCCTTATAGAATCCAGGAGTGTGGGAGGAAAAGGAGACAGGGTCCGCTGAGAAAACCTTATAGCGTGAGTGCGAACTGGTGAAGATAAAATCAGGCCGGAACCAGAGACAGGGGGCGGGGGGGGGGGGAGATCCCCCTCTGCATGGAGCAGCAATGAGTCTAGGGGGGAAAAAGAGTGGCCAAAACTGCTCAAGACACTGTCCCTGTCGCTGTGGAAAAAACCTCCACTGGGAGACACAGAGGGATCCAGCTTCCTGCTCTCCAGCTGACCCTAGGCTGGACACACTCATCCCAGGCAACCCCCGGTGAACTGCTCCCCGCTCACCAGCTCAACCAGGAGAGAACGCAGCAGCCACACCTTTGTGCTTCTGACTTGGCTGGATCGCTAGGGGGGAGGCGAAAGGCTTAAAACTTCTGAGAGATTTACCTGTGAGTTTATATTTCGGGAGATGGGACACAGAGGGACCCAGTTTCTTGCTGTCCAGCTTACCCTAGGCGGGACCCACTGGTCCCAGGACACCGCCGGTGAAACTGCTTCTCACTTGCCAGCCCAACCTGGAGGAGACAGAAGCAGTGGCCTCTGGCTCGATCCCCAGGGGGAATGTGAGAGGCTTGAAACTGCTCTGAGGGTCTCGCCTGCGAGTTTATATTTCGGGTAATTTCAATGGGGTGTGGGGACTGAGATCTGGAAACAAGGCCTGGCCTCGGATAAATAGCACAGCCCACCTTGGCTAAACCCCCGGCACAGGGAGTTTACACACCCAAAAAAGTGAGTTGCACTGCTTAGTTCAAGAAGGAAATAGGGTGCCGCCACTCTTCTCCCCACAACCACCAAGACAGGACTCCCGAGGGACGCACTGGACCAAACCACACCCATCCCTGCTAAACAACTGCCCTCTTCCTTTTTTTTCTTCTTTCTTTTTTTTTTACCAGAGCTGGGGCAAGACCAACATGGATGCACTGCCCTGATTAATTCTGGTCACTGGCTCGCTTAACAGTCACATTTAATCCGTTCTCTAGATGTAAATTCTACACCTACCTACCTTCTCATCTCTTTCTCTCTGGAGTAATCAGACTATATAGTTTCTCTGGATAACATCATCGTCATTTCTTTCGCCTCTTCTCCAACCACATTTCACTCTTTCATTCTTTGAAAAAAGCCCCTTATTCCTTCTGCTCACTCATTTCATTTCCAATTTCGCTTCATCCTTCCCTTGTCATTTCTCTTTCTCTATGTTCTTCCACCGGCACTGCATACACACGGCTGTGTAGCTGGGAAATCTGGTTACATGCTTTAAACTGTTCTTTATCTATTGGGTTTTTTTCTTTTTTCTATTTCTTTTCTTCTTTTTTTCCTTTTTATATATCACCTTTTTATATATCTGATCACCTATCAGAGTGGTGACAGACCTATCCACTGAACCTTGGTAGGCCAGAAAGGAATGGCAGGAAATCTCCAATGTGATGAAGAGAAAAAATATGCAGCCAAGAATCTTCTATCCAGCAAGCCTGTAATGCAGAATAGAAAGAGAGATAAAATTCTTTCCAAATAGGGGCGCCTGGATGGCTTAGTCGGTTAAGTGGCCGACTTTCGCTCAGGTCATGATCTCGTGGTTCGTGGGTTCGAGCCCTGCGTCGGGCTCTGTGCTGACTGCCAGCTCGGAGCCTGGAGCCTGTTTCAGTCTGTGACTCCCTCTCTCTCTGACCTTCTCATGCTCACGCTGTCTCTCTCTCTCTCTCCTAGAAATAAATAAAACATTAAAAAAAGTCTTTCCAAATAAACAAAAATTGAAAGAATTTGCCACCACTAAACCAGCCCTACAACAAATCCTGAGGGAGACTCTGTTAGGGAAATGTTGCAAGGAACGCAAGATACCAGAGACACGATCACGAGCACGAATTCCACAAATGACACAGTGATTCTAAACCCATATATTTCAATAATAACACTGAATGTAAATGGACTAAATACCCCAATCAAAAAACATAGGGTAGAAAAATGGATAAAAATACAAACTCTATTTGTGGTCTACAAGAAACTCATTTTAAACTGGAGAACACCTTCAGATTGAAAGTAAGGGGATGGAGAAATATCTATCATGCTTCTGGAAGTAAAAAAAAAAAAGATGGAGTAACTCTACTTATATCAGACAAACTTGACTTTAAAGTAAAGACAGTAACAAGGGATGAAGAAGGGCATTATATAATAATTACAGGGTCTGTCCAACAGGAAGAGTTAACAATTCCAAATGTCTACACACCAAATATGGGAGAACCTAAATACATAAAACAATTAATCACAAACAGAAACACTGTTATCGATAAGACCGTGCTAATACCATGGGACTTTAATATTCCACTTACAGCAATGGACAGATCAACTAGACAGAAAATCAATTAAGACACAATGGACTTAAATGACAGATTGGACCATATGAATTTGACAGATATATTTAGAACTCTACAATCTGAGGATATGTAATTCATTTTCTTTTCAAGTGTGCACGGCACATTCTCCAAGATAGATCATATATTGGGACATAAAGCAGCCCTCAATAAATATAACAGAATTGATACCATACCATGCACACTTTCAGATCACAATGCTATGAAACTTGAAATCAATCACAGGAAGAAGCCTCCAAAAACCTCCAAAAACATGGAGGTTAAAGAACATCCTATGATAGAACTAATGAGCCAATTAGACAATTAGAGAAGAAATTAAAAAATATATAGAAACAAATGAAAATACAACAATCCAAGCTCTATGGGATGCAGCAAAGGCTGTCCTAAGAGGAAAGCACATTTCATCACAGGCCTATTTCAAGAAATTGGAGGGGCACCTGGGTGGCTTAGTCGGTTAAGCATCCAACCTTCGCTTAGGTCATGACCTCCCGGTTCGTGGGTTCGAGCCTTGCGTCGGGCTCTGTGCTGACTACCAGCTCAGAGCCTGGAGCCATTTTCGGGGTCTGTATCTCCCTCTCTCTCTGGCCTTCCCCTGCTCACGCTGTCTCTCTCTCTCTCCTAGAAATAAATAAAAAATAATAATAATAAAAAAAAGAAATTGGAAAAAGTGCAAGTGCACTAGAAGCCTACTAGAACTGATCCAAGAATTCAGCAAAGTTGCAGGGTACAAAATCAACGTACAGAAAACGGTTGCATTTTTATACACCGATAATGAAGTAACAGAAAGAGAAATCAAGAAACTCATCCCTTTCACAATTGCACAAAAAAACAAAAAATACCTAGGAATAAACCTAACCAAGGATAAGAGATCTTTATGATGAAATATATAGAAGACTTATAATGAAAATTGAAGAAGACATGAAGAAATGGAAAAACACTCCATGTTCATGGATTGGAAGAATAAATATAGTTAAAATGTCATTACTACCCAAAGCAATCTACACATTCAATGCAATCCCAATCAAAATTGCACCAGCATGCCTAAAACTAGAAAATCTATTCTAAAATTTGAATGAACCACAAAAGACCCCAAATAGCCAAAGTAATATTGAAGAATAAAACCAAAACGGGAGGCATCACCATCCCAGACTTTAGACTCTACTACAAAGCTGTCATCATCAAGACAGTATGGAATTGACAGAAAAACAGACACATGGATCAATGGAATATAATTGAGAACCCAGAATTGACCAAAAGTATAGAGCCAACTAATCTTTGACAAAGCAGGAAAGAGTATCCAATGGAAAAAAGACGGCCTCTTTAACAGATGGTGCTGGGAGAACTGGACAGCAACATGCAGGAGAATGAAAAAAAATAGTTAATGAGCAGATGTTAAGAGGAAAGCATAGCTAAACACAGTTAATCAGAGCTCATGATTCTGGGTAAAAAAAAAAAAGTCAGGTTTCAGGGTTCACCAAGGATGAGGGATATTTGCTAAATATGCTACAATTTTGGGTGAAGCCCCTAAAATGCTATTATTTCCTAGAAACCAAGACAATCCAGAAATTAGCCAGTCATCAAACTGAAACCCAGAAAAACTACTTACTCTTGGTTGGTTTGCTTTTCTCCTGGTATATATGTCTGACAGAACATTAAACCTAATATGGAAGAAAATTATATTCCACCGAGCCTCTACAAATTTTCATACACCATTACAGGTTCTTAATATAAAATTATAAGATGCATCAGGATATAGAACCAAATGACTAAATCTAAGAAAAGAGATAATGGGTACAGACTAACTGCTTATTTATATATTAGAATCATCAAACATGGTCTTTAAAGAATTTGTAATTAACATATTCAAAATTGAAGGCACAATGAATACTTTTTCAGAGAACTGTATACATATCAAACAAAAATTCTTAGAAAGGAAAATATTACTAACATTAATAACTCATATGAGGATAATAATAGATTGGAGAGGGAAGAAAAAGGAAGAGGTAAACATGTTAGTAGAAAATGTCTGGATGGAAACTCAAAGAAAATAAAGAATAGGGGCCCCTGGGTGGTTCAGTCGGTCAAGTGTCCAACTTGGACTCAGGTCATTATCTCGTGGTTCATGGGTTTGAGCCCCCTGTCGGGCTCTGTGCTAACAGCCAGCTCAGAGCCTGGAGCCTGTTTCAGATTCTGTGTCTCCCTCTCTCTCTGACCCTCCCCTGCTCACGGTCTCTCTCTCTCTCTGTCTCTCAGAAATAAATAAAACATTTAAAAATATTTAAAAAAAAAAGAAAATAAAGAATAAAAAATACAGAAATAATGACCAGATTGGCGCCTGGGTGACTCAGTCGGTTGAGTGTCCAACTTCTGCTCAGGTCATGATCTCTCAGTCTGTGGGTTCGAGCTCCGCTTCAGGCTTTGTGCTGATAGTTCAGAGCCTGGAGCTTGCTTCAGATTCTGTGTGTGTCTCTCTCTGACTCTCTCCTGCTCATTCTCTCTCTCTCTCTCTCTCTCTCTCTCTCTCTCTCTCTCTCTCTCTCTCTCTCATAAAACAAAGAAATAATGACCAGAGGCACACGGAGCAGGGTGAAAAGCTCTAATATAGTTATAATCATAGACGAAGAGAAAAGAGATAATAGATACAATGAATGAAATATTACTGGCCACTACTTTTCCAAAATAGATAAAATATATCAAGTAATTGCTAACCTTAAAAATAAGCTGCTAGAGGACATCTGGGTGGCTCAGTCAGTTAAGGGTTCAACTCTTGATTTCGGCTCCAGACCCATGTCAAACTCTGAGTGGAGCCTGTTTGGGATTCCTGCTCTCTCTGCCCCTCCTCCCACTTGTGTGCATGGTCACAATGTCTCTCTCTCAAAATAAATACATAAACATATAAAATATAAGTAAAACTGTTAGTTATTTTACCAGTCCCCCTTCCACCCATCACAAGATGGGATTTATTCAGGAATAGCAGAGAATTGCATTCTGGGACAAGCAATGACAAAACCATATGCAAGTCCAGGGAAAAAGAGAGGAATGCTCCTACAGAGGAAAAAATGTTGGTAGGGCTGATATGAACAAATCTACATTGGAATAAATTAAGAGCTCAAAATATGGTGGTTTTTTATTGGCTGACTTGTGATAGTCTTTCCCTGGCTGGGCTGTTGCCAGGGTAGGAAAACCTTTTTTCCTTCTGCTGGGAGAGTAAAGTGGTATCCACTTGCAGGGTCAGTCTCATCATGTTGGGTTTGCAATTGTGGACTAGTGGTAGGGTGTTACAGCTCCCCCTCCTGGCCTCGCAAATTCATTCTCAATGACATTTCTTTTCAATGATTTTCACATCATATAATCAAGAAACGCTGAGTACCATGTAAGATATTTTAAAAAGCACACTGGGGCACCTAGGTGTCTCGGTTAAACGTTTGACTTCGGCTCAGGTCATGATCTCATGGTTGATGGGTTCAAGCCCTGCATCGAGCTCTGAGCAGACAGCTTTGGAGTTTGGAGCCTGCTTGGGATTCTGTGTTTTCCTCTTTCTCTGCCCCTCCCTCACTTGAACTCTGTCTCTCGCTGTCTCTCAAAAATAAGCGTTAAAATTTTTTAAAAAAGCACACTACATGGCAATGAGAAAGAATGAAATCTGGCCATGTGTAGCAATATGGATGGAACTTGAGGGTGTTATGTTCAGCGAAATAAGTCAGGCAAAGAAGGACAAATACCATATGTTTGCATGTAATGGAGGATTAGGAGGAACTTAATGGAGGACTATGAGGGAGAAGAAGGGGAAAAATAGTTGAGGAGAGGGAAGGAGGCAAACCATGAGAGACTCTTGAATGCTGAGAACAAACTGAGGGCTGATGGGGGTGCGGGAAAGAGGAAGCGAGGTGATGGACATGGAGGAGGGCACTTGTGGGGATGAGCACTGGGTGTTATATGGAAACCAACTTGACAATAAACTATTCAAGAAAAGAAAAGCACACTAAGTCATATTATGGTGAAACTCTTGAAAATCAAAGACAAGAAAAGTCCTTAAAAGCAGTCAGAGGGAAAAAACATCCAACAATTTCATCAAAACAACAATCAAAAGAAAATACTACATAAACAAGTATTTATTTAAAAATCCATTGGATTATGGGCGCCTGGTTGGCTCAGTCAGTTAGGCACCCGACTTCAGCTCAGGTCATGATCTCACGGTCCGTCGGTTCGAGAACCACATTGGGCTCTGTGCTGACAGCTAGCTCAAAGCCTGGAGCCTGTCTTTGGATTCTGTGTCTCCCTCTCTTTCTGCCCCTCCCTGCCTCAAACTCTGTCTCTGTCTCAAAAATAAATAAACATTTTTAAAAAATGAAAAAATTCAATTAGATTATCCATTACATTTACAGAATAAAGAAGATACAAATAATTATCTAATAGATAAAGAAAATATAATTTTGTAAATCAACAAAGTATTTAATAAACAAATTCCTAAGTAAACTGCTATCTTAGTTCATTCAGGCTGCTATAACAAAATACGACAGACTGCTGATTTATACACAACAAATATTTATTTCTCACAGTTCTGGAGGCCAGAAGTTCGAGGTCATCATGGTTGTGTTCTGGTGAATACCCTTTACTGGGTTGCAGTCTGTTGACTTTTTGCTGTATTCTCACATGGTGGAGAGGATTAGGGAGTTAGAGAATTTCTTATATAATAACACTAATCGCACTTATTTTATACTATAGGTAATAACCCATTACTGTACTATGTATGTTCTTGCTCGAATTCTTTCAGCTTTGACCAGCAGGAACTTCTTTGGTTAGTTCCTGTATCACTTTGACATTCCATCATCATCATGATTTTATTTTTATCTTATTTACTTAATTTCTACCACCATAAAATGCTCTACTATTATCTTGTATATTTTCTGTGTTAATTCGAGAATTTGCCATTTCTCCAAGGACTCTGCTTCCTTTTGTTGGAAAAAGCTATATACAGGGAGAAGATATTTATCATAAAATATTCAGCAAAGCACTTATATCTAATTCATTTAAAGAACTTTGACAAATGATTATGAACAATATTAATAATTCAATATAACCAGTAAAATATAAAATGAGTGAAATACTTTAACTGATACTTCACTTCCCATTCACCATAATAACTGAATTTATATATTGCTGGTGAGTGTGTTAAATGGGCACATAACTTTGGCTATATGTGCACAATACCAACTACACATACCAATTATATATGCACACTATAGTAGGCAGTATCCAATACATAGATAGAGACAGAGATGATAGATAGATAGATAGATAGATAGATAGATAGATAGATAGATAGATAATATTGCCCCAGCAATTTTGGGGTTATGCCTAAGATTAGGGGGTGATTATGCTTACTCAAAGGCAACAATGTTTACAGCAGCATTACTTATAATAGTATACATTAATAGAAAGGTTAAATAGGTATATAAACAACATGGAATGCAACACAATAATAAGTAGTAAACTTTGCAACACACAGCAGTGTGAATAAATAATATCAATATAAAGTTGATTGAAAAAGGTCATTTTTAAAGGTTATATCCTGTGTGCTTCAGTTTGTATGAAATCAAAAACAGTGTTTCTCTGCTCACATAGATTAGACTACAGGTCACATTTTGGGTGGTATCAACTAGGAAGGAGCACAAAGGTGTCTTCTGGCATGCTAAAGTTATTCTATAGTTTATTCTAAAAGATGACTACATTCATAAATGCACATGTAAAATAATAAGGTTGTGCATTACAGATTTATGAGCTCTAGATTTGTTATTCCTTAATAAAACAGAAATATTTGTCCTTCTCTGCCTGACTTATTTCGCTCAGCATAACACCCTCAAGGTCCATCCATGTTGCTACACATGGCCAGATTTCATTGTTTCCCATTGCCATGTAGTATTCCATGGTATAGATAAACCACATCTTCTTGATCCATTCATCTGTTGATGGACACTTAGGCTGTTTCCATGTTTTAGCTATTGTGGAGAGTGCTGCTATGATTTGCACGTATAGGAGGATTAGGAGGAACTTGATGGAGGAACAATGGGGAGAAGAAGGGCGGAAATGGTGGGGGAAAGGGAGAGAGGCAAACCATGAGAGACTCTTGAATGCTGACAAAAACTGAGGACTGATGGATGTGGGGGGAGAGGGGGATGGGCATGGAGGAGGACACTTGTGGGGATGAGCACTGAGTGTTATGTGGAAACTAATTTGACAATTAAACTATTTGTAAAAAAATAAAATAAAACAGAAATAAAAAGAAAAGAAGATGTGCGAGAAAACTACAAAGCTCAAATATTACTGACAAAAATTAAAGAAGACCTAAATTGTTAGAGGAATATACCATAGTCTGGAATTAGATGGCATAATATTGTAAAGTTGTCAACTCTTTCTAAGTTGATATACAGATTCAGTTAAATTGTCAAAATCATAGCAGTTCTTTTGTGGAAATTTATAAGGTGAATCATGTAAAGACATAGGTAATACCAAGACATCTTCAGCAAAGTTGGAGGACTTACCCCACTGGATATCAAGCCTTATTTGGAAACTACTGTAATTTAAAAAGCCTGAGAGTGTCACTTGAAGAGACAAAAAGACTAAACTAACAAAAAATATTTTAACAAAAACACACCACAAATCTATATTTATCTATCATTAATCTATATTTATTATCTATATCTACCTATCAATTTTTGTCCATCTATCATTCTACCATCTTTGTCACTATAGTATACAATCTATCTCTCTCTGGCTCTCTCCCTCTGTATCTCTCCCTTTCTCAAAAATAATCATTCAGATCGGCTGTGTGGCTCAGTTGGTTGAGCACCCGACTCTTTTTTTTTTTTTAATTTTAAGTGTTTTATTTATTTCTGAGAGACAGAGAGCATGAGCAGGGGAGGGTTAGAGAGAGAGGGAGTAGAATCTGAAGTAGGTCCCTGGCTCTGAGCTGGCTGTCAGCACAGAGCCCGATGTGGGGCTCGAACCCACGAACCATGAGATCATGACCTGAGCCAAAGTCCGACCCTTAATTGACTGAGCCACCCAGGCGCCCTGAATACTCAACTCTTGATTTTGACTCAGTTCTGTGCTGACAGTACTGAGCCTACCTGGAATCCTGTCTCTTCCTCTCTCTCTGCCCCTCCCTTGCTTGTGCTCTCTCTCTCTCTCTTTCTCTCTCTCTCAAAATAAACTTTAAAATCAAAGAAGGAAAGAAAGAGAGAAAGAAAAAAGAAGACAGAAGGAAGGAAGGAAAGAAGGAAGGAAGGAAGAAAGAAAGTAAGAAAGAAAAGGAGAGGAGAGGAAGCAAACAAGCAAGAAACATCATCTTGAAACAAATGAAAATATAAAAATACCAGCAAAAGAATAGAAGTTATGAACAATGAAAAGATATTGTGGAACAGAAAAATACAATGAAAAAAAAAAAGCTTGCCAGATGACTTCAATAACAGGATGAAGATGACAGAAGATATAATTAGTAAATTTGAGGGCATGCAATAGAATGTATCTAATCTGAACAGAAGATAAAATAGATAGAAAATAATGAACAGAACCTCAGGGATGTGTGGGACAATAGAAAAATATGCAACATTCTTATTGTCATAGTCTCAGAGGGAGAAGAAAAAAAGAAATGAGACTGAAAGAGCATTTAAAGAAATAATGGCTAAAATTTTCTCATACTCACTGAAAGAAATAACACCACAGATAAATGAAATTTATTGTCTTTCAAACAAGATAAATTAAACAAAATCCACATCATGGCACATAATAACTAAACTTCTTCTTTTTTTTTTTAATGTTTTATTTATTTCTAGGAGAGAGAGAGAGAGACAGCATGAGCAGGGGAGGGTCAGAGAGAGAGGAAGTCACAGACTGAAACAGGCTCCAGGGTCTAAGCTGTCAGTCAGCACAGAGCCCGACGCGGGGCTCGAACCCACGAACCGCGAGATCATGACCTAAGCGAAAGTCGGACACTTAACCGACTAAGCCACCCAGGCGCCCCGATAATAACTAAACTTCTGAAAACTGAAGACATAAAAAATATTGAAAGAAGACAGAAAGAAATGACACATTATCTATAGGAAATGCCAGTTTGAATGACAGTGAGATTTTTATCCCAGCCATCAAAGCAGGAGGGTAGTGGAACATTTTTCAAGTGCTACAAGAAAGGAGTTATTTGGTTTTTTGTTTTGCTTTTTTTTTTTTTTTAACATTTATTTACTTTTGAGAGAGAGAGAGAGAATGAGCGGGAGAGGGGAAAAGAGAGTGGAGGACAGAGGATCCAAAGCAGACTCTGTGCTGACAGCAGAGAGCCCAATGCAGAGCTTGAAATCATGAACAATAAGATCATGACCTGAGTTGAAATCAAGAGTCAGATGCTTAACTGACTGAGTCACCCAGGAGCCTCCAAGAAAGGAACTGTGAACCGTGAGCTTTATAACTGATGAAACCATTGTTCAGGAAATGAATACTATTTATCAACAGAAAGAAACAAACTATTGACATAAACAACAACATTTATGAATCTTAAAGAAATTATACTTTTCGAAGAAGATAGTCTCAGATGGTCATAATCTGCATGATTTCATTTATGTAACACTCAAGAAAATATCAAAAGTACATGGTGTAGAACAGATCAGTGTCCAACAGTGGTTAGCAGGATATGACTATACAGGGATGAAATGACGTCGTTTTGGGAGGTGATGAAAATGGTCTTTATACTGATTATTGTAGGGTTACACAACTGTATACATTTGTTAAAATTCATAGGCTTGATAGAATCATTCATCAAAAAGAACATCCAGATTTACTATGAAGCAACTTCAAAAATAATTTTAAAAGCTAACATTTACATATTTGACAAGCCAAAATTGCATAGTTAAATTGAGATGTTAAAATAAAATGTTGGTAAAATGGATTTACACAGGTCTTTTAACCTATATAATTTTACATTCACTTTGTAGGCATTTTTTAGACTTTACCTTTTAGAGTATTTTTACATTTACAACAAAACTGAGAAGGAAGTAGAAAGGTTTCTCATATATACCCTGCCCCCACATGCATTTCTTTTATTATCAGCATCATTATTGTCAAGTTGGTTTCCATATAACACTCAGTGCTCATCCCAACAAGTGCCCTCCTCCATGCCCATCACCCCTTCTCCCCCCCACACCCATCAGTCCTCAGTTTGTTCTCTGCATTCAAGAGTGTCTCGTGGTTTGCCTCTCTCCCTCTCCCCCACCATTTACCCCCTTCTTCTCCCTCATGGTCCTCAGTTAAGTTCCTCATAATCCTCCTATACGTGCAAACATATGGTATTTGTCCTTCTCTGCCAGATTTATTTCACTCAGCATAACATCCTCAAGTTCCATCCATGTTGCTACACATGGCCAGGTTTCATTCTTTCTCAGTGCCATGTAGTATTCCATTGTATAGATAAACCACATCTTCTTGATCCATTCGTCCGGTGATGGGCACTTAGGCTCTTTCCATGTTTTGGCTATTGTTAGCACTTTTTTTAAAACCAGGAATGAATCTAAAATGACACATCTTAATCTTAAAAGTCCATATTCTACCTTAGAATTCACTCTTGGTGTGAGCTATGTTCTACAGGCTTGGACAAAGGTATAATATATGTATCCATCATTAACATATCATATGATTATTTTCACTGCTATATAAAATGACCACTCACCGTAAAAGAAATACAAATCAAAACAAGAATGAGAGGATTAGGAGGAACTTAACAAAATACCATGAGGGAGAAGCATGGGAAAAACAGTGAGGGAGAGGTAGGGAGGCAAACCATGAGAGACTCTTGAAAGCCGAGAACAAACTGAAGGCAGATGGGGTGAGGGGAAGGGAAGGGGGGTGATGGGTATGGAAGAGGGCACTTGTGGGGATGAGCACGGGGTGTTATGTGGAAACCAACTTGACAATAAACTATGAAAAAAAAAAAAGAATGAGATACCAACTCACCCCTGTCAAAATGACTGAAATTAGCAACTCAGGAAACAAGAGATGTTGACAAGACTACAGAGAATGGCGAACACTTATGCACTGTTGATGGGAATGCAAACTGATGCAGCCAACCTGGAAAACAGTATGGAGGTGACTCAAAAAGTTAAAAATAGAACTACCCTATGACCTAGCAATTGCACTACAAGGTATTTATATAAAGGATACAAAAATGCTGATTCAAAGGGGCACATGCACCTCAATGTTTATAGCAGTGCTATTAACAATAGTCAAATTATGGAAAGAGCCCAAATGTCCATTAGCTGATGAATGGATAAAAAAGTGATGTGTAAGAGCTCCTGGGTTGCTCAGTCAGTTAAGCGTCCGACTTTGGCTTAGGTCATGATCTCACGGTTCGTGATTTTGAGCCCCGTGTCGGGCTCTGTGCTGACAACTCAGACCCTGGAGCCTGCTTGAGGTTCTGTGCCTCCCTCTCTCTCTGACCCTCCCCTGCTCACGATCTCTCTCTCTCTCTGTCTCAGTAATAAATAAAACATTAAAACAAGTGATGTGTATATACACATATATGCAATAGAATATTACTAGGCAATCAAAAAGGATGAAATCTTGGCCTTTGCAATAACGTGATGGAACTAGAGTGTATTATGCTAAGTGAAATAATTCAGAGAAAGACCAATATATTATTTCACTCATATGTGAAATTTAAGAAACACAACATATGAACATACGGGAAGGAAAGGAAAAATAAGATAAAAACAGAGGGAGGCAAACCATAAGCCACACTTTTTTTAATGTTAATATATTTATTTTTGAGAAAGAGAGAACCTAAGCAGGGTAGGGACAGGGAGACAGACACACAGAATGTGAAGCAGGCTCCAGGTTCTGAGCTGTTAGCATAGGGCCTGATGGAGGGCTGCATCATACGAACAACAAGATCATGACCTGAGTGAAAGTTGTACACTCAAATGACTAAGCCACCCAGGCACTCCTAAGAGAATCTTAAATATAGAGAGCAAACTGAGGGTTGCTGGAGCGGCGGTGGGAGGCAGGATGGGCTAAATGGGTGATAGGTAATAAAAGAGGGCACTTGTGGGAAGAGCACTGGGTGTTATATGTAAGTTATGAATTAATGCCTCTGTTTCTGAAACCAATATTACACTATATGTTAACTAACTTGAATTTAAATAAAAAAGTTAAAAACAAAGTCTTATGTGCTATGTCTATTCATCTCTCCTTAAATTCTCCTGGAAAAGGCTGATCTTTTTAATGTCTCTACATTTTACTTTTTTCAGAATGTAAGACAGTTAGAATCATATACTAGATAGGCTTTTCAGATTTCTATCTTTCATTAGTAATATGCATTTAAGATATTTTCATGGATTTGGGGCTCACTCTTTTTTTTTCCTTTTTAAAAAAGTTTTTAGGTCCATCCATGTTGCTACACATGGCCAGATTTCATTGTTTCTCATTGCCATGTAGTATTCCATTGTATAGATAAACCACATCTTCTTGATCGTTTCATCAGTTGATAGGCACTTAGACTCTTTCCATGTTTTGGCTATTGTTGAAAGTGCTGCTATGAACATTGGGGTACATGTGCCCCTATTCATTAGCACTCCTGTATCCATTGGGTAAATTCATAGCAGTGCTACTGCTGGGTCATAGGAGAGTTCTATTCTTAATTTTTTGAGGAACGTCCACACTGCTTTCCAGAGGGGTTGCACCAGCTTACATTACCACCAATGGTGTAGGAGGGTGCCCATTTCTCCAAATCCTTGCCCTGATTTGTTCATTTTAGCCACTCTGACTGGCGTGAGGTGGTATCTCAGTGTTTCGCTAATGATGAGGGACGCTGAGCATCGTTTCACGTCTCTATTGGCCATCTGGATGTCCTCTTTGGAGAAGTGTCTGTTCATGTCTTCTGCCCGTTTCTTCACTAGATTGTTTGTTTTTTAGGTGTGGAGTTTGGTAAGTTCCTTATAGATATTGGATACTATCCCTTTATCTGATATGTCGTTTGCAACTATCTTTTCCCATTCCGTCAGTTGCCTATTAGTTTTATTGGTTGTTTCCTTTGTCATGCAGAAGCTTTTTATTTTGATGAGTTCCCAGTAGTTCATTTTTTCTCTTGATTCCCTTTTCTTTGGGGATGTGTCAAGTAAGAAATTGCTGCGATTGAGGTCAAGGAGGTTTTTCTTGCCTTCTCTTTTAGGGTTTTGATAGTTTCCTGTCTCACATTCAGGTCCTTTATTTATATTGAGTTTATTTTTTCTGTATGGTGTGAGAAAACGATCTAGTTTCATTCTTCTGCATGTTGCTGTCCAGTTCTCCCAGCTCCATCTGTTAAAGAGGCTGTCTTTTTTCCGTTGGATGCTCTTCCCCGCTTTGTCAAAGATTAGGTGGCTGTACACTTTTGGGTCCAAATCTGAGTTCTCTATTCTATTCCATTGGTCTACGTGTCTGTTTTTGTGCCAATTCCATACTGTCTTGATGATGACAACTTTGTAGTAGAACTAAAGTCTGGGATGGTGATGCCTCCTGTTTTGGTTTTCTTCTTCAACATTACTTTGACTCTTTGGGGTCTTTTGTGGTTCCATACAAATTTTACAATATTTTCTTCTAGTTTTGAGAAGTACGCTGGTGCAATTTTGATTGGGATTACATTGAATGTGTAGATTGCTTAGGGTAGTAATGACATTTTAACTATAGTTATTCTTCCAACCCATGGGAATGGAATGTTTTTCCATTTTTTGTGTCTTCTATTTCTTTCATAAGTTTTCTATAGTTTTCATCATACAGATCTCCTATCTTTTTGGTTAGGTTTATTCCTAGGTATTTTATGTTTTTATGTGCAATTGTGAATGGGATCAGTTTCTTAACTTCTCTTTCTGTTGCCTCATTGTTGGTGTATAAAAATGCAACCGATTTCAGTACATTGAATTTGTATCCTACCACATTCCTGAATTCATGGATCAATTCTAGTAGGCTTCTGGTGGAGTCTGATGGGTTTTCTATGTAGAGTATCATGTCGTCTGTGAAAAGTAAGAGTTTGACTTTTTTGTTACCAATTCGGATGTGTTTTATTTACTTTTGTTTTCTGATTTGCTGATGTTAGGACTTCCAGCACTATGTGGTTAGAGTGGAAATCCCTGTCGCGTTTCTGATCTCAGGGGGAAAGCTCTCAGTTTTCCCCCATTGAGGATGATGTTAGCTGAGGACTTCTCATAGATGACTTTTATCATGTTTAGGTAAGTTCCTTCTATCCTGACTTTCTCGAGGGTCTTTATGAAGAAGGAATGCTGTATTTTGTCAATGGCTTTTTCTGCATCTAGCAACAGGATCATATGATTTTTATCTTCTCATTTGTAGATGTGATGCATCACATTGATTGATTTACAAATATTGAACCAGCCATGTAACCCAGAATGGACCCCACGTGATCTTGGTGGATAATTCTTTTTTTTTCTTTTAAATTTATTTCTAGGCGAGAGAGACAGCGTGAGCAGGGAAGAGTCAGAGAGAGAGGGAGACACAGACTCTGAAACAGGCTCCAGGCCCTGAGCTGGCAGTCAGTACAGAGCCCGACGCGGGGCTCGAGCCCACAAACCGCGAGATCATGACCTAAGCGAAAGTCGGACGCTTAACCGACTAAGCCACCCAGGCGCCCCTGGATAATCCTTTTTATATGCTGTTGCATTCAATTTGCAAGTATCTTGTTGAGGATTTTTGCATCTGTATTCATCAGGGATATTGGCCTGTAGTTTTTTGTTGTTGTTGTTGTTTGTTTTTTTCTGGATCTCTGCTGGTTTTAGAATCAAAGTGATGCTGGCTTCACAAAATGAATCCGGAAGTTTTCCTTCGATTTTTAATTTTTGGAATAGCTTAAGAAGAATGAGTATTAATTTTGCTTTAAAAGTCTGGTAGAATTCCCTAGGGAAGCAATCTGGCCCAGGGCTCTTATTTAGTGGTAGATTTTTGATAACTGATTCAATTTCTTCACTAGTTATGGGTCTATTCGGATTTTCTATTTCTTCCCATGTGAATTTTGGTAGTGAGTGTGTGTTTAGGAATTTTTTCTAAGTTGTCCCATTTGTTGACATATAATTTTTCATAGTATTCCCTGATAATTGCTTGTATTTCTGAGGGGTTGGTTATAATCACCCCGTTTTCATTCATGATTTTGTCTGTTTGAGTGCTCTCTCTTTTCTTTTTGAGAAGCCTGGCTAGAGGTTTGTCAACTTTGTTTATTTTTTTCAAAAAACCAACTGTTGGTTTCACTGATCTGTTCAACTGTTTCTTTGTATTCTATATTGTTTATTTCTGCTCTGATATTTATTTTTTCTCTTCTCCTACTGGGTTTGTGGTGCTCTTGTTGCTCTGCCTCTAGTTCCTCTAGGTTAGCTGTTAAATTTTGCACTTGCCCTTTTTCTAATTTCTTGAAATAGGCTTGGGGTGCAATGTGCTTTCCTCTTAGGGCAGCCTTTGCCACATCCCATAGAGTTTGGATTGTTGTATATTCCTTTTAATTTGTTTCCATATATTTTTTAATTTCTTTTCTAATTGCCTGATCGGCCCTTTCATTTTTTAGTATGGTGTTCTTTAACCTCCATGTTTTTGGAGATTTTCCAGATTTCTTCCTATGATTGATTTCAAGTTTCATACAATTGTGATCTGAAAGTGCACATGGTATGATCTTAATGCTTTTATATTTTTTGAGGGTTCCTTTATGTCCCAGTAAGTGATCTATCTTGAAGAATGTGCCATGCACACTTGAGAAGAAAGTGAATTCCCTGGCCTCAGTATGTAGAGTTCTAAATATATCTGCCAGATCCATCTGGTCCAATGTGTCATTCAAGTGCATTGTGTCTTTAGAGATTTTCTGTCTAGTTGATCTATACATTGTTGTAAGTGGAGTATTAAAGTCCCCTGCTTTTAGCACATTCTTATCCATAAGAGTGTTTCTGTCTGTGATTAAATGTTTTATATATTTAGGTGCCTCCATATTATGTTCATAGACATTTGTAATTGTTAGTTCTTCCTGATGGAGAGACCCTGTAATTATTATATAATGCCCTTCTTTATCCCTTGTTACTGTCTTTAAAGTCCAGTTTGTCTGATATAAGTATAGCTACTCCAGGTTTCTTTTGACTTCCAGTAGCATGATAGATATTTCTCCATCCCCTTACTTTCAATCTGAAAGTGTCCTCCAGTCTAAAACGAGTTTCTTTGGGACAGGAAATAGGTGGGTTTTGTTTTTTTATCCATTTTGCTACCCTATGTCTTTTGATTGGAGCATTAAGCCCTTTTACATTCAGTGGTCTTATTGAAATATATGGGTTTAGAATCATTGTATCATTGGAGCATCTTTCATGTGTTTATTTGGCATCTGAATATTTTTTGAAGTGTCTATTAAAGTCTTTGGACCATTTTTTAAATTGGGCTGTTTGTATTCTTATTGTTAATTTTTAAGAGTTCTTACAGTTATTTATCAGATGTCTCTTCAAATATTTTCATCCAGTCTGTGGCTTGTCTTATTCTCTTAACATTGTCTCAGCATGGCAGAAGTCTTTAATTTTAATGATATCCAACTTATTGGTTATTTTTCTTGGATAGTATTTTGGTAGTTTACATTAAAAGGCATTACCATATTCAAAGTTGTCTAGGTTTTCTTTTACATTATCTTTAGGAGTTTTATAGTTATGCATTTTATATTCTGAACTATGATCTATGTTGTTTTAATTTTTGTGAAGAGTGTAAAGTCTGCATCTAGATTCTTTTTTTTTTAATTTTTTTTTTTGAGGTAGAGAGGGACAGAGAGACTGAGTGTGAGTGGGCAAGGTGCAGAGAAAGAGGGAGACACAGAATCCGAAGCTGTCTCCAGGCTCTGAGTTGTCAGCACAGAGCCTGATGCGGGGCTCGAAATCACAAACAGTGAGATCATGACCTGAGCCGAAGTCAGATGCCTAACTGACTGAGCCACCCAGATGCCTATAGATTCGTTTTTGTCTGGTGGTTGGTTTGTTTTGCATGAGGATGTCCAGTTGTTGCCGTACTATTTAAGATATTATATTTGCTACATCACCTTTGTTCCTTTGTCAAAGATACAATGATATATTTATAGGGGTATATTTTTGGGCTCTCTATTCTATTCCATTGATTTATGTGTCTATTCTTTCATCAATAGCACACTGCCTTGATATATATCATAGCTTTATAATAAGGCATGAAGTTGCATAGTGTCAGTCTTATGACTTTTTTCTTCTCCTTTAATATTGTTTGGTTATTCTGGATCTTTTTAATCTCCATATAAATTTTAGAGTTAGGTTGTCCATGTCCATAAAATAACTTGATGGGAGTTTGATTGCTATTGCATCGAAACTAATATAAAGTTAGGAAGAACTAATATCTGGAAAGTATTTAATCTTTCTGATTATGAACATGGAATATATCTCTATTTATTTATTCTTTAATTTCCTTCACCATAATTCTGTAATTTTCCTTATATAGATCTTTTACATATGTCATTAGATTTAGAACTAAGTATTTCATTGTTTGTGATGCTCAAGTAAATGGAGTTTTCTTTCTTTAATGCTTGCTTATTTATTTATTTGTTTGTTTATTTGTTTATTTTTAGAAAGAGAGAGAGAACAAACAGGGGATAGTCAGAGAGAGAGGGAGACAGAGAATTTCACAGTGCTTGAACTCACCAGCCATGAGATCATGACTCAAGGCAAAATCAAGAGTCAGATGCTTAACTCAGGCACCCCTGAAATTCTGTTTTCAATTTGAAATGTCTACCATATTCAAATTTCATTTTATTGAATTTAAGTAATTTTACTGTTGGTATGTATTTAAGATGTAAATGCTGAATGAACAGAGGAGTAGTCAAAAATTATTTTTTCCCGTAGACCTGAAATGAAAACGTCATAGGTGTGGGTGAGATAGTAACTCTTAAGCAATAACTGGTGTTTTGAAAATACTCTGTACCTGTAGGAGGATTAGGAGGAACTTAACGGAGGACCATGGAGGAGAAGAAGGGGAGAAATGGTGGGGGAAAGGGAGAGAGCCAAACCATGAGAGACTCTTGAATGCTGGGAACAAACTGAGGACTGATGGGTGTGGGGCTAGGGGGGAGATGGGCATGGAGGGTGGCACTTGTGGGGATGAGTACTGGGTGTTATATGGAAACCAACTTTACAACAAATTATTTGTAAAAAAATAAATAAATAAAATAAAATAAATTAAAAAAATACTCTGTTGAAAATTGGAAGGGAAAAATTTTGAACGTAGGATTAGACTTGCCATATGAAAATATATCTACAAAAACAAGATGGGGTGCTTGTGTGTCTCAGCTGATTAAGCACCAGTTCTGATCTCAGTTCATATCTTGATCTCATGGTTGTGAGTTCAAGCCCCATACCCAGTGTGGAGCCTATTAAAAAATATATAAAGAATCAGAAGTAAAGTTATTAGATCCTAGAAATAATTTATATAAAATGGTACATTATTTTCACGATGAAAAGTGGTTATAAATAATGAGGTCCTGACATTTAAGCTAAGACACTACACATGGGGTATGGGTTGAGGTCTGAGCGCTGTTATGAAATGATATGCAAGGGACAGATTAAAATTTATCCAAGATAATAAAGGACTGTCATCTATCTATCTGTCTATCTAATCATATATTTATCATCTATCTCTTATCTACCTTTATACAAAGACAGATAAGAAATAGCACTAATCTAAAGTACCATTAAGTTAAAGTGATAGTGTAGTTGAAGGGAAGGAGATAAGAAAGGAAGTCTGAGAGATATTTGAAAAATAAAGTCCTTGAACCTTTGGTATGGGATAGGGAATGGTTTTAGAGACTGGTGCATGTTATTTCTCATAGTAGAGAATGCTTAGAGGATTAGAAGCCATGATATAAAAACCAAAGTTTATGAACCCTCATTAGACGTTTCTCTAAATCTCTATGAATATATTATAAAATTTGTACATAAAAAATATTACAGTCTCATGGTTTGCCTTCCTCTGTGTTTTTATCTTATTTTTCCTTCCCTTTCCTTATGGTCTTCTGTAAAGTTTTTCAAATTCTACATATGAGTGAAATCATATAATATCTATCTTTCTTTGACTGACTCATTTCACTTAGTATAATACCCTCCGGTTCCAACCAAGTTATCGCAAATGGCAAAATTTCATTCTTTCCATTACCAAGTATTATTCCGTTGTGTATATATACCACATATTCTTTATCCATTCATCACTTGATGAACATTTGGACTGTATCCATAATTTGGCTAGTATTGATAGTGTTGCTATAAACATTGGGGTACATATGCCACCTTGAATCAGCACTCCTGAAGCCAAGACTACATTGTATGTGATCTAACTTGACAATAAATAAATTAAAAAATTGAAAAAATAAAATAGAACAAACAAGACAAAACAAACAAGCCAAAATATTACAGAAGCTGGAGGGCTATTTGATAATAATGCTACAAATAGAACTCAAGGATCAGATTTGTGTTGAATAAGATGAACAGTAAATATACATTAAATATTGTATTTGTATACTTATTTCAATTATGTTAAAATCCACATGTCATCTAAGGTATTCAAAGCTCCATATTATTTTTCAAATAATTGTTATATTATTTGATATTCATATTCAAATATAACTTATTGACCAATCATTTTGCAAGATATTTTTATCCTTTGTCCTATTTTTGAAGATATTTACAATAGAAACATATTGGGAAAACTATTGAAATTGGAATTGTCATAGAATATAGTGGGGGGGGGTACATCTAGGTGGCTCAGTCTGTTTAAGTGTTCAACTCTTGATTTCAGTTCAGGTCATGATTTCACAGTTGTGAGATGGAGCCCTGCATCAGTCTCCACACTGGATGTGAAGCCTCGCATTCTTCTCTCTTCCTCTTCCCCTTTTCTGCTCATGTGCATGGTGTGTGTGTGTGTGTGTGTGTGTGTGTGTGTGTGTGTGTGTGTGCTCGCGCGCTCTCCATTTCTCTCTCACACAAACAGAATATCATGATCAGAAGGAATTAAGAGGAAAAGGCCACAATAAAAAATATAAAGGGTGCATAGAAAAAGACCATAAGGGGGCACCTGAGTGGCTCAGTCAGTTGAGCATCCGACTTCAGCTCAGGTCATGATCTCATGGTTAGTGGGTTTGAGCCTTGCGTAAGGCTCTGTGCTGACAACTAGTTCAGAGCCTGGAGCCTGGAGCCTGTTTCAGATTCTGTGTCTTCCTCTCTCTCTGACCCTCCCCTGCTCATGTTGTCTCTCAGAAATAAATAAAACATTAATAAATTTTTTTAAAAAGAAAAAGACCATAAGACCCCACCTTAATTTCTATACCTGTATTTCAATTTTGATTCTGAGGTTTCTAACAAGAAAGTAAGTAGGACATGTTGAGTAGTGATTATCAGAAACTTCAAGAAAGTAAAAATTCTCTTGGCTCTATATACTAAAGGAAATTGCTTATGTAGACTTTTCCAGATGATTGGTGAGCAATGTGTTTTGATATTTGAAAATATAAATGACTGCTTTGTTGATGTACTAAAATACCATGAAATCCCTGTTTAGAATGTACAATTCAGTGATTTTTAATATATTCATAGAGTTGTCCAAAAATTACCATTATATAATTTCACTATATTTTTAGCATTGCAAAAAGAAACCCTATTCCTATTAGCATTCTATTCCCCTTCATCCCCTCTACAAGTTCCTGGAAGCTACTTATCTATTTTCTATCTGTATGGATTTGTCTATTCATAACATTTTATAAAAATGGAATCATAGGGGGCGCCTGGCTGTCTCAGTTGGTTAAGTGTCCGACTTCAGCTCAGGTCATTGTCTCATGGTTCGTGAGTTCGAAACCCACATCAGGCTCTGTGCTGACCTCTCAGAAGCTCAGAGCCTGGATCCTGCTTCAGATTCTGTATCTCCCTCTCTTTCTCTGCCTCCTCCCCCTCATGCTGTCTCTCTCTCAAAACTAAATAAACATTAAAAAATGAAATAATAGAATATGTGGTACATGTGTATGGCTCTTTACAATTAACATACTATTTCAAGGTTCATCCATGTTGTAGCATGTGCCAGTATTTATTCCTTTCTTGAGCTGAATAATATTTCATTCTATAAATATGCCATTTTTTGTTTATCTAATCTATGTTCAACTTCAATGATTCTTTTGCCATATTAAATATGTTGAACTTCTCTAGTAAATGTTTTATTTCAGTTATTGTGCTCTCCAACTTGAGAATTTCTATTTGGATTTTTAAAATTTCAATCTCTGTAATAATATTTTCTATTTGATTAATATAATTTTCATACTTTCCTTTAGTTCTTTATATATGTTTATCTTTAGGATTTTAAGCATATCAACTTACTTTTGAATAAGTTTAATTTAATATCTTTGTCTAGTAAGTTTAAAGTCTGCTTTTCTTAGAGACAGTTTCTATTAACTACTCTTTATTCCTGTGTATACGTCATGCTTTCCTGTTTCTTAGAATGTTTCATAAGTGTTCATTGAAAATTGAACAACTTTACTATAATTTAGCTATACTGGAGATTAAATCTTTCCAGTGTTTGTTGTTTTTGGTATTTGGTTTTGGTTGTTGTTAACACTATTTGATGGCGTAGTGACTTTCTTCAACTAATTATGTATTATTTGTCTTGGGACCATTGAAACCTGCTCAATTTACTTAATAGTTGGCTAGTGATCATGCAGAAATTTCCTTAAATGCCTGTGATTATAAGTCTTCCATTATTTAACAGTGGGCTTTATGAATTCCTTCAATGCTCCAATAGGTGGTTTACGTCTTTGACTTTTCCTTCACTTACTATGTTTTAGAGCCTTCAGTTCATCCATAGGTAAGAGATTTTGGCCAAATTTTCCTTGATATGCGCACAGCCTTGTACATGCATATGGGCTCCTAGATGACAGAAATTTGTTATAGATTCTCAAATAGTGTGAACATTCTCATTTTACAACTTTCATTACAGATTTTTGGCCAGTCTCTTGTTTGCCCCTAAACTGGTAACAATGCCTCAGACAGCTGAATTTAATTACCTCTGATTGATTTCATCAAATGCCCCAGAGAAAAGACTAGCTGTGCGTGAGCTTCAAGTCAGATCAATTAAGGACAAACTGTGCAATTGGGTGTGTAGTGAAAGCAGCAGATAGGTCAAATAATGATAATTCTTTGGAAAATGTGTCTTGGGGGAACTATACTGGTGTGCTCTTTAGTGTTTTGGTTTTCAGAGCTACTGTAGTTGTGAATCTGTTTCCAAGGATACTACAGAGCTGGAGAGAGTGAGATGGAAATAGAGCAAATTAAATGCCACAGTGCTCATTGTTCTTGAGGTGAGATTCATCTCTACTTTTCAATAAACACTCCTCCAATTGCTCCAAGGCCTGGGTTGATTGATTTTGACAATGCCTTGTCAATATTCTTGCTGCATTTTTGGGAAAAAATAGGTTTTCAGAAGTCTTCACTCCACTATTCCTGAAGTGTTCCTTCCCTACATGCTTTAACCACACAGACACACACACACAGACACACACACACGATGAATTTTATATGGTTGTTTGCTTTACAGTGACCTTTATAGAAGCTTGAGACATTACATTAAAGGCAATTCAGTGAAGGTAAAATAAACTCCTGTCATCTGGGAGTTCAAAAAAACAGTTAGTATGTAAGAAATATATAACTAAAACAAATAGAGCAAAACATAAAACCATTTGCAATCTGTTGATAAAAACAAATAAATCAACAAACAAAAACCAAACAACCAACCAAACAAACAAAACTCTATGACTTTGTAAAGAAAAAGGGCCATGAAGATAGAGGCAAAAGAAATTATTTGGCAAGGAATGAAGATTGCTATGGTCAGAGACCATCATCTCTAGGTAGAATGAGTGATAAATATTTATTTTATCTTTTTTTTATTATATTAGTATATATAACTGTTAAATTTACATAGAAATTGTGTAGCTAGAGAAATTTCTCATTGGTATGATTCATTTGATACAACTGATGATCCAATATAGATACATTATTATTAGCTAAAGCTCATATTTTATTTAGATTCCCCCAGTTTTTATCTAATGTCATTTTTTTCTGTTCCAAGATCCTATCCAAAATGGAATTTTTAGTTGCCATGTCACATCATAATTTAGCTGACATATCTTCTCTTGGCTCTGACAGTTTCTCTGACTTGTTTTTGATGATCTTGAGAGTGTTAAGGAGTATTGGTCAGCAAATTTGCAGAATGTTCTTCTATTTGGATTTGTCTGATGTTTTCAATGATTAGATTGCAGATGTGTGCTTGGAGAAGGACGAATAGAGAGGTAAAGTGTCAGTTTCATCCTATCATATAAAGGGTACAAACCATCAACATGATATCACTGTTGTTGACCAACTGCCTGAACTAGTATTTGTCAATTTTTTTTACAAATAAAGTTACTTTTTGCCACCTTTTTCTACCAAGTCTTTGAAAAGAAGTAACTAGGTACAGCTCACGCATAAGGAATGAAGAGTTATGCTACACTCTCTTGAGAAAGGAATATCTACACGGATTTTTGTAATTCTTCTATAGAGATTTGTCTCTTCTCCCTAATTTATTTATTTAGCAATTATTTATATCAGTATGAACTGAAAGATATTTATTTTATGCTTCGGGTTATAATCCAATACTATATTATTATTTTGTTGCTAAGATTTTTCCAGCTTTGATCAGTGAGAGCTATTTTGGCTTGCTTTTATGTGACTTTGACATACAAGCACCATTATGGGTTTTTTGGGGGTGTTCCTAAAGAAAATTTTAGTATTTTCTTACATTCTTCTATTACAACATGTTGTAGGGTCATCTTGTGTATTTCCTGTCCCAATCCTAGAATCAGCCACTCCTTCAAAGACCCTGGATCCTTTTACTGGAGCATGATATTAGAACCCAAGATCTGTGTGGTAGTTACGCTTGTTGCTAGTGGAGTGTCAAAATCCAACCAGGCTACTATAATAAAATACCTCAGACTGAGTGACTTATAAGCAATAGAAATTTATTTCTTATAGTTCTGGAAGCTAGAAGTCAAAGGTCAGGGTACTAGCAGATTTGGTTTGGTGAAGCCCCCATTCCAGGTTGCAGACTGTTGACTTTATGATGTGTCTACACATGGTGGAAGGAGCTAGAGAGTTCAGAATTTCCCTTTTATAAGAATGATACTTCCATTCATATAGACACTACCGTTATGACCTACTCACCATCCAAGGACCCCAACTAATTCTATTACATTAGACATTAGGCTTTCAGTATATGAATTTGGAAGAGACACAAACATGCAGTCCATAGCATGGGGTATCATTATTCTAGGGCATCTACACTGACATATAAGGAACTATGTATGTATATGCTAAACCATGTATTTGCATGGTTAATATGTATAATATATATTTCCACATGTACCATATATTAACATAACTTGATTAATAATGATGATCCAACTGTAATCATTTACAGCATGGAACATTATATAGTCCCTTTGCTAACCTGTAAATTTTCCTGTAGTATGAAACCTGGCTCCCATCATCTGCCATCAAGTTGCTTAATTCCTTAAATTCAGTACACATTTAAAGCAGTATCAGAATCATCAACCCTTACCACTTCAGGAAACTATTTTATCGACTAGAGTAGTGTGCTTCTACACATTTTTTTTTGTAATTAGCTTTTTTTCTTTCATAGTTTATTGTCAAGTTGGATTCAATATAACCCAGTGCTTATTCCAACAAGTGTCCTCCTCCATGCCCATCAACCCCGTTCCCATGTCCCCCACATAGGCCCTCAGTTTGTTCTCAGCATTCAAGAGTCTTTCATAGTTTACCTCCCTCCCTTTCCCCAACTATTTCTCCCCTTCTCCTCCACCATGGTGCATACATTCTCCACCTCATTCAAGGAAGTTGTTTCATACATTATTCATTCAACTGTGGGAAATCCCCGAAAACTAACTGATTCTAACACTTAAAGTTAAAAATTCATATGTTATTAAAATGCATACATAATGAGTTTCATAGATGATTAAAATTTCATACAATTAGACTATAAAGTTCAATGTGGTGACAAATGAAGAGCATCATGTAGCAATGGTTATAGTATCACACAGTATAAAATCTGTGTTTTTACCTATTTAGCTGTCACCTTTACCACAGAAATTTTGTCAACCACTGATTATTTTATTGTCTTTAAAGTTCTGCCTTTGTAGAATGTCATACAACTGGAATCACACAGGACAAAGATATTTAAAATGGCTTCTTTTGAACCTTTACCATTTCCTTATGAGGAGGATGTGGAGAGTGAAACTCTTATCCACTGTGTCTCTTTATATACACAGGTCCTTAGGACTTTTCCTTGGTATGAAAACTGGGTATGATATAGGAAGATCCAAGTGAATTCCTGGCCTGACCTGTTATGCAAATACATGGGTCACATGATGAGGAATCTAGGTCTACAGAAGGGGTCCAGATTAGAAGCAACCGATACAAAAGAAGCAACCTATCCATGAAAGGAAGGGCTGTCTCAAGAAACAAGCCAAAGTACACATGGTGGAGAGTCCCAATATCATTACGAGTAGGAAAATAAAATAACCAAGGTCTAAACAAAGGACGCCAAAAGATAGCATTGAAAAACACTCTCCGAAAGGATAGGCTCTGGACGATCAAAGAGTTTTCTTGGGTACAGCAGCTCTCACAGGGGCAGAGAGCATAACAAGTCTTTAAAACTAACAAGAGACAGAAAGCTAACTAAAATGATGAAATGAAAGAGCTTTCCTCCAAAAAATTCCAAGAAGAATTGACAGCTAATGAACTGCTCAAAACAGATATAAGCAGCATAACTGCACAAGATTTTAGAACAATAATCATAAAATTAATAGCTGGACTTGAAAAAAACATAGAGGACATCAAAGAAGCTATGACTACAAGGAACAGGAAGAATAAAAATAGGCATGATGAATATAAATATGTGATAAATGAGATACATAACAAATTAGAGGCCTCCAATGCACGGATTGAAGAGGTAGAAAGGAGAATAAGTGATTTAGAAGACATCATTATAGAAAAAAGGAAGCTGAGAAAAAAAAAGAGACAAACTGATGGAGGAACATGAAAGAAGAGTTCGAGAGCTCAGCAATACGGTCAAACGCAACAATATCCGTATCATAGGAATCCCAGAAGAGGAAGAGAGAGGGAAAAGTGTTGAAGGAGTCCTGGAACAAATTATGGCAGAGAACTTCCCCAACCTGGGGAAGGAAGTAAATGTTGAAATACAAGAGGCTCACAGGACTCCCCTCAGGAGTAATTTGAATCGATCCTCGGCACGGCATAACATAGTAAAAATGGCAAAATATAAGGACAAAGAGAGAATTTTGAAAGCAGCTAGGGAGAAAAGGGCCCTAACATACAAAGGGAAACCTATCAGAGTGGTGACAGACCTATCTACTGAAACTTGGCAGATAAGAAAGGAATGGCAGTACATCTTCAATGTGATGAACAGACAAACTATGCAGCCAAGAATCCTCTATCCAGCAAGTCTGTCATTCAAAATAGAAGGAGAGATAAAAACATTTCCAAATAAATAGAAACTGAAAGATTTGTCACCGCTAAGCCAGCCTTACAAGAAATCCTGAGGGGGACCCTCTGAAGGAAATGTTGCAAGAAACAAAGACACCAGAAACATTACCACACACATGAACCCCACAAAAGACACAAAGACTATAAACCCACATATTTCAATAATAACACTGAATCTAAATGGGCTGAATGCTCCAATCAAAAGACATAGGGAGGAGGAATGCATTAAAAAAAAATCCATCTATATGCTGTCTACAAGAAACTAATCTTAGACTGGAAGATGCTTTCAGATTAAAAGTAAGGGGTTGGAGAAAAATATATCATTTTACTGGAAATCAAAAGAAAGCTGGAGTAGCTATACTTATATCAGACAAACTGGACTTTGACTTAAAGACAATAACAAGAGATGAAGAAGGGGATTACATAATAATTACAGGGTCTATCCATTAGGAATAACTAACAATCATAAATGTCTATGCACCGAATGTGGCAGCACCTAAATATTTAAAGCGATTAATCACAAACAGAAACAAGCTTATAGATAAGAATGTGATAATAGCAGGGGATTTTAATACTCCGCTTACAGCAATGGATAGGTCAACTAAACAGAAAATCACTAAAGAAATAATGGACTTGAAAGACACATTGAACCAGAAGGATCTGACAGATATATTTAAAACTCTCTTCCTGAGACCAGGAAATTTAGTTTCTTCTCAAGTGCTCATGGGACATTCTCCAAGATAGATCATTTACTGGGACATAAAGCAGCCCTCAATAAATATAAAAGAACTGAGATCATACCATGCAAACTTTGAGATCATAATGCTATGAAACTTGAAATCAATGATAGGAAGAAGTCTGGAAAACCTCCAAAAAGATGGAGGTTAAAGAACACCCTACTTAAGAATGAATTGGCCAGTCAGGCAATTAGAGAGGATATTAAAAATATTGGAAACAAATGAAAATGAAAACACAACAATCCAAAATCTATGAGATGCGACAAAGGCAGTTCTAAGAGGAAAGTACATTGCACTCCAGGCCTATTTCAAGAGATTAGAAAAAGCGCAAGTCCAAGATCTAACAGCTCACCTAAAGGAACTAGAGGCAGAGCAACAAGAATGCCCGAAACCCAGTAGAAGAAGAGAAATAGTAAAAATCAAAGCAGAAATAAACAACATAGAGACCACAGAAACAATTGAACCAATCAATGAAACCAAGAGTAGGTTTTTTGAAAAAATAAACAAAATTGACAAACCTCTACCCAGGCTTCTCAAAAAGAAAAGAGAGAGCACCCAAAGACAAAATTATGAATGAAAATGGACTTATTACAACCAACCCCTCAGAAATACAAGCAATTATCAGGGAATACTATGAAAAATTATATGCCAACAAATTGGACGACTTAGTAGAAATGGACAAATTCATAAACACACACTCACTACCAAAATTCAAATAGGAAGAAATAGAAAATCTGAACAGACTCATTACTAGTGAAGAAATCGAATTAGTGATCAAAAGTTTCCCAACAATAAGAGTCCCGGACCTGGTGGCTTCCCTGGGGAATTCTACCAGACGTTTAAAACAGAATTAACACCAATTCTTCTCAAACTATTCCAAAAAATAGAAACCGAAGGAAAACTCCCGGACTCATTTTATGAACTCTGATTCCCAAGCCAGACAGAGATCCAGCAAAAAAAGAGAACTACAGGCCAATATCCTTGATGAATACAGCTGCAAAAATCCTCAACAGGATTCTTTCAAATCGAATCCAACAGCACATAAAAATAATTATCCACCAAGATCAAGTGGGATTCAATCCTGGGTTACCGGGCTGGTTCAACATCCGTAAATCAATCAGTGTGATACATCACATCAACAAAAGAAAAGATAAAAACCATATGATCCTGTCAATAGATGCAGAAAAAGCATTTGACAAAATACAGCATCTCTTTTTAGTGAAGACTTTAGTGGAAGTTGGGATAGAAGGAACCTACTTAAACATCATAAAAGTCATCTATGAGAAGCCCTCAGCTAACATCATCTTCAACTGGGAAGAACTGAGAGCTTTTCCCCTGAGATCAGAAACACGGCAGGGATGCCCACTCTCACCACTGTTGTTTAACATAGTGCTGGAAGTAAAAGGCATCAGAATTGGTAATGAGGAAGTCAAACTCTCACTTTTCACAGACGGCATGACACTATACCTAGAAAACCCGACAGACTCCACCAGAAGCCCACTAGTCTGATCCAAGAATTCAGCAAATTTGCAGGGTACTAAATCAACGTAGAGAAATCGGTTGAATTCTTATACACCAATAATGAAGGAACAGAAAGAGAAATCAAGAAGCTGATCCCATTCACAATTGCACAAAAAACCATAAAATACCTAGGAATAAAGCTAACCAAGGATACAAGAGATCTGTATGATGAAAACTATAGAAAACTTATGAAGGAAATTGAAGAAGACACAAAGAAATGAAAAACATTCCATCCTCATGGATTGGAAGAATAAATATAGTTAAAATGTCATGACTACCCAAAGCAATCTACACATTCAATGCATTTCCAATCAAAATTGCACTAGCATTCTTCTCAAAACTAGAATAAACTATCCTAAAATTTGTACGGAACCACGAAAGACCCCAAATAGCCAAAGTAATATTGAAGAACAAAACCAAAACCGGAGGTGTCACCATCCTAGACTTTAGCCTCTACTACAAAGCTGTCATCATCAAGACAGTATGGTATTGGCACAAAAATAGACATATAGACCAATGGAATAGAACTGAGAACTCAGACCTGGACCCAAAGGTATACAGCCAATTAATCTTTGATAAAGCAGAAAAGAATACCCAATGGAAAAAAGACAGCCAATTTAACAGATGGTGTTGGGAGAACTGGACAGCAACATGCAGAAAAATGAAACTAGATCAATTTCTCACACCATACACAAAAATAAACTCAAAATGGATAAAGGACCTGAACGTGAGAGAGGAAATCATCAAAACCTTAGAGGAGAAAGCAGGAGACAACCTCCTTGTCCTCCACTGTAGCAACTTCTTACCTAACACATCCCCAAAAGCAAAAGAATCAAGAGCAAAAATAGACTATTGGAACCTCATCAAGATCAAAAGCTTCTGTAAGGCAAAGGAAACAATCCACAAAACTAATAGGCAACCAGCGGAATGGGAAATGATAGTTGCAAATGACATATCAGATAAAGGGTTAATATCCAAAATCTATAAGGAACTCACCAAACTCCACACTCGAAAAACAAACAACCCAATAAAGAAATGGGCAGAAGATATAAACAGACACTTCTCCAAAGAGTACATCCAAATGGTCAACAGACACATGAAATGATGCTCAGCATCCCTCCTCATCAGGGAAATACAAATCAAAACCACACTGAGATACCACCGCACGCCAGTCAGAGTGACTAAAATGAGCAAATCAGAGGACTCTAGATGCTGGCGGGGATGTGGAGAAACGGGCACCCTCCTACATTGCTGGTGGGAATGTAAACTGGTACAGCCCCTCTGGAAAGCAGTGTGGAGGTTCCTCAGAAAATTAACATTAGAACTTCCCTGTGACCCAGCAATAGCACTGCTAGGAATTTACCCAAGGAATACAAAAATGCTGATGCATAGGAGCCCATGTACCCCAATGTTCATGGCAGCACTCTCAACAATAGCTAAAACATGGAAAGAGCCTAAGTGACCATCAACGGACGAATAGATCAAGAAGATGTGGTTTATCTATACCATGGAATACTACATGGCAATGAGAAAGAATGAAATATGGGCATGTGTAGCAACATGAATAGGCCCTGAGGGTGTTATGATTAGCGAAATAAGTCAAGCAGAGAAGGACAAATATATGTTTGCACGTATAGGAGGATTAAGAGGAACTTGACGGAGGAACAAGGGGGAGAAGAAGGGTGGAAATGGTGGGGGAAAGGGAGAGAGGCAAACCATGAGAGACTCTTGAATGCTGAGAACAAACTGAGGCCTTGTGGGGATTTTTGCCTGTTCTTACCTATGTTCAAACTGGATTGTCTTGTTTCTTATGGTTAAATTTTAAATTGTTTGTATATTTTGGATACAAATCATTTATCAAATATCTACCCCAAATATTTTACCACGTATGTCACTTGTTGTGTCATTTATAATTAGTATGTTTCACAAAGCACATTTTATTATAATAAAGTACAATTCATCATTTTTTTTCTTTCACTAGTTATGCTTTTGATGTTGTGTTTAAACACTCATCACTAATCCATGTCATGTAACTTTTATCTTATGCCTTCTAGAATTTTTATAGTTTTGTTTACATTAAGTTCTATGATACATTTGAATAATTTTGTGTAATACATAAATCTTTTTTTAAAATATATAATTGTCCAGTTTAAGGCATTTTCAGAAAGACCATCCCTACTTCATTGAATTACCTTGATGCCTTTATCAAAGATGAATTGACTATATTTGTGGGGACGGTCTACTTCTTTGTTCTGTATTCTGTTCCACTCATCATTTATGTCTTTTGTTTTCCCAATGCCATTATGATGTCTTAATTAACTGTAAGTCTTGAAATATTGTGCATGTCTTCAAGCATTTGTCATTCCATATATATTTTACTGTAATAATTTGTTGTTGGTGATGGTGGTTTTTGTTTTGTTTTGTTTTTTATTTGTTTTGTCTTTTTTTTTGTTTGTTTGTTTTTACCCATTTTTTAAGTAGGCCTCACAGTCAACCTGGGGCTTGAACTCATGACTCTGAAGTCAAAAGTAACATGCTCTACCAACTGAGCCAGTCAGGCACTCCACCATATATTCAGACACGTATTGATGTCTGAAAAACAACTTGGTAAAATTTTTATTGGGACTATGTTGAAACTGTAAATCAAGGTGAGAAAATTGACAGTTTAGTAATATTAAACATTCAAATCTATGAAGATGAAATATTAATTTAGATCTTTTGTTTATGATTTTTTTAATGTTTTATTCATTTTTGAGAGCAAGAAAGACAGAGTACAAGCAGGATAGGGGCAGACAGAGAGGGGAAGACAGAGAATCTGAAGCAGACTCTAAGCTTTCAGCTGTAAGCAAGAGCCTGATGCAGGGCTCAAACTCACAGACTGAATATCATGACCTGAGCTGAAGTCAGATGCTTAACCAAATGAGCCTCCCAGGTGCTCACAGATCTTTATTTAACCAGGTTTTTTTTTTTTTTGCAGTTTTTCATTTATCTACCCTGTATGTATTTTGTTAGAGTTAGACCTATGTGTGATGGTTAACTTTATGTGTCAAGTTGGCTGGCCTAAGTGGAGCCCAGATAGCTGGAAAAATATTATTTCTAGGTATGTCAGTGAGGGCGTTTCTGGAAGGAACTAATATTTATTTCAGTAGATCAAGTAAAAAAGATCCAGTCTCATCAGTGTGGGTGCATATTATCCAATCCTTTGAGGGCCCATATAGAACATCAAGGTGAAAAAAGGATCAACTCTTCCTTTCTCTCCTTGAGCTGACATTCATCTTCTACATTCAGACATTGGAGTTTCTGGTTTTCAGGCTTTAAGACTCTGGGACTTTCATCTGTGTCCCCTTGGTTGTCAGACCTTTGGACACAGATTTAATTATACCAACTGATTTCCTGATTCTGCAGCTTGCAGCTTGCACACTCTGGGATCTCTCAGCCTCCATAACAATGTGAGCCAATTTCTATAATAAATCCATTCACCAGTGAAATTATTTGGTCCCAGTGGCTTTTCTCAAGATTTTTTATCATTAATTCAATTGTTAAAAATTATAAATAGAGATATTCAGGTTATCTGTTTTTCCTTGGGCAAGTTTATTAGTTTTTGTCTTTTAAGGAGTTGGTACACTTTGTTTAAGGTATCAAATTTATGTATATAGTATTTGCAGTCTTCCCTTAGAATAATTTTATTGCGCATAGAATCAGTAATCAGTAGTGATGATCCCACTTTCATGTCTGATACTGGTAATTTGTATCTTCTCTTTCCCTCTTCCTCTCTCTCATGCCTGACAAGAGGTTTATCATTTTTATTGATGTTTGTGAAGAACCAGCTTTTGAATTTGTTGAATTTGTCTATTGGTATCCTATTTAAATTTTTTTAATTTATGCTCTAATTTATATCATTCCCTTTCCTGTGCTTTCTTTAGGTTTAATTGTTGTTGTTTATCACGTTATCTAATGTGGAAGTTAAGTGTATTTATTTTTTTCTCATTCTTATTTAAGTTATTTTAGATTCCCTCTCTGGTACTCCAACATCTGTGTGATACCTTTAGTTGATTCTAATGATTATCTTTTCCACCTGTGGATTTTTCTTGCCTTTCATATGTTTTGCAATTTTTGGTTAATGCCCAGATATTTGTATTAGGCATTAGAAACTCAAGTAAATGGGCCTTAAGTGTGAGAATTTATGCTAACCTGACTAGGTGTTGCATTCTGTTTAAGGTTTGTTGTAGCTATGAGCATCAGAGATTTCAAATTCCTTTCAAATTCCTAATTCTCTCTCCTCTTGGTTTTGTGACTTTTCCATTTACTACTTCTCATAGAGTCTCTGTCTTTCTGTTCTTTTGCTCTAACCAGTTTTCAAATTTGAGTCTTGTAGTTCGATAATGACAGGAATTGAGGGAGAAGGAACATCCCATAATCTTCTGATTAAGTGTTGGCATTTCCATGGGCCAGTATCTCGTGGCTGTGGCTGTCCCAAGAATTTCCATCTCACCTCCACTGGTCTGCTCTCACCCTCACACTCATACTTTGTTCCCTAGCCACAGAATTCTCAATAAAGCCCTCTCCAATGTTCACTATATTTTTATCTTTTTAGGTGAAACAGCAAGGCTTACAGGGGCTGAATTGAAAAGGAATGCCTTCCCTCAAACTTGGACAGGGTTTTGTTTTTTGTTTTTATTTTTATTAGTTTTTTTTCTTTTATAGATTATTGTCAAGTTGGTTTCCATATAACACCAGTGCTCATCCCAATAAATGCCCTCCTCCATGCCCATCACCTCCCTTCCCCTCTCCCCCACCTTCAAGAGCCCTCAGCTTGTTCTCAGTATCCAAGAGTTTCTCATGGTTTGCCTCCCTCCATCTCCCCAACTATTTTTCCCCTTCCCCTCTCCCAAGGTCTTCTTTCAAGTTTCTCCTGTTCCACTCGTAAGTGAAAGCATATGGTATCTGTCCTTCTTTCCCTGACTTTTCCACTTAGCATAACACTCTCAAGTTCCATCCATGTTGCTACACATGGCCAGATTTCATTCTTTCTCATTGCCATGTAGTATTCCATTGTATAGATAAACCACATCTTCTTGATCCATTCATCAGTTGACGGGCATTTAGGTTCTTTCCATGATTTGACTACTGTTGAGAGTGCTGCTATGAACATTGGGGTACTTGTGCCCCTATGCGTTAGCACTCTATTACCACTTAGGTATTTCCTAGCAGTGTTATTGCTGGGTCATAGGGGAGTTCTATTGTTAATTTTTTGAGGAGGCTCCACACTGTTTTCCCGGGGGGCTGCACCAGTTTACATTCTGTACTTCCTGTCTGAATTTCTCAAACAATGAAGAGCTAAAGCCAAAGGATACTGAACCACAAGAGTCTGGGAGGAAAAGACACAGAGTCCACTAAGAAGACAGCCTCATACGTGTGTGATTGTGAAGTGGAGAAGATAAAAATGGGCTGGGACCTGGAGGCACAGAAGAGAGGGAGCTCCCTCTGCAGAGAGACAGGAAAAGAGAAAGAACAGCTGAAACTGGCCAGGGATGGAGAGGGATCCTATTAACCCATCTCTAACTGCAGGGTGTTCAGAGAGAGATCTTATCTCTAACTGAGGAGATTTCCTTGGACTAGGTGTCTCGGTCCCAGTCGGCATCGGGAGGAACCACTCCCCTACTCCCCCTACTCGATCCCCAGCTAGGAAGCACCCCAGCCTTTGAGATTACATTTTGGGTGGTATCATTAAAGCACTCGGACTAAGAAGTGGGAATGAGGATGGGCTTGGGACATAGAACATGGCCCACCTTGGCTACGCCCAGGGCACAGGGACCCAAAAGAGTGATTCGCAATGCTTGGTTCAAAAAGGGACTCGGGTGCCGCCATTTTTTCTCCTCACAACCATCAAGGCTGGGGCTCAGGGAGTGGCCTGCAGGGCTCACAGTGGAACGAGACCTGCCTACACCAAGCCATACCCATCTGTACTCGAGAGCTCCTTTTTTTTTTTATCTTAAACCAGAGCTGAAGGCAAGACCAGCATTGATGCATTGTCATTATTAACTCTAGATCAACTCTTGCTATTCAGATATATTATCCCTTATCTCATTCTTATCTCTCCTTTCCACTGCACTGGGCACTCTGGTTATAGGTTTGCTTAAACACATTTAACCCATTATCTTAGTGCATATTCTATAGCTTCGTCTTTACCTTCGTTTCTCTCTCTCTCTGGAATAATCAGACTATAAAGTCTCTGGGTAACATTATTTTCATTTCTTTCTCCTCATCTCCTACCATATTCTCCTTTTTCTCTCTCTGAATTAAGTCTTTTAAAGTCTGCCTGGTCAATGTTCAATTTCTCTTTCTCCCCATCCCTGTCGCTTCTCTTTTTGTATATGCTCTTCCATCAGCACTGTCTCCACCCTGCTCTCTATTTGAAGCTGGGATTTCTGGTTTTATGCTTTTAGACTGCCTTTGTCTTTTGTTGTTTTTGCTGTTTTTTGTTTGTTTTTGTTTTTCCTTTCGGTTTCCTTATTTGTTTGATTTGTCTGTGCATTTGCGTGCTTTTGTTCCCTGTTTGTCTGTTTTCCTTTCCAAGGACTACCTCAAGAAACAAGCCAAAGTACATATGTAGGAGAGTACCAAATATCACTATGAGTAGGAAAATAAAATGACCAAAGGCACAAGAAGAGTGTGCCAACGGACACCATTAAAAGAACACTTCCTGAAACAACAAGCCATGGACAGTCAACGACCCTCCTTTAATATAGCAGAACTCGCAGGTGCAGAGCGCATAACAGGCTTTCAAAACTGACAAGAGTCAGAAAGTTAGCCAAAATGAGTAAATGGAAGAACTCTCCTCTAAATAAATTCCAGGAAGAAATGACAGCTAAAGAATTGATCAAAATAGATATAAGTAACATTACTGACCAAGAATTTGGAACAATAGTCATAAAATTAATCACTTGACTTGAAAAAGGCGAAGAAGACACCAGAGAAGCTATTGCTACAAAGTTTATGGACCTTAAAAATAGTTGTGATGAATTAAAAAATGCTATCAATGAGTCACATAATAAAATGCAGGTGGCCACTGCAGGGATTGAAGAGGCAGAGAGGAGAATTGGTAAACCGAGGACACAATTATAGAAAAAGATGAAGCTGAGAATCAGAGAGATCAATTGATCCAGGAGCATGAAAGGAGAATTGGAGAACTGAGTGATGCAATCAAAAGGAACAGTATCTATAGCATAGGAATTCCATAAGAAGAAGAGAGAGAAAGGCGCTGAAGGGGTTCTTGAACAAATTTTAGCTTAGAACTTCCCCAATTTGGGGAAGGAAGCAGACATTGAAATCCAAGAGGCACAGAGAACTCCCCTCAGACGCAACTTGAATTGATCTTCTGCAAGACATATCATAGTGAAACTGGAAAAAAATATGAGGATAAAGACAGAATTCTGGATAAGGCTTTAGAATGGAGCTGTGGTGAAGACCTTACACTAGACAGTAGGCATGTTGGAGAAAGGTCTGGTTGTATTTCCTAATAGTTATTCTCTCCCAGTAAGGTCATGAGGGGATCCTTTTGTGATTCTCACCAAGAGAATGTGAGTGTGGGTTCCCCCGCTAAGGCTCTCAGCATCCTACAATTTGTTGAAATTGCAAGTTCAGTGTTTCTACTGGCATATGGCTCCAGAAGCCTGTACTCCAGGAAGCATACCTCAGTTGTTATGTTTGGTACACTTGTGTCTCCAGATTTGGAAGTGGTGATTTGTCCTGTGCAAAGAAATTGTAATGTAACTACATTGAGTTACGTCAGACCACACAGGTAAAGGGCATAGTTCCTTACAAGACTGTTCTTACTTCAGTTCCAGCTGCAGGCTCAAGGTTGAAACCAACTGGTATAAAACCAGAGCTTCATACTTCTCAGGTAGGATAATTAGCTCAAATGAGTCACATACACTCAAGAAAGTATTATACATGATTTGAAACATATAATACTGGCTATGGACCATCCAAAAGAAAAGATCCAGGGTGAGGTCTTGGAGGACTCCAAATGCAAATCTTGCAGTTTCTCAGGACATGCTATTTCTGACACATCTATATGTATTGCCAAATCACGAAAGCTTACCTGAGCTTTAGTCTCATGAAACTTTATTTGGGTTTGATTGCATGACTGATTGAATCTTTGACCACATTATTGAGCTCAAACTCCAGCTCTCTTAGCTGGACTTTCCCAAAGGTCAGGGTGATAGTGCTTGCTTCAAAGCCTGAGTCTTCTAATCACATGGTTGATCTTTCTGGCCTGACCACTGCCACTGGTAAGCTAATAGTGGCCTTGCTAAAATCGCGGATGACACTTTGCAATGTCATTTTTTCTGTTTCTATGCTCATCTTTCTTGCAATTCCATAGTCTTTTCTTATTTATACCCTTTGATCCCAACCCAGTAGGTGTTAGCTAACTATTTCCTAGAATAAAGTGCTATAAATTGTGAGTTTTATTCAGAATTCGCTTTTAGTGAAGGTTGTACTAGTCTGGCTCTGCTTTGATTGCTATTAAAGAAATATGACCGTACTGAAATGGAATTTCTGAGGCGTAAGGCCTTTGACATACACTAATATTGTAAACTGTTGACATCTGCTATTCTGAATCCTAGTTATTGCAGATGTGAATCATAAAGATCTGTGGGATATATCTCTTCTTGGGTGAACTGTCATTCTTTGAGGAATGCCTTGTCAGCTGTGGAATAACCGTGAGGGATAATACATTTACTGTCTTTCCTAAAACCAAATGGAGAAGTCATATCAGCCCCATGGCCTATTATTATGTAAATATTTTCAGAGATTGTAAAGACAATCTGGAATGAGCAACAAGCAAGATAAATATCCAAATTAGTGGTTGTGACATCAAGTAGGAACATGATCTTTCTTGAAATAGAAAATTTAAATAAAGCTTATCTAAAGCATCCAGCCCTTCTAGATTGGAAATCACATCAGGAATTCATTAATAAACACAAATACGTCTTCTGCCTTTTGAGAGGTTTGGCAGGCAATTTTGTCCATACAGAATTCTATATATCTTGTCAATTGCTTGTTTCACCCTTCCTGGAATTAAATCCTAGGATACATTGGAATTACGATAAAATAGTATAGCTTAGTATAGCACTGCATAGCACATAATAGGATAGAAAAAATTTCCTTATATTGGAAGTTAAACTATGTATATTAATGTAAATAAATCTATGTACATTAGTATGGTAAATAATGATATGGATATACCAGAACAAGGTGAGTTATTTTTTATGTCTTGAAGAAAAACAAAATCAACCCTGGCATCAGCTGACAATTAGTAAGTTCTAATGAGAAAACAGCTGTTTTGAGTTGCTGCCTTTGCATTGCATAGCATGACAACCTGCTCATACCTGGAGACTGGATATTTAGATAAGGACCTAAGCTTAGCCTTCCCATAACAGGTTCCCACTTTGGTTTTCACTGGGCACTTTTTTAAATTTAGTTTTTAAAAAAGTTTTCAAACATCTATTTGTTATTGAGAAGCAGAGAGAGATAGAGGGGGAGCCGGGGGGGGGGTTTGGAGAGAGGGGGAGACACAGAATCCAAAGCAGGCTCCAGACTCTGTCAGCATAAAGCCTTATGCGGGGCTCAAATCCATGAGCAGTGATATCATGACCTGAGCCAAAGTCGGACACTCAACCGACTGAGCTACCCAGGCGCCCCCCCCCCCGCACATCTTTTAAAATAACCACTTAGAGGGGCAACTGGGTGGCTCAGTTGGTTAACAATCCAACTCTTGATTTCATCTTAGGTCGTGATCTCACGGTTTGTAAGTTCAAGCCCCGCATCAGGCTCTGTGCTGACAGCGTGGAGCCTGCTTGGGATTCCCTTTCTCTTTCTCTCTCCCTCTTTCCTTGTCCCTACCCCATTTGTGCGCTCTCTCTCTCACTCTCTCAAAATAAATAAGCTTTGACAAATTAAAAATAAAATAAATTAAAATAACCACTTCCACTGGAGTCCCACAGAAAAGTTAGCCATCTCCACCCCAACCATCCTATAAGTTATAGGTGCTTGCTACCCTGCTTTTTATCTCCGGGTTGTTACTTGGGATAGAGGACTATATTTTCCCCAGCTCATTGTGTCCCTGATCCCTGTTTCTGTGATAAATATTTGACTTCACTTCACTTTTGTAAACATCTCGAAACTGTGTCTTCAAGCAAAATGACCCCAGGGTTTTCATTTCTCCAAAGTGTCAGCTTGGATGTTGAAGGGGCTACTACTGACCCTGTGTGGGTGGCTTGTACCTCTCATTCAGCAGGCCATACTTTGAATGATCTTATTTATTATACCACTTAAAGCACCCCTACAATGAAATTGGTTATGAGGATGGGATTATGGACACAATCTGTACCCCACACACAAAACCTTCTGGATGCCCTTACAGTGTCCCCTGGCACCATCTGGCACTATATGAACGGCATTCTAATGCAAGGTCCCTTGAAGGATGTGGCAGATGAGACCATAACATGGGTTGAGACCCATCTGCAACATTAAAGTTAGAATATTTTTAACATAAGATTCAAGAGCCAACCACAATTGCTAACTTTCTCAACATTAGTTGGCCCCCTGAAGGCTGGAAAATTCTGCTGAAAGTTAAACACAAATTGTTAACTATTTAGCCTCTTGCCACATGAGGGCAAGCCTAACACATTTTAGGTGTATTCTCTTCACATTTTGGAGGCAACACATACCTCACTTACACCTCATTTTTAGAGTTGCTTACATGGTCACATTTTACTGGAGAGATAATGAACAACAAGCCACAAAAGTCAATTCATCAAGCTTTCTCCCAGTTCCTTATGGCTCCTCCTTCTTGGTTGAGCACTGACCTCCATGGACTATGTATCCTGGTGCTCATGGACTAACCACATTCCTTCTGGCTACCGAAATGGTTTTGCTTTTTTCGTTGTTGTTGTTCCTTCCACAACTGCCTAAAACACCCTTTGAATGTCAAATTTTGGTTGCTAATTAAGCTTTGTTAGAAACAACACCCCTCATAGGACCAGAGCCTGTTTTCCTTTGTACCCACATTCGTGGATATGGGACACCTCCCAAATCCTCTTTACTAAATTGGAAATTATATCTTCAAGAATGGGCTAAACATGACATGGCAAATATTTCCAATTTCTAAGAAGATATGGCATTCCCACACCTCCGCTCTCTGACTATGAATCTTGAGAAATTGATGGTGGTGCCTCTGTTGTCTAAGCCTCTTGTGACCCAAGGTAGCCCCTTAGAAGAGTGACAGGGTGAGAAAAGATGTCTTTTACTTCATAGGGGGACTACCACCACTGTACTTTGTGGAGCCTGTTGGAGAGTCTCAACATACCACACTGCAGTGACACTACACTTACCAAAGACAGTAGAGTGGATGGGCTCAGCTTGCTGAGCTTGTGGTGGTACAAATGGCTGTGCAAAGCACTGTTGACCATGACAATCTTCTTTACATTTTATCATTGACACATAAGCAATTGCTAACAAGCTAGCAGTTCAGTCCAGCCAATGGCAGCAGGACATTTTTCATATTCAAGGGCATCCTATTTGAGATGTCCCAACTTGGATGAAGATTTTCTAGGCACCAGTCACAACTAAAATTCCTTACGTTTCAGTACATGCAAATGATACCATACCAGACGCTATCTTTAACCACAAAGCAGGTGTCCTTCCTAGAATCCAGATCACCACCCCTTAGTAGCTATTAATCACCCATTCTAGATCGATAACTCATTTGGGTCCAACAATTACCATGAAACCATAGCCTCACCCTCATTCCCTTCAATTAGTCTGCAACTCTATTCTGGCATTTCTTCGTCACTATATCCATGCCCCTTATTTCCTGTGCAAATGGTCCCATATCTCTTTGGGTTATGGGGGAGGTGGTGCCACACTGGACTGGGCCTACAATGGGGGTTTTCCACTTATGGCAGTGCTTTCTTTCTTTCTTTCTTTCTTTTTTTTACAAATAGTTTATTTTCAAATTAGTTTCCACATAACACTCAGTGCTCATTCCCATAAGTGTCCTCCTCTATGCCCATCCCCCCCCACATCCATCAGTCCTCAGTTTTTGTCAGCATTCAAGAGTCTCTCATGGTTTGCCTCTCTCCCTTTCCCCCACCATTTCCGCCCTTCTTCTCCCCCTTGGTCCTCCGTCAAGTTCCTCCTAATCCTCCTATACGTGCACACATATGATATTTGTCCTTCTCTGCCTGACTTATTTCGCTCAGCATAACACCCTCAAGGTCCATCCATGTTGCTACACATGGCCAGATTTCATTGTTTCTCATTGCCATGTAGTATTCCGTGGTATAGATAAACCACATCTTCTTGATCCATTCATCTGTTGATGGACACTTAGGCTCTTTCCATGTTTTAGCTATTGTGGAGAGTGCTGCTATGAACATTGGGGTACATGTGCTCCTATGCCTCAGCATTTCTGTATCCCTTGGGTAAATTCCTAGCAGTGCTAGATCAGATACACTCAGAAGAGGATGGAATTACCTGCTCTGCAGAAATGTTTCTGGTGGCTGTAGCAAGCACTAAGCCATGAAAGTATCACATATGTAATGGTGTAACAGGTAATGCTCCAAAATGTAAGAACCAGTCCTATGAAATCAACATGTCAGAAGCCATTGGAAACCTTATGGCAGTGCTTTCAAAACACATTGTTTTGAATTGCAATTTACACTCCCCAACCAGACAATGGAAACTGCAACCTCATGATTCCCTTCAAGAAAGGACTGCCCTTTTAGCTGTTGACATGTTGATTTCATAGGACTGGTTCTTACATTTTGGAGCATTACCTGTTACACCATTACATATGTGATACTTTCATGGCCTAGTGCTTGCTACACCCACCAGAAACATTTCTGCAGAGCAGGTAATTTCATCCTCTTCTGAGTGTATCTGATCAAGGATCTCATTTTACATGCATATACCATAGCACTGCAGTCTCCTGCAGGCTATTATAGATAATACTGCTATAAACATTGGGATGCATGTATCCCTTTGGGTTAGTATTTTTGTATTATTTGGGTAAATACTAGTACTGCAGATCTGGGGAAGCAAACGGAAAATACCCAGGACAGACTGCTCCTTTTGCCTCTTGCCTCTTGGTGTGCACACATTTTCCAGGTGAAAAACTGCTCTCCGCATCACAGGATGTCCACTTGGAGTAATGTCAAATTTGTCATGCACCCATGTAAAACATAAACCCAGATCATAACATAATCCATTCTCCACAGCACAACTAGATGCATAACCTTAAGATGAACTTCAGACACTGAAAATATGGTTGAGAGTAAAGGATTAAAGACAAAAAATAAAAAAAAAAAGGAAGTCCAATGTTTGACTTAAAGGAGTTCACCAGAAACAACGAAGAAAATGTTGAGGAACAAATTTCCTAAAAGAAGGGATAATTTATCTCATGAGTGGGATCTTTTTTTTTCTGGCTTCCTGTGGAGCCTAGGCAAGAGAGGAACCTGGGACTGCAAAACTGATTTATCTGACTTTCTTCTTTCATGGACATCACAAGCCAACTACATCATAACCTCTGCACTTGCTGCTCCCTTTTCCTTGCTTGTCATTCTATCAAGTATCTTGAAGGCATATCCCTAACTTCTTGCAATTCTTGACTTAGATGTCACCTTCTCCACCATTTTATGATCACCCCCTTACCTTGACCACCATTTCACCCCCACCCCCACAGTATTTTATCACTTCTTTCTATTTTCAGTTTTTCTTCTTTCCATCCTTCCTTCCTCCCTTCCTCCGTTTCTTTTTGATAGCACTTATGATCTTCTTACAGGCTTCTTCTCCAACTCCTTATTAGTTCTTTGGCCAGCTAATATATTAAACTGATAATCAAAAGATTAATAGGACTACTAAGTATACCTAAGACTAATAAGTGCAGCTGTAACTTTTTATCCAGACCTTTACCATTTGCCTTTAAATATACCTGACTTTCCTCCTTTGAGAGACAAATTTAAGGCTTGCCCACCCTCTCTCCTTGTTTGGCTGCCTCTTGAATAAACCCTTTCTTTGCTGCATACTTGATGTTTCAGTGAGGTGTTTTTCTATGCCTCAGGGAGATGAACTTGAATTTGCTCACACTTTTGGAGAGCCTGCCAGGATTTATCTGACTGTGGCTCATCATCACCCCCAGCTGGTAAAGGGAGCCCAGTGAGGAGTCAGAGCATCTGAGGAAGCTCTTTGTCCTAGACACCATCCCTGTGGTCCCACCTCAACTTGACATTTCTGATCTTCAGGACTATTTATTTATATATTTATTTAATATTTTTATTTATTTCTAGGAGAGAGAGAGAGACAGCGTGAGCAAGGGAGGGTCAGAGAGAGAGGGAGACACAGACTCTGAAACAGGTTCCATGCTCTGAGCTGGCACTCAGCACAGAGCCCGACGTGGGGCTCGAACTCACGAACCGCAGATCATGACCTAAGTGAAAGTCGGACGCTTAACCGACTAAGCCACCCAGGCGCCCCTTTCAGGACTTAATTTAATTCTTGTGGCAAGGGAACGGTTTTTGGTTTGTGTTTGGACAGAGTTTTGGTGAGTACTTCATGTGTGATGATTCATGAGTTTATTTATTACTCCTGTTTAGTTTGGCTCTCTTAGCCTTCCTTTTCTTGGTTCCTTGAGAAAAAGATGGCTAGGAGGCTTTTTGGTTCAGTCAATGAAGCTCCAACTTCTGGGGAGGAATCAATATTCACAGAAGTCCTTTGGGCTTCATTTGGTTTGTTCATTACTGCAACTTTCGGTTCTTTGAATAAAGCCACTCATGTTCTAATTGAAAATGGGAAATGACACTTTGATTCCTTCTCACAGTCCTTTTGGCTGTATTCTCCAAAGTTGGGCAATGTTAATTAAAAATGATCTTTTTATAATACTGGTTGGCCATAGTATTCATTAGACTGTAGGAATATGACTAATTAATGAATCTATAAATTATAATACCATCTTGCAATTATATTTCTTTTGTAAAAAGGAAATATTTGGAAATGAGGCATTAAATGTCCTTGCCACAAATTTTAGTAAAACAGAGGTTGTAAGATTTTGATTGCATCCTATCTGTATACATGTGTCCATATATGTTGCTACCTTCTCAGATGGTATTGCTAGAATTAATTTGTAAAAGAGCTCTATTTAGTTGGTTTATAAGCAGATTCTTTTAAGAATTGGACATCCTAAAACTCAGAAAAATGGAAACTAACCCAAATCTTTTTTAAGTTCACATGATATGAGAAAAATATTCAATATTAAAACTAATTTGAGGTTATTGGTTTAATTACAATGGATATGTATTTAGGATTGTAAGAATTAGAAGTAGAACTTTTCTTCTGCCTGTGTTTACTGACAATCAGATAGATTCATGCTATCTTCATTGTAAAATATGTGAGAAAAGAAAAAATATCACATGACATTTGTCTTTCTACCACAAGCTTGTTTGTATTTATGAGTCTGCTTATATTTTTCTTGTGCATTTGTTCTTGTTTTTTAGAAAAAAACTTAGACTACTGGAAACAATTCTGTATACAAGGAAAGTGAGACTGAGGAAAAACTTAGGATGAAATATGAATATGAAATAGAAAGTTGTAGAAAGCTTATGAGAAGGGAATATTTATGAAAAGTTTTATGAAAGAGATTGTGTACATTGTCTGGATTAAGATTATGGAAATCGGAATGTAAAAAAATTATTGGGAAGTGATCAACACCTGGGAAAGAGAAGAGAGAGTAAGAGAGCAAGATTATGCAAAAATTGAGCGGTGACACAACGTTAACAGAAGCCTCAGCTAATACTCTGGGGAGTTCCAAAAGTTGGGTTACCCTTCTGAACCATCCTAACTTGGAGCTAAAGTTGCTGGACTTTTATACCCCATGTTGAACAAAGATGGGACTACCTGGGAAGAGGGCATGGTCTTAGCAAGGAAGAGCTGCTTTCAGTAAAGGCAATCCCTGATGTGGGCATGTGCTTTAAAAACTGATATTTCTTGGGGCGCCTGGGTGTCTTAGTCGGTTAAGCGTCCGACTTTCACTTAGGTCATGATCTCGCGGTTCGTGGGTTCGAGCCCCGCGTCGGGCTCTGTGCTGACTGCCAGCTTAGAGCCTGGAGCCTGTTTCAGTCTGTCACTCCCTCTCTCTCTGACCCTCCCCTGCTCACACTGTCTCTCTCTCTCTCCTAGAAATAAATAAAACATAAAAAAAAAATTAAAAAAAACCTGATATTTCTTTTTTTAAAAAATATATTTTTATTTATTTCTAGGAGAGAGAGAGACAGCGTGAGCAGGGGAGGGTCAGAGAGAGAGTGAGATACAGACTCCGAAATAGGCTCCAGGCTCTGAGCTGGCAGTCAGCACAGAGCCCGATGCGGGACTCGAACCCACGAACCGCAAGATCATGACCTAAGCGAAAGTCAGACGCTTAACCAACTAAGCCACCCAGGCGCCCCTAAAAACTGATATTTCTTAAAAACTTCCTTCAAAGTTCAACTTCTCAATGAAATCTTTTTGACTTGTTTGGCTTATTTATTTAATATGTCAAATTGAGTTGCATGTGTTATCAAATAAGTGATGATAAACGTCCTTAGGTTATATTTTATGGGTGAATGCTATAACTACTCTAGAAATTATGTAAACTCCTAACATTTGATATTACATAATTTGATACTGCTAATATTTGATATTACATAATTCCTGGTACACAAATACAGATCTCTGATACTCAGGTTAGTGTTATAATCCAAAAAGTAACAATTTCCAGAAATAATGGGAAAACTGTACAAACGGACCAAGAGTTAATAACTCGGGCTGAATGAATTGAGCAAGATGATTATATTATTCTGTGATTATTGTTTGAAACATTACTGCTTCTCTAAAATTTGCTTTTCCAGATTTAAAGAAACTTTTTCTCTTAAGCCATGACTTACAGAAATTTGGTAAAATATTCCTTTGTAAACAAATATGAAATATTTATCTTTTTCTCCCAACTTGATCCTTCCAGAATTTAGAAACTCTCAATGAGTATTCGTATAGTTTCATGGCAATTTATTTATTTGTATAAGTTCAATAAAGATTTGTACTCCTTATGACATTACACAGTGGGAAATACTAGTTATATTACCAAGGCTTTGACTAGAATGACATATCTGAGGAAGACTTGCATAGACTCAGATATGGCCATACACCTCTAAAGAACTAACATTGACTTTATGGGGCCAGTAAGTTCCTTGAAAATGTCAACTTGATACTTCAGTTACAGGGTTTCCAGCTGCCTTACAAGAGAAGTAAAGAAGGTCACTTTCTGGCAGGTGCACGAACCTCAGGATTATGGAGATTTCAAAAAGAAAGGGATTCACTGAGATACCACCTCACACTGGTCAGAGTGGCTAAAATGAATAAATCAGGAGACTATAGATGCTGGTGAGGATGTGGAGAAATGACCACCCTCCCACACTATTGGTGGGAATGTAAACTGGTACAGCTCCTCTGGAAAATATTGTGGCTCTTCCTCAAAAAATTAACAGTAGAACTTCCCGAACGACCCAGCAATAGCACTGCTAGGAAATACCCAAGTGACACTAGAGTGCTGATGCATAGGGACACATGTACCCCAGTGTTCATAGCAGCACTTTCAACAACAGCCAAAACATAGAAAGAGCCTAAATGTCCATCAACTAATGAATGGATCAAGAAGATGTGGTTTATCTATACAATGGAATACTACATGGCAATGAGAAAAAAATGAAATCTGGTCATGTGTAGCAACCTGGATGGAACTTGAGGGTGTTATGCTGAGTGAAATAAGTCAGGCAGAGAAAGAGAGATACCATATATTTTCACGTATAAGTGGATCAGGATAAACTTAACAGAGGACCATGGGGGAGGAGAAGGGGAAAAAATGGGAGGAGGGAGGGAGGCAAACCATGAGAGACTCTTGAATACTGAGAACAAACTGAGAGCTGATGGGGGTGGGGGAGAGGGGAAGGAGAGTGATGGGCATGGAGGAGGTCACTTGTTGGGATGAGCACTGGGTGTTATATGGCAACCAACTTGACAATAAACTATGAAAGAAGAAAAAAGAAAAGAAAGGAATTCACCCAAATATGTAAATATTGCAAGCAGAGTCTGATGGCAAGTATTTGGCTTTGCTACTTAGTCTTGAGAGGCTGTTAAAATTTCAGGTTGACTATTTGAGTGCTCTCTCTTTTCTTTTTGAGAAGCCTGGCTAGAAGTTTGTCAACTTGTTTTTTGTTTTGTTTTGTTTTGTTTTGTTTTTCAAAAAACCAACTATTGGTTTCATTGATCTGTTCAACTGTTTCTTTGGTTTCTATATTGTTTATTTCTGCCCTGATTTTTATTATTTATCTTCTCCTACTGGGTTTGGGGTGGTCTTGTTGCTCTCCCTCTGGTTGCTTTAGGTGCACTGTTATATTTTGCACGTAGGTTTTTTCTAATTTCTTGAAATAGGCCTGGAGTGCAATGTACTTTCCTCTTAAGGCTGCCTTTGCCACATCCTATAGAGTTTAGATTGTTGTATTTTCATTTTCATTTGCTTCCATATATTTTTAAATTTCTTCTCTAATTGCCTAATTGGCCCATTCGTTCTTTAGTAGGGTGTTCTTTAACCTCGATGTTTTTGGAGGTTTTCCAGACTTCTTCCTGTGATTGATTTCAAGTTTCATAGCATTGTGATTTGAAAGTGTGCACGCCAGTCAGAGTGGCTAAAATGAGCCAATCAGAGAACTCTAGATGCTGGCGAGGATGTGGAGAAATGGGCACCCTCCTACACTGTTGGTGGGAATGTAAACTGGTACAGCCCCTCTGGAAAACAGTGTGGAGGTTCCTCAGGAAACTAACAATAGAACTCCCTATGACCCAGCAATAGCACTGCTAGGAATTTACCCAAGGGATACAGAAATGTTGATGCATAGGAGCACATGTACCCCAATGTTCATAGCAGCACTCTCCACAATAGCTAAAACCTGGAAAGAGCCTAAGTGTCCATCAACAGATGAATGGATCAAGAAGATGTGGTTTATCTATACAATGGAATACTCCATGGCAATGAGAAACAATGAAATCTGGCCATGTGTAGCAACATGGATGGACCTTGAGGGGGTTATGCTGAGCGAAATAAGTCAGGCAGAGAAAGACAAATATCATATGTGTGCACGTATAGGAGGATTAGGAGGAGCTTAACAGAGGACCAAGGGGGAGAAGAAGGGCGGAAATGGTGGGGGAAAGGTGGAGAGGCAAACCATGAGAGACTCTTGAATGCTGACAAAAACTGAGGACTGGTGGATGTGGGGGGGAGGAGGGGTGGGCATGGAGGAGGGCACTTGTGGGGATGAGCACTGGGTGTTATGTGGAAACTAATTTGACAATAAACTATTTGTAAAAAAAAAAAAAGAAAGTGTGCAAGGTATGATCTCAATTCTTTTGTATTTATTTTTTAAAAAAATTTTTAATTTATTATTTCTAGGAGAGAGAGAGAGATACAGCGTGAGCAGGGGAGGGTCAGAGAGAGGGAGTCACAGACTGAAACAGGCTCCAGGCTCTGAGCTGGCAGTCAGCACAGAGCCCGACGCGGGGCTCGAACCCACGAACCGCGAGATCATGACCTAAGTGAAAGTCGGACGCCTAACTGACTAAGCCACCCAGGCGTCCCAATTCTTTTGTATTTATTGACGGCTGCTTTATGTCCCAGTATGCGATCTATCTTAGAAAATGTGCCATGCACACTTGAGAAGAAAGTGAATTCCATGGCCTCAGGAGTTCTAAATATATCTGTCAAATCCATCTGGTCCAATGTGTCTTTATGTCTTTACCGATTTTCTGTCTAGTTATCAATCCATTGCTGTAAGTGGAGTATTAAAGTCACCTGCTATTAGCACATTCTTACCCATAAGAGTGTTTCTGTTTGTAATTAATTGTTTTATATATTTAGGTGCTCCCATATTTGTTGCATAAACATTTATAATCATTTTCTCTTCCTGATGGATAGACCCTGTACTTACTATATAATGCCCTTCTTCATCCCTTGTTACTGTCTTTACTTTAAAGTCCAGTTTGTCTGATATAAGGATAGCTACTCCAGCTTTCTTTTGACTACCGGTAGCATGATAGATATTTCTCCATACACTTACTTTCAATCTGAAGGTGTCCTCCAGTCTAAAATGAGTTTCTTGTAGACAACAAATAGATGGACTTTGTTTTTTATCCATTCTGCTACCCAGTATTTTGATTGGGGCATTTAGTCCATTTACATTCAGTGTTATTATTGAAAAATGTGGGTTTAGAAGATATGAACAGGCAATTCTCCAAAGAGGACATCCAGATGACCAACAGACACATGAAACAATGCTTAGCATCCCTCCTCATCAGGGAAATACAAATCAAAACCACACTGAGATATGACCTCATGCCGTGGCTAAAATGAGCAAATCAGGAGACTATAGATGCTGGCCAGGATGTGGAGAAACAGGCACCCTCCTACACTGTTGGTGGGAATGTAAACTGGTGCAACCCCTCTGGAAAACAGTGTGGAGCTTCCTCAAAAAATTAACATTAGAACTCCCCTATGACCCAGCAATAGCACTGCTAGGAATTTATCCAAGGGATACAGGAGTGCTGATGTATAGGGGCCCATGTACCCCAATGTTCATAGCAGCACTCTCGACAATAGCCAAAACATGGAAAGAGCCTAAGTGTCCATCAACTAACGAATGGACCAAGAAGTTGTGGCTTATCTGTACAATGGAATACTACATGGCAATGAGAAAGAATGAAATCTGGCCATGTGTAGCAACATGGATGGAACTTGAGGATGTTATGCTGAGCGAAATAAATCAGGCACAGAAGGACAGCTACCATATGTTTGTATGTATAGGAGGATTGGGAGGAACTTAATGGAGGACCATGAGGGAGAAGAAGGGGAAATATAATGGGGGAGATGGAGGGAGGCAAACTATGAAAGACTCTTGAATACTGAGAACAAACTGAGGGCTGATGGGGGTGGGGGCGAGGGGAAGGGGGTGATGGGCATGGAGGAGGACACTTGTGAGGAAGAGCACTGGGTGTTATATGGAAACCAACTTGACAGTAAACTATTTTTTTAAAAAATTAATTTGAAATCCCTGATAATTATTTCCAGCAAAACAAAGCAAGACAAGACCCAAACAAAATCCTTTTATGTCCAATCACTATCCTTGATGCACTAATGTAAATAATTTGGCCAAGTTTGTTAAAACTTATTTTGCAAACAAATTATTGTGGCTGTCTTTGGTGTAAATGAGAGTGGATTTAGAAAGAAATTAGAATTCAGTAATATACCTTTGGGGATGTTATATTCTAGTTCTTTAAAGTTTTTTGAAAGTTTAATTATTTTTGAGAGAGAGAGAGAGAGACATAGTTCTAGCCGGGGAGGAGCAGCTAAAGGGAGACACAGAATTGGAAGCAGGCTCCATGCTCTGTGCTGACACACGGCTTGAACCCACAAACTGAGATCATGACCTGAGCCAAGGTCGGATGCTCAATCAACTGAGCCACCCAGGCACCCCTGTTATATTCTAGTTCTAATTAATTGTCTTTGAGTGTTTGTTGTCTGCCTATAAAACTGGGCTCAATACTGAATTCTTCTGGTGTGTTCGGATCTTGCTACAACTCTCCAAACGGAGCTTTCCAATTTTCTCCCATTCTCTTGACTTAAAAGAAAATGTTCCTTTTCCTGAAGCCCTGCACATTGAAGTTCAAAAAAAAAAAATGCCGCGATGGCCCATATTTAGAAACACAGATAATTGAACAAGCTTATTCCAGTCATCCCAATATGATGGACCTGCCACTGGAAAATCCAGACCTTGAGATGTTCACAGATGGAAGCAGTTTTATTGATCAAGGGTAATGAATATCTGCAGTGAAGGCTGCAGTGGTGACCCATCAGCTCTTATCCACTGCCAAGAATGCCAGAAATTGGACTTGTTTTCAGAGGGAGAACAAAAGCACAAAAATCTTGGTAATGCAGAACGTTGAGTTTTAATTTGGAGCTAAGGAGTATTTCTAAATGAGTGCAGGACAATTCCATTTCTCTAACCCAAATCTTTACCCCATTTCAGTAGAAAGTAACTAGACTGGTCATCATACCGATTCCTCAAGAATGAGGAATGATCAAAGAACAGTGGAAATTGAAACCAGTAAATGTAGAGTTAATGGGACTAATAAGTGTAGCTGGAGACTAATAAACACAACTACCGCTTTTCACCCAGACATTTTTATTTGCCTTTAAATATCCCTGACTCTCCTTCAGGAAGGTGGATTTAAGGCTTGTCCTCCAGTCTCATTTGCCTCTTGAGTTAAGCCTTTTCTTGCTGCATATTTGATGTCTTTGCTGTGTATCTGTCAGGCAGACATGGGTTCGGTTATAATATCAGTTGTGCAAACGCAGAAATCTTGGCCTTTTTGCGCTTGCAATGGAGCTATAACCATTCAGGCAAAATGGCAGGCTCTCCATAGATATTTACAGAGTGAATAAATAAAGGAGTTTAAAAAATTAGTCCTCTGTAGAACCTCAAATAAATAAAACAACATTTAAAGCATAAAAAAAAGATAAAAAAGGAGGAGGATAAATCATTTACTTACACTGACAATATAAATGATGGCTATAATTTATTCACATATAACATTGAAAAACAAATTTAAGCTAATTTATGAACAAGTCATCTTCCAGTGGGTCATCAATGATGTGTGTATTATGAATTTATGCCTATATTTCTACCTCCTTTCAACTTGAAGCACTAGGAAGACATCATTATGGGGAAGGGGAGGGTCTAACCACAAAATTTGCTGGCATGTTACCTTTCTCAGTTCATGATAAAAGCCTGTTATGCTCAAAATAAAAAATATCAAGTTTACAAACGATTCTTGCCACTTATACTACTTGTAGTTTTTGAAGTCCTACTTTTTTAATTTTGCTTTTAGTGCCAAATCCAAAACATAATTTCCAAGACTGATGTCAAGAAGCTTACTGCCTATGTTTTTTTCTACAAGTGATTTTATGTTCACGTTAGTTCCTGAAAAGAGATGTGTATGTAAAATGACTTTCAAAAGCTTAAGGAAATGTAAGACTTAATGAAGACTGAATAAAAGTCTAACAAGGAGGGGCGTCTGGGTGGCTCAGTCGTTGAGCGTCCGACTTTGGCTCAGGTGATGATCTCACAGTTCGTGGGTTCGAGCCCCACATAGGGCTCTGTGCTGACAACTCAGAGCCTGGAGCCTGTTTCAGATTCTGTGTCTCCCTCTCTCTTTCTGCCTCTGCCCCGTTCAAGCTCTGTCTCTCTCTGTCTCTCAAAAATAAATAAATGCAAAAAAAAATTTTTTTTTAAATTCTAACAAGGATAGTTTAATAAGAGTGGATTAAGGAGATTTACTAACAAAAGCATACCTTGGCAGCTGCAAAATGAATAGATCTCTACAAGCCACCTCTCTTAAGACCTGCTTTTATAGACTTAGAGACTGAGAGTATATGTTGGGGAACCACCCAAGAGGAGAATGTTTGTAAATGGGTGTGTGTCATAGTCATATATCCAGGGCAGATGAAGGATATTATGCCATGAGGGTGTACTTAAGGATGTGGTTAAACAAAAATAAAGACTGTGTGTCAGTGTATGGGGGGGTCCTGTACCTAAAAAGATGCTGCAGTGACTATATCCAACGCCATTCCATAGTGTAATATAGCCTTTCACATCAATGTCATCTCTATATTCATGAGTGTCAGGTTGTGGTAACTACTGCTGCGGGGCTTCTGGGTATAATTAGCTAATGCTTCTATATGCATACTACATCTTCTATGCCTAAGGCTGGTAAAAATATTGGTGCTAAGCAACCATACCAATGAAAGACAACACAGGTTCATCATACCTTTAAATGAGATAAGTTTGTGGGTGATATTATAGTGCTGGCTACTTGTTTTTATGCCCAAGGAAACCTAGAATACATCTCCCCAGCCACCCTGGGGACAGCCAAGGCCAAAGATTGGTATTACAGAGCCAGTTAGTACCATTAGGAGTTAACCAATATATTCCTAGTCTTTGTGTCCAACCTATTACATGCCAACCAATACTTTTTAAGTGTATGTGTTTTGTGTTGATGTTTAAGTAATTGTCTCATGGGTCAGGTGCTATTTTGTCATGTATCTTTAGAACTACTTAATTGCTCCAAGAACAATGGGCATTGCTGACTTAATGCCCATATGAGGGAATCAGCCATCCCAGATTTAACTAAAACCACCTTTATCTCAGCATGTCTGGTTCTTTAGTGGTGGCAGTACAGTTTGAAACGTCAGTTTTTTAATATACTTCCTGGAGGATGACTTCGTATGCCCTTGTTTACACAAGGTGTTTGGTTTTTTTATAAGCCAGTGAAATATGTTATAATTGGTTATACCAATGGCTATTATTGAGCTTTGTTGCTTGGTTTCATTGATAAATCCTTGGCAAGCTATCCAATCAGTTCCTTGTAGGAGTGACACCCACCATGGTAACCCAGAAGTACTTGAAAAAAGGAGCAAACCACATATCCAGCATGAATCCTATTATAAACTATTTGGATAAATCTGTGCCTACTGCAGAAAAAGGTTTCTTTCACTAGAGCAAGAGAAGAGCAGCAGGTTAATCATAAAAAATAAATATTTTATAGGTACTTAAAGCATTGTCTGGGTAGATCGTCTCCCTCTATTAAAATCAGGGCAGTAGCTTCATCCTTTGTTCTGAGGACAGATGAGGCTTGGGGTGTAAGAGCAAAGGGGACATGCTAGACATGTTGCCCAGGGGTCAAAGAATCAGCCTATACATGTAAAATCAAAGGTGGTACAAATGGCCACATTAGATAACCAACTATAATATCTTGGGGTATGGGTGCTTGTCAAGAATACTTATGTGTTGACTGATTTTGGCCCCAACTTCAACAAGATCAATAGGAATCACTTTAGCTGTCCAGGAATTTTCTCATACTCTGGCAATAAATTGCCTATCCATCTTGGGGAAAGTTGCCATTCTACCTCCTTTCAAATATCCCCTCCCAGATGGGCAGATGAGTGAAGAATCACAGTTGTCTCTGTCCTGCTATAAGCTGAGGAAAGAGCACCTCAAGCCTTGTTTTTTGGAAGGCAATAATCATAGGTATGCTAATTTTGATACCTAATGCTGCATATGGGGTGATGCCATAACATTTCTAAGTTGAATTTAGTAAGCATATGGCTTTTGGAAAGACTTTTGTCCATCTTTTGTGAAACAGTGGTACCTGTAAGAGGCTTAGAGTTGAACCCTAAGAATGCCATTCTTCCTTCTAATTAGCCTGGTAGCATGTAGATTATAGGGTAAATGAAACCACCTATGCCTCACCCATGAACCAAGTCATGCGTATCAAGTCCAGTAAAATGTGTTTCCCTATCACTATATATCCTTCAGGTATATCTGTACACAACACTAAATTGTTCCAACATATTGATAGTGGCCTTTTAATTGGATCTTTTACAGGGGAGGGCTTGCATGAGCCCTGTGGCTGTGTCCACACAAGTTAGAGCATACTTTTCCCTTTGATTCATTGGTAGAGGGCCAATATAATCAATTTTCCAGCCTAAAACTGGTCAACTCACATAGTGAATGCACCCTGTGGCATGTGGAACCATCCTGAGTCAGACAGAGGCAGATTGGGCAGTTACTGGGGGCTGCTAGGATGCCAGTATAGCAAAAGGTCATGTCTATTCTTTTCATTATGTTCTAAACCACCTTAGGACAGTGACATCCACTGTGCTTATAAATCCATGCAGCCAATTCTGAACCCCATAAGGGGTAAGGGCCATGATCTTTGCTATGGTGTCTGCTTCAGTATTACTAAAGTAAGGCAGGCCTATGCACGGAGATACAGAAAACAGTCAATTACAAATAAGATGTGCCTTAACTCACTAAGTATACACCAAAAGCTTTACAGGTGGCCCTGAGCCTTGTATGTTATGTGGGCTGATGGCCTCTCCTCATTTTGTTCAGATGAGAGCAGAGACTGTTTAAATAAGGCTATAAAGGGGCTCAGTTGGTTAAACATCCAACTCTTGATTTCAGCTCAGGTCATGAACACATGGTTTGTGAGTTCCAGTCCTGCATCAGGCTTTGTGTTAACAGTGGAGGGCCTTCTTGGGATTCTCTTTCCCTCTCTCTCTGCTCCTCCCCCATTTGTACCTTCTTTCTTTTAAAAAATAAATTAATAAGGCTATAACAAAGAGAAGTCTTCAGAGGTCAGCATCATATCATAAATATGATGGAAAATTTTAACTGTGGATGGTTGAGGGTATAGGCAAATTATGAACAACCATGAAAATAACTTTGTGGCAATATCTGGAATGTTGAGTATCAACCTTTCCATGTGAAAGCAAATTGATCCTGTGATTTAGGATGTGAAGGAATACTAAAGAAAGTTAATATTCAACATTAAAAAAAATTGTGTTAGATGTTAAAATATAGTCATAGAAATAAAGGTCTTTATTGTCTCAATATTACTTTATGTAATAATAACTTACATAGAGTGCTTCTATGTGCTATGCACCCTTCTTTTTAAAAATATTTTTATTTCTTTATTTTTCTTGAATAGTTTATTGTCAAGTCGGTTTCCATATAACACCCAGTGCTCATCCCAACAAGTGCCCTCCCACATGCCCATCACCCCCTTCTCCTCTCCCCCACCCCCATCAGCCCTCAGTTTGTTCTCAGCATTCAAGAGTCTCTCATGGTTTGCCTCCCTCCCTCTCCCCAACTATTTTTCCCCTTCTTCTCCCTCATGGTTCTCTGTTAGCTTCCTCCTAATCCACCTATATATACAAACATATGGTATCTGTCCTTCTCTGCCTGACACTTTTCGCTCAGCGTAACACCCTCTAGTTCCATCCATGTTGCTACAAATGTTGGCCTAAATTCAAAACTGCATAAAAGCCTGACCCATGTACCCTTTGTTCAATGACTTGTGTGATATTTGGGACAGCAACATGTATATCAGGGACAATCTTATTCAGTTCTCTGTAATCAATAGTCATTCTTTATTTTCACAGTTCACAAGCTATACAGATATTATTGGGAATTTGTGCCGGCCTAATTATTTGTACTTTTGCTATTTCCTATAGGGTGGCAGATATTTCCTCAAATCCTCCTGGAAATCAGTATTGCTTTACATTTACAATCCAGCTTGGTGGTGACAGGGAAGGGGCAACATAAGATCCCAAGTTGCATTTTCCCTTAGGACAGTCTTAATCATCCAGATTTAAAGGTGCAATTCTACATAGGTTTGTAGCATCTTTCCAAGTAGAATACCCATGCTTAATATTCTTTCAGGAATTGGAGAAATAAAAAACCCCATAAGGGGAAGATTGGCTTTTGCCTATTCTCAAGTGAACTATTGTGTGTTTTCATCCTTATGTTTTTTCTTCCATAATAGTCAATGACTGCCTAGATCTCGGAAAGGTATTGTGCTTGTCATGAACTAGAATGCATTCTTCTCTGGTATCCACTAAATCCATATTTTTTGGTGACCAGCAAATTGTGGGTTCTACAAGGGGCCTCAGGTTGGCCTCAATTGCCCTCACATGGAAGCAAACTTGGTCCCACCTCTAGTTTCTCAGATGAGGGGTGACTCAACTCTGGTAAGAAGCCACTCCTGGCTTAGTTTCTTCTTCCAGAAGTGATGTGGAAGCCTGTGGCCTAAACAGGTGAGCAGGAGTAAGCTCCTTTTATAACACTACCAGGACAATGTTTAGCTGGTAGCATATTTTTTCACTGTTTATGCCTGCCACCAGCAGATCATGTTACATTTGGCCTTTGGTTTACTCTAATGGGACTCTTATTTGCTTTAGATTGCACTTTTTCAGCCCCTTGTTGAGATTTTCTGGTCTTTCTTTTGGTTGCTAACCACATTCAATCTCTCCCCTTTTTTCAGTCTCTCCTAGGTCTCCTACATCAAACATCTCTTGCCCCGCAAGGGAAGTAAATAGAGATGAGAAAACCATGCCATACCTTGGGGACATTTTGTATATTTTTCATCATTGCAGTGAAAATAGCTTCATCTAGTTCTTCAAATATTTGGGCATTTATTGCTTGTTGATGCCCAATTCTTTTAAAAAAATTCTGCCTCTTCCAAGGATCTCCATGCAGGTATCTGTCCTGGGAAATGTCCTTCATTTGTCCAAGCATCTCTCATAGCTATGATTATCCAATCCATAGAACTCTGATTATTTTGCTGTTGTTGGGCATTACCTAGGCCACAGGCAATGAGAGGTGATATTACTCATTTTCTCATCTTCATTCCCTGTTGGGATTATGCCATCCCTTCCTATGCCTAGTAGCAAGTCCTTTCAGCAGCTGTTTGAAGGCTTTTACAATATCTAAAAAAATCTACAATATACTCTAATTTTCAGGTTCTTGTACACGTTGCTCATGGTGTTTCCCTGCTACCTTCGCTGAGCTTTTGCTTTCTGCTGCATCAGTGGTTTTTACCTGAGCAATGGAGACTCTGGCTCTTCCTCATCCCCAAATATGACTTCTATGTCTTCCTCTATATTACTAGTTGTTTCCCATGGGTTCCATGTTTTAACATCTCAGTCAACTAAGTAATGACAGTTCTAATGTGAGGCCATCACATTTTACAGCCCCAAAGGCACACAAAGGTCTTGATTTGTACATCCCAGGTTTAAATCTTATCCACCAAATTAGAAGCCAAAAGGGATGCAGATAGTCTCGGGTTTTTCTCTAGTTTTAATTTTTTCCTCCAGCTTCCTTACTTTCTCTTCTGTCACTAGCTGGGTATCAGTGGACATACAAACAGCCCATAGTATTGGCCATCCCACAACTGGTCAGTGGCCTTCCTTACTCCAGTGGTCATGCCACTTTGTAACCTAGCTCGTGTTTTGAGGGCATCCCAATACTCATGTGGTGTTTTCATCTAGCAAATGAACTGTGCCTTTCCATAGCAAGGTGATGGGCCACCCCAATATTTCCAAAAAAAGCTTCATCCTACCCATTCTTCAGTCTCTAGGCTCCACCTAGTTTGCTGGCTGGCCAATTGTTCCTTAAGAGTGAGGTATATGCAAAATGACGTCCAAAGGTTGTTGGGTATAAGACTGAAGAAAAAGGTTGATGAGTCCATCTTGACAAGAAGTGTTTTATTAAGGGGACTACAGACAGACTGCAAGTTGAGTAGATCTCTACAACCCCACCTCCCTTCAGACCCGCTTTTATAACCCTAGACACTTGGAGTACATGCTGAAATATCACCCAGGAGAAGAATATTTAGAATGAGTATGTGTCATAATCATATCTCCTGGAGAGATTAAGGATGTTACACAATGAGGATGTACTTAGGAGTGTGGTTAAACAAAAAGAAAGAATGGTGGGGGGATTTGATGCTCAAGATGACTTTGGGTCACAGAATGGTCGTCATGGCAAATTTGTTCAAGTTGGCGTTAGTCTGGTTTACACAAAGTCTTTACTCCATTTTGAATTGATTTTTATGTATAGTTAAAGTAGTAGTTCAGTTTCATTTGAAGGAAGTTTGAACATTACTTAGGTCTGTGACACATGTTCAACGGGCAGTTCTAGCTGTAGAGTGGGGTCTGGTATTGCTCTATTTTATTGAAACTGCTCTCCCTTCAAGACATCAGTGCTGCATATGCATGAACCCCTCATATCACAGGTGATTTCCACAGGGTATCTCTGGTCCACATGCCCAATATGAGTCAGCCTTTCACCAGAAATTGGAACCAAAAGGTGAAAGAATAGAGAGGAAAGAGAGATGAGTAATGCATCTTGATCACCTTTCACCCTCCAAGTAGCTTCAGTATCTAGTCTGCAAAGCAGGGGAAAATAAGCTACAATGAGAGAGAAGCTGAATAGAGAGAAAGAGCAAGTGAATTTCTTCCTCTCCAGTAGCTTTCCTTGCCCTATGTTTAGTCTTTTCTGTCCTTGAGAAGAAGAGGGGGAGGAAGAAAACTGTAATAGTCAAGGTTTTAACAGAGAAACAAAATAATAGTGTCTGTATATACAGAGAAGTTTTTTTTTAAGAAATTGGCTTACGCAGTTATATAGGTTGGCAAGTCCACAATCTTCAGGGCAGGTCAGCAGACTGGAGACTTAGGAAAGAGTTGCAGTTCCCGTCTAAAGGCAGAATTCCCTCTTTTCTAGAGAACCTTAGTCTGTTTTCTCTTAAGGTTTTCTCTTAAGGTCAGGTAATTGGATGAGGCCCACCCACATAATGGAGAGTAATCTGTCTTACTCAGAGTCCTCTTATTTAAATCTTAATCACATCTAAAAAACAACTTTGCAGCAACACCAAGAGTGACGTTTCATCAGACATCTAGATAGTATGGCCTAGCCAATTTGACACACAAAATTAATCATAACAGGCACAAAATTACTAAAATATACAATAAATATGCAAGAATAATAGGATGTTTCAGAATGAGCTTGTGTATATTTACATTTATCATTAAAGCTCACTTTCACTTTTTTATATAATTAAAATCTGTCACTGTAGACATCAATTATTGACTTAACTCAAAATCCTAATAGGTAAGATATATAGATGCATATATATTTAAAAAATTTTTCCTTTTATAAAAATAATCAATTGGGGACATGAGATCAGAAGAACTTCTTTCCAGACTTCAGAGAATAATTCCATTTGGAATAATAAGTATGTACACGAGTCATAAAAAATGACATGTAAGAATTTTGTAATATTTAATGATTCTTAATGTATATATCTGTTTTAATTTTTAGAATAATTGTAGGACACCTTATTAGCCCTCTTTTACATGGTGTAATGGATTCCCCCGGTTCAGATTCTGCCAGTGCCAGTTCCAGGATCATTTATGTTCAAGCCCATTCTGTTCTCACTATCTCACATTCTCAATTATTTGTATCTGATTTTTTTTTTTACTAAAAGTAAACAGGTTTGGCTCTTTTCAAACCATTTTCACGCATATCTGAAGAGAAATAATCCTGAAATCTCTTCTGCCAAAGATGCATATAAAGAAGTATCTGAGTCTAGAAGAGGCTGAGAGTCTGGTAGAGGACGTTGTCCCTCCCTGAAGTGGGCTGGATACTCCCTCTAGTCCCTGGGATTTGCTTTGCTATTCAGAGAGGGGGTGTTGAACAATACAGAGATGATTTAAATTCCATACCATCTGGGGTACATACACAAAATGCCAGTGCAGTAAATGGGCTTTTCTTATTTTGAAAGAGTGGAAATCAGTGTTTTCTGACTTCACATGACATTTCAGGGCCTGGAATAAGATTGCAATTCTATGGTTATTTTAGCATTAAGTATCATTAGGAGATTGTTACTAGACAGAAGGACAGGGGGCAGGAGACCAGGTGGGAGAAATGCCAGTGATCAGATTACCTTTGTAGGATGCATACATTTGGGCCACAGATGGTGAGGGGAGGTGCTGGTGCAGAGTTGCTGAAGTGGCAGAGAGGTAACTGGGACTTGCCATTGTATGGCTTCAGGTCATAGCGCATTTGTGAAAGATGTGCATTTCATGAAAATGCGCATTCATTTTATTACAGAAATACTATCTTTGGAGGACATTTCTCAAGGTCAATAAATAAATTTAGGCTATTTAACTTGCAAAGAATGATCATATATGAAAATGATGTTCCAAATTAGAAAATAAATCATTAAGTAAAAAAGCCTAAATCAGGATTCGTATATATTAATTTTGAGGAAAGATTTTGATTATCATCAATATAAAAAATAACATACCTCAATAAAATTGAGAGGCTGCTTTTTTATGTAAACATTTTTTTCACAACTAGTTTATTTCAACAAAGATTTTGCATTAAGAAAAATATTAAAATTTCTCAATCTAAATTAGAAATAAAATTTGATAGGGTTTTTATAGAGATTGAATTTTATCTATATTTAGTTTTAGGTAGTTTGGACATTTTAACAATGTTACCTCTTCCAGTCCATGAACTAAATGTCTTTCAATTTGCTTGCGTTTTTCTTAAATTTCTTTCAACAATGTCTAATAATTTCGTGTGGATAGATCTTTCACTTCCTTGGTTAAATTTATTCCCAAGTATTTTATTGTTTTTGATGCTATTTAAATCAGATTTTTCTCATAAGAAACAACAACACCAACAACTGATAATAATATTAAATGAAGGATTAACTAACCATATTACAGTAATCATTTTGTAATATATACATGTATCATATCATCACATTGAACACCTCAAACTCATACAATGTTATGTATGTTATATTTCAATAAAGCTGGAAACATTTTTTTAAAAAAGAAAAATCATGAAAAAGAAGAAAATAAGAATAAGAAAAGTAAGCTAAATCCAGAAAGTGGTAAAATAATACCAACAAATATCCTACTGAGTCCTGGACATTTTACTGGAACAGAAAACACAAATCACAACCAGAGATTCCTTGTAGTTAGTATAACAGGAAAATATCATGGTTTATATAATTCAGACTAGAAAGGTGATAGGCAAAAGTCAAGGGAGAGGGAAATGGGGAGCTGCTAATCACTTGGAATAAATTTTAATTTTGCATATTGATTAATTATATAGATCTATACAACATTGTGATTATAGTCAATAATAATGTTGTGGGGCTAATTCTGAGTTTTCCTTCTATTCAATTGGTCTGTATCTGTTTTTGTGCCAATACCATACTATCTTGATGATTACAGCTTTGTAGTAGAAGCTAAACTCTGGTATTGTGACGTCTCCGCTTTGGTTTTATTCTTCAACATTACTTTGGTTATTTGGGATCTTTCGTGTTTCCATACAAATTTTAGGATAGCTTGTTATAGTTTTGAGAAGAATGCTGGTGCAATTTTGATTGGGATTGCATTGAATGTGTAGATTGCTTTGGATAGTAATGACATTTTAACAATATTTATTCTTCCTATGCATGAGAATGGAATGTTTTCCAATTTCTTTGTGTCTTCTTCAATTTCCTTCATAAGTTTTCTATAGTTTTCATCATACAGATCTTTTATATTATCAGTTAGGTTTATTCCTAGGTATTTTGCAGGGTTTTTTTGTGCAATTGTGAATGGGATCAGTTTTTTTTATTTCTCTTTCTATTGCTTCATTATCAGTGTACAAAAATGCAACCAATTCTTTACATTGATTTTGTACCCTGCAACTTTTCTGAATTCCTGGATCAGTTCTAATAGGCTTCTAATGGAGTCTCTCAGGTTTTCCATGCAGAGTATTAGGTCACCAGCAAAAAGTAAAAGTTTGACTTCTTTGCCAATTCTGATTATTTTATTTCCTTTTGTTCTGATTACTGATGCTAGGACTTCCAGCACTATGTTAAACAACAGTGGTGAGTGGGAATCTTTGTCATGTTCCTGATCTCAGGGGGAAAGCTCTCAGTTTTCCCCCATTGAGGATGATATTAGATGTGGGCATCTGATAAATAGCTTTTATGATATTTAAGTAAGTTCTTTCTATCCTGCTTTCTCAGGGGTATTTAGCAAGAAAGGATGCAGTATTTTGTCACATGATTATTCTGCATCTATTTACAGTATCATATGGTTTTTATTTTTACTTTTTTTAATGTGGTGTATCACATTGATTTGCGAATATTGAACGAGCCCTGTAACCCACAAATGAAACCCACTTGATCATGGTGGATTCTTTTTTTCTTTTTTTTTTCTTCTTTTTTTTTTTTTTTTTACAAATAGTTTATTGTCAAATTAGTTTCCACATAACACCCAGTGCTCATCCCCACAAGTGCCCTCCTCCATGCCCATCCCCCCTCCCCCCACATCCACCAGTCCTCAGTTTTTGTCAGCATTCAAGAGTCTCTCATGGTTTGCCTCTCCCCCTTTCCCTGGTGGATTCTTTTTATATGCTTTTTTTTTTCCCTCACAAATAGTTTATTGTCAAATTAGTTTCCACATAACACTCAGTGCTCATCCCCACAAGTGTCCTCCTCCATGCCCATCCCTCCTCCCCTCCACATCCATCAGTCCTCAGTTTTTGTCAGCATTCAAGAGTCTCTCATGGTTTGCCTCTCTCCCTTTCCCCCACCATTTCCGCCCTTCTTCTCCCCATTGGTCCTCTGTTAAGTTCCTCCTAATCCTCCTATACGTGCAAACATATGATATTTGTCCTTCTCTGCCTGACTTATTTCGCTCAGCATAACACCCTCAAGGTCCATCCATGTTGCTACACATGGCCAGATTTCATTGTTTCTCATTGCCATGAAGTATTCCATCGTATAGATAAACCACATCTTCTTGATCCATTCATCTGTTGATGGACACTTAGGCTCTTTCCAGGTTTTAGCTACTGTGGAGAGTGCTGCTATGAACATTGGGGTACATGTGCTCCTATGCATCAGCGTTTCTGTATCCCTTGGGTAAATTCCTAGCAGTGCTATTGCTGGGTCATAGGGGAGTTCTATTGTTAGTTTCCTGAGGAACCTCCACACTGTTTTCCAGAGGGGCTGTACCTGTTTACATTCCCACCAACAGTGTAGGAGGGTGCCCGTTTCTCCACATCCTCGCCAGCATCTAGAGTTCTCTGATTGGCTCATTTTAGCCACTCTGACTGGCGTGAGGTGGTATCTCAGTGTGGTTTTGATTTGTATTTCCCTGATGAGGAGCGATGCTGAGCATCGTTTCATGTGTCTGTTGGCCATCTGGATGTCCTCTTTGGAGAAGTGTCTGTTCATATCTTCTGCCCATTTCTTCACTGGGTTGTTTGTTTTTCGGGCGTGTAGTTTGGTGAGTTCCTTGTAGATTCTGGATATCAACCCTTTATCTGATATGTCATTTGCAACTATCTTTTCCCATTCCGTTGGTTGCCTATTAATTTTCTGGGTTGTCTCCTTTGCTGTGCAGAAGCTTTTAATCTTGATGAGGTCCCAACAGCTCCTTTTTGCTCTTGATTCCCTTGCTTTTGGGGATGTGTCAAGTAAGAAGTTGCTGCGGTGGAGGTCAAGGAGGTTGTTTCCTGCTTTCTCCTCTAGGGTGTTGATAGTTTCCTGTCTCACATTCAGGTCCTTTATCCACTTTGAGTTTATTTTTGTGCATGGTGTGAGAAAATGATCTAGTTTCATTCTTCTGCATGTTGCTGTCCAGTTCTCACAACACCCTCTGTTAAAAAGGCTGTTTTTTTTTTTTCCATTGGATATTCTTTCCTGCATTGTCAAAGATTAGTTGGTTGTATACTTTTGGGTCCACTTCTGAGTTCTCAATTCTGTTCCATTGGTCTATGTGTCTGTTTTTGTGCCAATACCATACTGTCTTGATGATGACAGCTTTGTAGTAGAGGCTAAAGTCTGGGATGGTGATCCCTCCCTTTTTGGTTTTATTTTTCAGGATTACTTTGGCTATTAGGGGTCTTTTGTGGTTCCATACAAATTTTTGGATAATTTGTTCTAGTTTTGAGAAGTATGCTGGCGCGATTTTGATTGGAATTGCATTGAATGTGTAGAGTGCTTTAGGTAGTAATGACATCTTAACTATATTTATTCTTCCTATCCATGAGCATGGAATCTTTTTCCATTTCTTTGTGTCTTCTTCAATTTCTTTCATAAGTCTTCTAAAGTTTTCATCATACAGATCTCTTGAATCCTTGGTTAGGTTTACTCCTAGGTATTTTATGATTTTTTGTGCAATTGTGAATGGGATCAGTTTCTTGATTTTTCTTTCTGTTGCTTCGTTGTTGGTGTATAAAAATGCAACCGATTTCTGTACGTTGATTTTGTACTCTGCAACTTGGCTGAATTCTTGAATCTGTTCTTGTAGGCTTCTGGTGGAGTCTGTCGGGTTTTGTATGTAGACTATCATGTCATCTGCGAAGAGTGAAAGTTTGACTTCCTCTTTGCCAATTCTGATGTCTTTGATTTCCTTTCGGTGTCTGATGGCTGACGCTAAGACTTCCAGAACTATGTTAAACAACAGTGGTGAGAGTGGACATCCCTGTCGTGTTCCTGATCTCAGGGGAAAAGCTCTCAGTTTTTCCCCATTTAGAATGATGTCAGCTGAAAGCTTCTCATAGATGGCTTTGATGATGTTTAAGTAGGTTCCTTCTATCCCGACTTTCTCGAGAGTGTTTATTAAGAAGGCATGCTGTATTCTGTTAAATGCTTTTTCTGTCTCTATTGACAGGATCATATGGTTTTTATCTTTTCTTTTATTGATGAGAGGGATCACATTGATTGATTTGCGAATATTGAACCAGCCCTGTAACCCAGAAATGAATCCCACTTGATCTTGTTGGATGATTCTTTTTATGTGCTGCTGGATTCGATTTGCAAGGATCTTGTTGAGGATTTTTGCATCCGTATTCATCAAGGATATTGGCCTATAGTTCTCTTTCTTTGCTGGATTTCTGTCTCGCTTGGGAATCAGAGTGATGCTGGCTTCATAAAATGAGTCTCGGAGTTTTCCTTCGCTTTCTATTTTTTGGAATAGCTTGAGAAGAATTGGGATTAATTCTGTTTTAAATGTTTGGTAAAATTCCCCAGGGAAGCCATCAGGTCCAGGGTACTTATTTGTTGGGAGTTTTTTGATAACTGATTCGATTTCTTCACTCGTTATGGGTCTGTTCAGGTTTTCTATTTCTTCCCGTGTGAATTTTGGTAGTGAGTGTGTGTTTAGGAATTTGTCCATTTCTTCTAAGTTGTCCAATTTGTTGGCATATAATTTTTCATAGTATTCCCTGATAACTGCTTGTATTTCTGAGGGGTTGGTTGTCATAAGTCCATTATCATTCATAATTTTGTCTATTTGGGTGCTCTCTCTTTTCTTTTTGAAAAGCCTGACTAGAGGTTTGTCAATTTTGTTTACTTTTTCAAAAAAACAACTCTTCGTGTCATTAATCTGTTCAATTGTTTCTTTGGTCTCTATGTTGTTTATTTCTGCTCTAATTTTTACTATTTCTCTTCTTCTACTGGGTTTAGGGCGTTCTTGTTGCTCTGCCTCTAGTTCCTTTACGTGAGCTATTAGATTTTGGACTAGCAATATTTCTAATCTCTTGAAATATACCTAGAGAGCAATTTACTTTCCTCTTAGGATTCCCTTTGCTGCATCCCATAGATTTTGAATTGTTGTGTTTTCATTTTCATTTGTTTCCATATATTTTTAAATTTCATCTCTAATTGCCGGATTGGGCCATTCATTCTTTAATAGGGTGTTTTCTGACCTCCATGTTTTTGGAGGTTTTCCAATCTTCTTCCTGTAATTGATTTCAAGTTTCAAAGCATTGTGATCTGACAGTGTGCATGGTATGCTCTCTATTCTTTTGAATTTATTGAGGGCTGCTTTATGTCCCAGTATGTGATCTATCTTGGAGAATGTGCCATGCGCACTTGAGAAGAAAGTAAATTCCCTGGCCTCAGGATGTAAAGTTCTAAATATATCCGTCAGATCCATGTAGTCCAATGTGTCTTTCAAGTCCATTATTTCTTTAGTAATTTTCTGTCTGGTTGACCTATCCATTGCTGTAAGCAGAGTATTAAAGTCCCCTGCTATTAGCACATTCTTATCTATAAGCTCGTTTCTGTTTGTGATTAATTGTTTTAGATATTTAGGTGCTCCCATATTCGGTGTGTAGACATTTATGATTGTTAGTTCTTCCTGATGGATGGACCCTGTAATTATTATGTAGTGCCCTTCTTCATCTCTTGTGATTGTCTTCAATTTAAAGTCCAGTTTGTCTGATATAAGTATAGCTACTCCTGCTTTCTTTTGATTTCCTGTAGCATGATAGATATTTCTCCATCCCATTACTTTTAATCTGAAGGTATCTTCCAGTCTAAACTGAGTTTCTTGTAGACAGCATATAGATGGATTTTGTTTTTTTATCCATTCTGCTACCTTATGTCTTTTGATTGGAGCATTCAGCCCATTTACATTCAGTGTTACTATTGAAAAATGAGGGTTTAGAGTCTTTGTATCTTTTGTAGGGTTCATGTTTGTGGTGGTGTCTCTGGTATCTTTGTGCCTTGCAACCTTTCCTTCAGAGCGTCCCCCTCAGGATTTCTTGTAGGGCTGGCTTAGTGTTGACAAATTCTTTCAATTTCTGTTTTCTTGGAAAGGTTTTAATGTCTCCTTCTATTTTGAATGACAGACTTGCTCGGGAGAATATTCTTGGCTGCATATTTTTTCTGATCATCACATTGAAGATCTCCTGCCATTCCTTTCTGGCCTGCCACGTTTCAGTAGATAGGTCTGTCACCACTCTGATAGGTTTCCCTTTGTATGTTAGGGCCCTTTTCTCCCTAGCTGCTTTCAAAATTCTTTCCATGTCCTTATACTTTGCCAGTTTCACTATGATATGTCGTGCAGAAGATCGATCCCAGTTACGTCTTTGGGGAGTCCTGTGAGTCTCTTGTATTTCAATATTTACTTCCTTCCCCAGGTCGGGAAAGTTCTCTGCTATAACTTGTTCGAGGACTCCTTCAGCACTTTTCCCTCTCTCTTCCTCTTCTGGGATTCCTATGATACGGATATTGTTGTGTTTGACCGTATCGCTGAGCTCTCGAACTCTTATTTCATGTTCCTGGGTCAGTTTGTCTCTTTTTTTTTTGTCAGCTTCTTGTTTTTCTATAATGGTGTCTTCTAAATCACTTAGTCTTGTTTCTACCTCTTCAATCCGTGCATTGGAGGTCTCTAATTAATTATGTATCTCATTTATCGCATTTTTTAATTCTTCATGCCTTTTTTTTATTTTCCATTCTGTCTGTAGCCATAGTTTCTTTGATGTCCCTATGTTCTCTTTCAAGCCCAGCTATTCATTTTACCATTATTATTCTTTTTTTTTATTAATGTTTTTTTTTAATTTATTTCTAGGAGAGAGAAAGAGAGGGAGACAGCATGAGCAGGGAAGAGTCAGAAAGAGAGGGAGTCACAGTCTCTGAAACAGGTTCCAGGCTCTGAGATAGCAGTCAGCACAGAGCCCGACGCGGGGATCGAACCCATGAACCGCGAGATCATGACTTAAGCGAAAGTCGGATGCTTAACCGACTAAGCCACCCAGTCACCCCTACCATTGTTATTCTAAAATCTTGTTCAGTTATGCTTCTTATATCTGTGTAAGCAGTTCATTAGCTGTCATTTCTTCTTGGAGTTTCTTTGGAGGAGAGCTCTTTTGTTTTATCATTTTAGTTAGCTCTCTGGCTCTTGTTTGTTTTAATGACCTGTTATGCTCTTTGCACCTGTGAGCGCTGTTGTATTTAAGAAGACTCTGCCTGTCCAGTGCCTTCCTTTCAGAGAGTGTTTTTTTGAATGGTATCTCTTAGTCTCTCTTGTTGGGACCTTGGTTATTTATTTCCCTATTTGTAGTGATATTTGGGACTCTTCACCTTGTGTACTCTGGCTTGTTTCTTGAGGTAGCCCTGGAAAAGAAAACAGACAGACAAACACACAGGGAGCAGGGGCACACAAAAGCACAGAGTAATTCAACTAACATGCAAACCTAGAGGGAAAACGAAAAAGTTAAGAGAAAAGATGGAGTGAAAGGGCAAATAATATGGAGTATAAAATACATAAAAGGGTCAAAAAGGAGAAAAGGAAAGGAAAAAAGAAGAATACCAATGGACAAAGAATAGTTTAAAGCATATAACCGGATTTCCTAGCTACAGTTAAATAGCTGTGTGTATGCAGTGCTGGTTGAAGAGCATAGAGAAAGAGAGAGAAGACAGGGCAGGCATGAGGCAAAATTGGAAATAGAATGATCGGGCAGAAGGAATAAGAAGCTTGTTTCAAAGAGGTAAAGGGTAGAATATGGTTGAATAGGTGAGAGAAGGATGCTGGTATTATCCAGAGAGACTATATAGTCTAATTACTCCTGAGAGAAAGAGATGAAAATGTCGGTAGGTGTAGAATTTACAGCTACAGAATGGACTAGTTGTGATTTTTTAAGCAAGCCGGTGACCTGAGTTAATCCAGTCAGTGCTCTGGGGAAAAAAGAAAGAAAAGAGAAAGAAAGAAAAAAAAAAAGGGAGGAGGCCAGCTCTCAAGCAGGGATGGGCGTGGCGTGATCCAATGCCTCAGGCGGGAGCTCTGCATTGGCGGTTGTGGGGAGGAGAGTGGCGGTGCTCCAGTCCCTTCTTGAACCAAGCGTTGCACCTCGATTTTGGGAGTGTAAACTCCTCGTGCCGGGCGCGTAGCCAAAGTTGGTTGCACTCTTCAACCCAGGCCAGTCCCAGTCTCCAAATCCCAGTCTGCGTGCCCCGCCGAAATTGCCTTACACATAGCTTCCCAGGCAATCCCCTTGGGGCAATTCCAGTCTTCCTGCCTGTTTTGGGGGGTGGAGTCAGAATTGCTGCTTCCTTCCCTGGGTCAGCTGGCAAGCACGGGTGGGGGCTTGCCTGTCGGGTGTGCGGAGCCCGCTGGAGTGAGGAAAACCAGGTCCCTCTATGTTCCTCACCTGAAACATAAACTCACAGGCAGATCTCCCAGTTTTTAGTTCTTTGCCTTCCCTCTAGAGTTCCAGCCAGCCAGGAGCGTTGACGCCCGGTGTGCACACGCGGCTCTTCCAGGGGCCCAAGCCCGCCGGGAGGACAATGGCGGCAGGCGCGCGCTGCTACTCTAGAAGCACGGCCAGCCAGGAGCAAGTACAAAGAAGCAGTCCACGAGCTCAGCCCCTCCGGGACCAGTTGGCGCGAGGGGACCTGGTGTGCAGATATTTGGCGCGCAGGGTGTTTCTATGCCCCGAACGGAGGTTTTATTCCCCGAGCAGAGGTTTTTCTGTTTCGGACTCTCTCTTTTTCCCCTCTCACTCCCCACAGAGGGGGATCGCCTCCTCCATCCTCTTATTTTCAATCTGAAGCTTTCCTCAGGTCTAAAATGAGTCTCTTGTAGATAGAAAATAAATGGGTTTTGTTTCTTTATTGATTCTGCTACTCTATGTCTTTTGATTGGAGCATTCAGTCCACTTACAGTCAGTGTTATTATTGAAAACTATGGGTTTAGAGTCATTGTGTTCTCTGCAGGATTCATACTTGTAGTGGTGTCTCCAGTACATTGCGTTCCTTGCACCATTTCCCTCATAGAGTCGCCCATAGGATTTCTTGTAGGGCTGGTTTAGTGGTGACAAATTCTTTCAATTATTGTTTATTTGGGAAAACTTTTATTTCTCCTTCTATTCTGAATGACAGGCTTGCTGAATAGAGGATTCTTGGCTGCATATTGTTTCTGTTCCTCACATTAAAACTTTCCTGCCATTCCTTTCTGGCCTCTAAGTTTCAGTAGATAGGTCTGCAACTACTTGATAGGTCTCCCTTTGTATGTTGGGGCCCTTTTATCCCTAGCTGCTATCCAAATTCTCCCTTTGTCCTTATAGTTTTTCAGTTTCGCTATTCTATGTCATGCAGATTGATTCAAGTTACATCTGAGGGGAGTTCTCTGTGCCTCTTAGATTTCAATATCTCTTTCCTTCCCCAGATTGGGGAAGTTTTCGGCTAGAATTTGTTCAAGTACCCCTTCAGCTTCTTTTTCCGTCTCTTCTTCTTCTAGAATTCCTATGACAAGGATATTGTTCCTTTTGATTACATCACTCAGTTCTCAAATTCTCCTTTAATGCTCCTGGAACAATTGATCTCTCTTTTTCTAGGCTTCCTCTTTTTCTATAATTGTGTCTTATAAACATATTCTCCTCTGGCCTCTTCAATCCATGCAGTGGTCACCTCCATTTTATTATGCACCTCATGTATAGCATTTTTAAAATTCATCACAGCTATTTATAAAGTCCATAATCTATTTAGCAATATCTTCTCTGCTGTCTTCCATGCCTTTTCCAAGCCCAGCTAATAATTTTATGACTATTGTTCTAATTTGTTGGTCAGTTTTGTTGCTTATATCTGTTTTGAGCAATTCTTTAGCTGTCATTTCTTCCTGGAATTTCTTCAGAGGAGAGTTCTTCATTTCATCATTTTGGCCAGCTTTCTGTGTCTTGTAAGTTTTTAAATCTTGTTATGTGCTCTGCACCTGCGAGTTCTGCTATATTAAAGGAGGCTCATTGACTAGATATGACCTGTCCATTCAGGAAGGGTACTTTTAATGGTGTCCTTTGGTTTCTCTTGCCGTGCCTTTGGTTATTTTATTTCCCTACTCGTAGTGATACTTGGGGCTCTCCGCCAAGTGTATTTTGTCTTATTTCTTCAGGTAGCTCTGAAAAGAAAAACAGACAGGCAAAGAAACAGGGAAGAAAGCACACAAACGCACAGACAAATCAAAAAACAAGCAAACTGAAAGGGGGAGGAAGGGAACAAAAACAACAAAGACAAAGGACAGTGCAAAAGCATAAAACCAGAAATCCCAGCTACAGATAAAGAGCAGGGTGGAGGCAGTGTCAAAGGAAGAACATATACAATGAATGAAATGACAGGGGTTAGGAGAAAGCAAAATTGAACTTTGACCAGACAGAGAGACTAAAAGGCTTAATTCAAAAGAGAAAGAGGAGAATATGGTAGGAGGTGAGGAGAAAGAAACGAAGATAATATTATCCAAAGAAACTATATAGTCTGATTATTCCAGAGAGAGAGAGAGAGAGAGAGAGAGAGGTGAGACAGAGGTGTAAGATATGTATCAAGAGAATGGATTAAATGTGACTGTTTGAACAAACCAATGACTAGAGTACCCAGTCCAGAGAAGGGGAGAGATAAGAATGAGATAAGGGACAATATATCTGAATATCAAGAATTTGTCTAGAATTAATCATGGCAATGCATCAATGTTGGTCTTGCCCTGGGCTCCAGTTGAAAAAAAAAAAGCATGGATGGGTATGGTTTAGTGTAGGCAGGTGTTGCCTCCTCTATGATCCCAAGAGCCACTCCTGAGCCTTTTCTTAGGTGGTTGTGGAGAGAAAAATGATTGGCGCCCCAGTACCTTCTCGAACCAAGCATTACCAATCACCCTTTGGGGCAAATCTCACTGTGCCGTGGGCATTGCTGAAGTGGGCCAAGTTCTATGTCCCAATCCCCACCTCGTTTCCAGATCTTAGTCCTCGTGCTATAATGATACTGCCAGAGATGTAATCTCACAGGCCAGGCCACTTCCCAGCTAGGGATCGAGTAGGGGGAGCAGGGGAGCAGTTTCTCCTGGCACCGCTGGGGACTTGGGTACCCAGCCCAAACACAGTGCCACAGCTAGAGATAGGATCTCCTTGAGTACCCTGTAGTTAGAGATGGGATGATAGGATCCCTCTCCATCATGGTCCAACGTTTTTCTCTTCTCCAGGGACAGTCATATGAACAGTTTCAGCCTCTCTTTCTCTTCCCCTCATCTCTCCACCACTCTCCACGGAGGGGGCTCCCTCCCATCCATGCCTTCAGGTCCCAGCAAGTTTTTATCTTCCCTAATTTGCAACCACACACCTTAAAGGCTGTCTTCTTAGTTGACTCTATCTCTTTTCCTCACAGGCTCTTGCCATTCAGTGTCCTGTGGCTTCAGGCTTTCTTTGTTTGAGAGATGCGGATGGGCGAAATGTATGGAGCTCCCTACTTCTCCACCATCTTGCCTCTCACGCAAGTCTCTTAGACAACTTTAAACTTTACAAATCATTTTCATGTTCATTATCTCATTTAGTCCTCGAATCAACCCCATGAAATAGGTATTATTTTCCCATTAGAAATGATCACAGCCTAAATCCTCTGTGATTTGCCAAGAAAAGTTGAATGTGAATGGTGAGGTTGTTATATACACATATATATGAATGTTGGATGCTTAAAATCAACAGATATTTTCAGTTCAAGGCGGCAGACTAGAAAAACACATTTACTTTCTGTTCCTCCTGAAACCGTATTTAATACAAGTGTAGAAATACCAAAATTAATACCAATCAAAGCCAAGAGAATGTGGAAGTCATCAACCACAGAAAAATTTTGATACATTTTGAAAAGGCAAAAAGTGAAATGCAGCACTGATGAATAGAATGATCAAGAAAAGACTGTCCAAAAAAGGGGCTGCACAAGGCCAGTCTACTTCTACTGAGCCCTGTTTATACTCAAAAGAAGAAAGAATAGGGGTTAAAAATAAGGAGACAGAAGATATTTTAGGAGGGAAAAGTTCATTTAATGAGTTCGATGGGTTACTCAGTCTTCGCTCCATAGTAACTCTGTAGGAATTACAACAGATTATTGGTGAGCAAGACAAGGGAACAGGGAGGGAGTATTGAACCACAGGGTGTCAGCTCTGGCTCATTATCACTACTACCAACTCCATCCAAGACTACACACCCATGACTTCATTTACTATAATTAGAGATTGTTGCTTCATAAATTGTCACATGAGAAGGAATCTTCCTGGCAACTATAGTTTGGGGTTACTATCAAAATATTTTTATTAATGATGAAGTTGATCACTTAAAAATATTTTGTCTTAAGAAATTCTATCTCAACATGTTTGCTTCTGCCAAGGCAAATTATCCCGGAATAACCATTTGCCATCTAATGTATTTTGCCTGTAAGGACAATCAAGAGAATGGTCTATATTTCAAAATAAATAAATAAATAAATAAATAAACCCAAAACATTCTCTCTGTGTACTCCCATTTGACAAGAGAAGTCAAGAGGGAAATTTTTCTGGGATATCTTTACCCAAATTTCCTTGTATTGTCCTGAAGCCCCAATATGCATCATATGCTTAATTTTTCCACCCTGGGAAGTAAAACGATGGAATTAACATGACTGTTACTTATTGTTTTCAAATATATCGGACATCATCATTATCTTTTTCAGAGTTCTAATAAGAAATCTTTGCCCAAAATTTGTACAAGCTTGCTCTTTCTGTTCAAACACCACCAAGAAACTGTCCCTTACTGAACTCAAATGATATCAAAGGACTTGTGGTTAAGTATCTTATCTGGAAATCATTTTTGCTCTTAGAGAGATTAGAAAGGGCTTATAAAATTTCTCCTCTTTTTCCAAACAGAATTAGAGTCTGAGCAAAATCTTTTGGGTCGTATCAACCCCCAAGTTTGTTGGGGATGGAAGTCCAAATTTGCTCTAACCTAATATAAAAGCTCTCATAGCCATAGCACTAAAGCTAATTTTGTAAAATATAAATTATGCCCAGGGTTAATAAAAATATGAAAAGATACATGCAATAAAATCCTACTTCATGAGCATAGTTTGTACCATAAACATGCTTGTAATCCAAAGCACTTGTCTATCAAAGCCAACTTCCCCATAATAAATAATGGAAACTCAGATGATTTGTTCAACAACCAAAAAACATAAGTATCATTACAATACTGCACTATAATACAAAATAATAAGGAAAAGACAAAGTATGAAGAAAAATAAATACATTAACTTGTACTTACCTTTGAAAACCTTCGTGGCTGGTGCGAAGGAGACAACAGAAAAAAAGGATTATTGTGTGGGATGAGTTTCATTATCAGTAACGGATGTTGACTACACTGCAGTATTAATAAGCTCTTGTCATTGGTCTATTTAATGTAACTAGCAATTAGGGCACAGAGAAAAGAGTCTATCTGCAGCCTGACCTAGAACGAAGCAAAGTGTTACTAAGCTTTCTCTTGTATGGAAAAGCAAAGGACTGCCCATAGGTGCTTTGAAGTGACAAAACAAACAAACAAACAAACACCAGTGCCAGTTGTGGACACCTTTCAATGTTCTGAAAAATCACTGACTTCTGCCAAACACCATCACCTGAGACAGAGCATTGGAGCATTGGAGACAGCACCCACAATTCCACAGAGAAATAGAGGGACAGAGAGAGAGAGAGAGAGAGACAGAGACAGAGCCAGAGAGAGAGAACCATTGGCTCAATTGTCATGTGACACTTGCCATCATGTACTCCTTGTATTGCAAGACATCACTGGTTTATCAAGATAAAATTTATCAGAAATGTCTCCTCTTGTGGAACAATTGCAGAACAAGTTACTCCCAATCCAAGGTTTTACTGTGTGTGTATAGATGTATATTATGTATAATATGTATTATAATTATGTATAATAATGTATACACATTATACACAATATACATCTATACACACACAGTAAAACCTTGGATTGGGAGTAACTTGTTCTGCAATTATTCTTAATATATGCTTATTGCTGATCTATAGGATTCTTGATTCTGAAACTTATACATGTCATGTCCTGGATATGCAAAATTAGTCCCATGAAAGAGAAAACACTTCAGTGAAGTAAGCCACAGAAATGAGATTCAAACTAGGTAAAGCCACATGTAGGCCAAGATTTTTCAAACCTTCTTCCTCATGCTGAAGCTTCCAGCTCCTAGACAATAATACATGTTTCTCTTGCCAGACACCCAAGCATATCTCTACCCTCTTGGTCATAGGAATCTCTAGAATTCTGTTTAAGTGCCCGCAATGTGAGGTGAAGAATGAACCTGGCTGGCACGCTTACAACGACCAAATTGTGTTGACCTTTCTTGAATCCAATATGTTGCTCCACTCTTAACTTACAATAAATGACATACTTGCTTTCTAGACATTAGTGAAATGCCTTCCTAGACATACTCCGAGAAAACCAAAGAAACTGGTATCTAATGTATATGGAATAATCCACAGGTGAATTTCTTCCAGGTAGACCATAACGTATTTAGAATATAATCTTTTATATTTTTACATATAGTCTTTACATATAATCTTACATACTCGGATTCTTCAGAGTAGACCAAAGATGAAATCTGAGCTGCAAGGCTCAGTTACAAATGTGCGATGGTACTATGCTTACCACTGGTGGTCCATGACCTACACCTTATGAGAGCAGAACCCATTGTGGTCCCTGATTTATGAACTGAACTTTTTTATGAGCGAAGGCCTGGTCCTGGACAGTGCCTATGGTCACTCTCTATATGGCACCGTGCTAAGTACCCAAAGAAGTGGGAAAAGAAAAGAAAACCTGGTACCACATGAAGCATTTATGGTAAGGAAATACCACAGTCCAGAGTAAGAGCTTTGGGAGTCACTACGCTGGGCTGGAATCCCAGCTGAGCCACTACCACCTGTGAAACCTAAGAGACGGTCTAAATTGTAAATGTTGCTTTGCCAAATTCCTCAAAAGGAAGAAAGGAAGAACCTGCCTGGCAGGAAGGGAGGTCTTGGGGCCCAGCATTCAGTCAGGTCAGTGTTTGGCGACTAGTTGGAAACTGCCGCCTTCTGGAGGGTGACGCTGAAAGCCTGAGCAGCCCTAGCAAGATGCAGCTGGCTCTAAGCCTCGCAGGGAAGCAGAGAGTGTCCCAGGGGCAACAGGCCACTCCCTCACAGCGTTGGGAGTCCCCCAGCGCTTGTTTTTCTTGGGGGAAAGGCTGACGACATACACCGAGGGCTTGAGGGGCCTGACAACCACTATACTCCCCTACAGTCCCCAAACAGGGGCCTTCCTGGTTGTATACACACGCCAACCAGCACATGGGCCAAGGGCAATAGACAGCCTCTACACCACCATCGGCGGTGTGTCCCAGGAGCTGGAGCCTAATGGGCGGGGCTCAGGGCCTTCCTTTTGCCCTGTGCTGTGGTCTCAGGCCAAGCTGTACACGCACGCCCTTCTTTGTGTCGTGTTCCAGGAATGCCTCACTAGGGTCAGGCTGGGATGTTCAGGCTCAGTGCATCTTTGACCTCCAGAGGAGTCAGAAGGTCCAGAAGGCCTCTTTGGCTTTTAGACTCCAACATCGGATCGTTTGACGCACAACCAGATCAATATGGGCAATCTACTTAGCAAGTTTCTTTCCCATTCCTCTGCCACAGTCCCCTGCCTGGCCGTTATCGGCCCCTGGTCCGCCCGTGATCCCATCCACCACCTAGCAGGGACCACCCTGCTGCTCCTTCACCTGCACTGGACCCTGGACGCAGGCGATTCCACCTTAATGGTAGGCCTTTACCAGCTCAGTCTCCTGTTCAGATGAGGAGTTGGTACCCCCTCCTGCAGGCTGCATGTACCTTTCTAGGCATCCTCCCCTTGGTGAACTGGAGTAACCCTCTGAGAAAACCTGTGCTGTCTTCTCACAATTTGATGATGTTTGGGCACTTCAGAGCCATAACCCCACCCCCCTCTGGGGCACAAATTAACTCTCCAGCATTCACAATCTGAGACTGGAGAGGGGGCTGCAGAGCCAGTCCCATCCAGGTACCTCCCACTTTTGTGCCCAAATGGGATAGAGGAGAAGGCCCAAAAATATCCTAGAGTAAAGATGGAGGACCCTGTAGAGACCAATGGGTGGGATGGTGGGAACAGAGCCCTCCATAGCTGCTGGGATATATGGTTAAGATCTAGTCCCCTGGAGACCAGTGGACTTCTCAGCTCCCAGCAGTGCAGCCCTGCACCTTTGGACCTCCATCCTAATCCTCCAGAAGACAGTTTGAGGAAGAACTCCCACAAGGCTCTGATTAACTCCTGCCCTGAAGGCCATGTAGTCACCTCCTCCCATGGCCCATGCCAGAGATGTTGTGTTTCATAGGTGCAGCCAATGCTCTCGGACCCAGCCCTATGCTGCCGCTTACTGCAGGAGACATCAACCAAGGAAGTGTTGGGTGAAAACCATCAGTGTTCTGAGAGTACATCAGACCTATCCAGGAAGGAGATTCAAGGTGGTGAGCCTTCAGGCGTGACATCACCAAAAGAAGTGTCCTATGAAAAGCACCAGCCTGTCTTCAGGAAAGAGAAACAGTCTAAGGAGCCTTCAGGCATCTCATCAAGGAGCTCTCTTCTCCCAGTATCTGCCAGCAGTAGGCCTTGCAAATGGAAAAGATCCATTCCGGTTTTTCTGCCGCTGCCATCACCACAGCCACAGTTCTGGGTCCACGGGAGTTGACCCTGCCTCCTAAGCTTCCTTGCATAGCTATTGACAAAAACCTGGACACCTTGAAGAATACTGAATGTCAGAAGAATAAGACCTTGGAGGACAGAAGAGAAATCAAAGCAGACTTCTTGGACACTCTGCCTGCCCCTGCATTCTCTCTACTTTGCATCAGAGATTGCTAACTGTCTACACTTTGCAAGTCCCTATTGATACAGCTCACTTGGCTGACCAATCTGCCAGGACCCCTATTTCCATCTGTTCCTGCATCTTGGCCACCAAGTGTTGCTGTTTCCACTCGCTTGCCTCTTGGGAGTTTTGGTGTCACCTTAACTCCAGTAGGCAAGCCCCCTGAACACTGAAACTCAGCTTCTAGCAGCAAAACCATGGACACTACATCTCCATCTCAGGCTTCCATCATCTATTCCTCCCCTGTGTCCAGGAACAACCATGAGCCATTTTACATAGTGCTTCCTGGTTCTGATAAGACACCACCTGGTAGCAGTACTGTTGTGGCTCAGGACCCTATCCATTTACCTAAAAAGTCATCCATTACACAGACCTCAGTTTCCAACCAGTTTGACCCAGTAATCACCTCTCATTCCAAAACTGGGCACCATAATGGGCAGCAGCCTACCAATTCTTACCTGTTAGGATTACCAGTAACCTCAACACAAGCTATAGGCCCAACTTCTCTGGTAGCTCAGCCATCTGGAGACAATACAGTGCAGTCAGGTGGCAGATTCTGCATCTATTACTACTATCAGTATGCAGCTGGCCTCTAGTGATGAGCAAGGCATTGGATTTGGTGTGTCCATCCCCTGACCCAGGCATTCACAGGCATCTGGAGCATTCAGCCTTGGGGCAGGACTGAACAGGGCACCAAGCACGAGTTCTGCCCCAACATTTAGTCAGACAACCCGGAATCCCTATGGTGACAGCATGGCTGCTGCTGTGGGAGCCATTTAGCAAATAGTATTCAGACAGAATGCTATTTCCAGCTTAAATCCAGGCACTGGGGGCCCACCCATGTATCCAGTTAGTGGATCAGTGGGCTGGCACTGTAGCACTCCCCCAGGTGGAGACTCTACAGTCTCCATGACCTATAAGTGTACTGGGGGTTCATCCAGACAAAGAAAACGTCCCCCATGTGTAAGTGTTGCCATCCTGGAGAAGAGGTGCCAGTCAGATCAGGCAGCCTCCCGCTTTAATCTGAGCAACAAGGGGCCAACTGTCAAAAACCCAGGTGATGGAGTCGTGGGAGAGGGTCACGCTGTTCCCGAAGACTGAGACTCAGCTGTTCCTGGTACCCATAAAGGTACCTGGGATTCAACTACACAAAGAAACTTGACCCACATAGAAGAGCCACTACTCTGGGAAAGAAAGGTGTGATAGAAGACATGTAAGTCTCCTCTTCAAATCCCAACAGCAGGGGGTCAACTGTCAAAAACCCAGGTGGTGGAGTAGTGGGAGGGGGCCGCACTGCTCCCAGAGATGCATATTCAGCTGTTCCTGGTACCTGTAAGTGCTACCAGGCCCATCTACACAAAAACAAATTGCTCCATGTGGAAGAGTCACTATGTTGGAGAAGACACATGTGTCAAGAGATGTGTGTGTTCACCCCTCCCATAGAGCCCCTGCAGCTTGCCGGGCCACATTGCCTCAATCGCAGTTGCAAGTAGCAGCACCAACTCTGTTCTTGGACCTACTTGTAGTTAAACGTTCTTTCCCAGTAACGGCGGTCCACCTGCGGAGCATACAGTCAGTAAGCATGGAGGGGACAATGTCATTCTCATGATTGTAGAACCTGGTACTCTTGCTTCACAGCAGAGTAATTGTGGAGGACCCAAGGGAGATCCAGCAAGTACTGCAGCCGATGTAGACACTATCATATCTATGATGGCAGGTCTCTATTTCAGCACACCCTCCTGCCCGAGAACACTGGGAGCTCACTTACCCCTAACACAGGTGGTGCTCTGGGAAAGAACTCCATGCCTGCTATGACTGGATACACTTACGGTCCCTCATCTACACACAGCACATGTGCCCCTTGAGCACAGTGCTGGTCATGCAATGGGGATAGAACCATGAATTTTTTAAAAATAGTTTATTGTCTAGTTGTTTTCCATATAATACACAGTGCTCATCCAGCACCGTGAAATTTTAAACAGAACCTGGGCTCACCCTAGTTAGCTCACCCTACTCTCTAGAGGAGCAAGCACTGTGTTTATCTTGGCCAACTGTGCCTGTGTTCTCAGCATTACTAGAGCATCTTCATAACCTGCCTGAGGCTTCATAAGATCAATGAAACAATTCCTTTCTCTTGTCATGAATCTCATCAACTAAAGACCAAATATTCCTCTGCAAATTGTCTATAACCAGAAATGGACATTGTTGCACCAGAAAGGGGTCCAACCCTTTTAAGTGAAACCTAACCTGATCTCTTCAGCAGCAATTGTGTACATTGTGTGCACCTATGTATTTTTATGTTGTTCTGTGCATGTGTGTATTGGAGGGTGAAGGGCACATGGGCCCCAGTTTAGAACTATTCCAGAACAATACCAGATTCAAGAAGTTCCAATGGTGGAAATTAGAAGAAAGTTGCATAAATCATCAACTGTGCCATCCCTGGTGTGACCATGAACTCGGCTGACCAAAGCTACTGGCCAGTTTTCTCTCATCATGGAACCGGTTGGACACAACTGCTGTCTGCAGTGGTTTCCACAACTTATTTGCCTCGATGGGCTCTTATCATTCCCACATTGTGTGCTGATACACATATGTGTATAAAACTTCATTTTTACTAATCTGCCTTTACTCATGTGTCTTTTTGACTAATCAGTAGAGAAAGAATTAACCTGTGTGAATGGTGATGGGTTGAGGCAGACTTAAGGATGCAGAATTTTCCATGTCACAGTAACTGGGATGTCGAAGTGGTTACATATTCTACCTGCATGCTCTGACTTCTGCAATCTGCATTTTGAATGCAAGGGATGATAGTCCAGGAGGAAGTAAGGTACAAAGGAGGGAAAAAATGAGGTATCTTATCCTTGCCACTTCCCTCTGTGTTTTGCTCTTCTCTCACACAGCTCTGACTTTACTAGAGGCTAGATAACTCATGATATGTCAAAAAAATCCAGGGAGTGTTTAAATGTTTTCTTGTATGTCTTCACATTTAATTTAGACTTAGGCCAGTCATTCATACACATTCCCTTATCACCCAGGAGGTGAGCCTGGAGAAATGAAGGGAGAAAGAGCACACACCTGCTCTGTAATTGTTGGAAATTTCAGTTTCTTTGAATTTATTGTGCTGCTTAAATGCAGTAGAAGGGGTCCTCTTCAGTAACTGGCCCAGCTCTGATCTAAATCACTAAAATATCAAATCACACAAGTTACAATTGTGCCCAGTTCAGGTTGACCCTCGGCTTTTTTTTTTTTTCTGGCTCTCCACTAGACTTAAAAAAAGCGAAAATTCTTAAATATGTGGAGCCTACATTCTACGTGCAGGGGAGCAGAAATACAAACGTGCAAATTACCTAATAGGTTATCCAGTAACTAATGTTATGGAGAATAAAGCAGCATATGGAGCATTGAGATTACAGGGAGAATTGCAGTGTTCAATTTAAACAGTGGACCTCACTAGGAAGGTGGGATTTGAACAGGCCAGAGGGAGGTGAATGAAACAAATGTCTGAGGGAAGAGCATTCCATATAACGAGAATAATCACTGCAAAAGCTCAGAGGAAAGGTACCTGGTATCCTTAGGTAGCAATTACAAACTAATATGCCTGTAATAGAGTCAGCAAAGGGAGTTCAGAGAGGGGGACAGAGAAGATGTGGGTTGAATTCCCTGCACCATTTATTGGTTGCACAATGACAAATAGTAGAGCCATCTTTCAAGTGTCTTGGTGAACTCAGTGATTTTTCCATGGCCTATTTACCTTGCAAGATTTTGGAAAGTCTAGAATAAAATAAGGTAAGGAATTAATTTAAATCATTGTTGTTGCTTTGTTCTATAAATAAGGATAGAATCATGATAGATAGATGATAGATAAATAGATAGATAGATAGATAGATAGATAGATAGATAGATAGACACATACATACATACTACAATTACAGAGAATGTGTTCATGAAACAGGGATTAGATTAATGTGGCTAAAAGCAAGAAATGGTACCAGCCACCAGAAGCTAGAAAACATGAGGAAATGGAGCTTCTAGCGGGAACACGGTCCTACCAACTCCTGATTTCAACCTAGCAAAAATGGTTTTGGACCTCTGACTTTGAGAATTATATGAGAATAAATGTGTTCTAAGCCACCAAGTTTGTGGTGACTTGTTATAGCAGCCATAGGGAACTCATACTCCACTCATAGGAGCCACAGAACTGTTACTCCAGATTAAATGTGTGACTGATGGTTCATAAGTTCAAGCCCTGCACTGGGCTCCATGCTGACAGCCCGGGGTCTGCTTGGGGTTCTCTCTCTCCCTTTTTGCCCCACTCCACTCTCAAAATAAACTTAAAAAAATGTGTAACTGGAAATACACTTAGTAATGTGTCTAAGACACAGTAGGGATGCTGTAAAATGTTAGTCTTGTTTTGAAACTGAAGTTTAGTTTGAGGAATCATTGAAACCAGTACAACTGCCACTATCTATCAATCTATCTATCTATCTATCTATCTATCTATCTATCTATCTATCTCAATTTTTTTTTACCGTTTTAGTTATTTTTGAGAAGTAGAGAGACAGTAGGAGAGGGGGAAGGGAAGAAAGAGAGGGAGACAGAATCCAAAGCAGGTTCCAGGCTCTGAGCTGTCAGCACAGAGTCTATGGTGGGACTCAAACCCACAAACTATGAGAGCATGACCTAAGCTGAAGTCAGAGCTTAACCTACTGAGCCACCCACTCACCCTCAATGGTCAGCATTTTTGTCGGTGTTCATAATGGTAAAAATGCCTAGACACCTGTTAGGAAGATGTCTCTACTCCTTCACAACAACACGCTTCTCCTAGTCCTTAGAGGGGAAAGTTTCCTTCTCCTCACTTAAGTCACATTATTATTTTCCTTTCTACTTCTTGTTTTCATTACTCTTCATTCAACCAATCTTTCTGAACTTTAAAGAAAACCAAGTCATTTCTTAATAGATTCAGGCGCTCTCTTAAATTAACATCCCAACCAGTATCTTATTATTTCTAAGCCTCTTTACCAGAAATTTCTGAACGAAGCTTCTCTTCAGTTTCTGCTGTCATTCATTTTCTCATTTCTTCCTTCTGCCTTTAGTTAATTCTTGACAACTCTGTCCTTTCCCTAAACACAATTTTTCATAAGGTAACACAGCAAAGTGACAAAAGTCTAGACTGCCTGGTTTCAGATCTTGGGTTTTGCCATCTACTTACTGTGTGACATTGGACAAGCTATTTAACCTCTCTGGTTTCTCCCCAGAAGTGGCTATTAGGAGGGATACCTACTTCTATTGTGAAGAAAAGTGATTTGATATTTGCTAAGTCCTTAGAATAGTGCTAGTCACAGTGCAAGCACTACAAATGTGATTGCCAGCAACGATAAATGGAGAGTTCAAACATATAACTTTCTCAGCTTTCTATCATAATTTTGAGGTATGTATTTGGTGAAATCTATATAAGCCTTTTCAAGGGTAACACAAAGATATTTCTATCCAGGATAATAATTTTCAATTGATTGTCCATGTGGCTACTTTAGGTGTTTCACCTTAGTGTTTCCAAATTTCTATTCGACAGAACCTGGGTTTAGTCCAGTGAAAAATTAGAAACTTGAGCTTCTGTTTTAAACCCTTTACCTTATGACCTCCCACCCTCATTGCTTTGCCCATTAACTTTCATGTGTCCTCCATGCTATGACAATCTACTTCTAAAAAAATTCTCTGATGTCTGGCTTAGCATGGATTAAGACAAAGACACTGTTTACACGAGAGAGACGAGTTTTCAGGACTGGCTTTGCTTGCTTTATTTGGTTGCCCTCCTCAGCAGCAGCCTTGGACCCTATCTGGAGATCCATGTCGTGGCTCTAATTCTTAGCACGTGTTTGATTATGTGAGCCTCAGTTCTCCTATCTGGAAAGGATATCTGAGGGCAACACTCCTTCTTTGGAACTGCTATAAAGACCATTTCCAGCCCAGGTATGAACTGCTGCCAGGAAGCCTGGTTATATCACATCACCCCAGGATCATAGCAGGGATTGGGTCAGGAAGGGCCTGAGCAGCCTTATCACAGTCAGATAGTTTCTAGATCTCTAAAATGAACTTATTTAGGGCAAGAAAGACATGCATCCGGGAGTCTGAACTACTGAAAATTTTCACAAGCTACTTTTAGGTTCTTGAGAAATAGATGTAGGGAAAATGTCCTGATTGTTGCTAAGAGTTTTTTTTTTTTTTTTTTTATCAGTTGTATTTATTTTTCTGGGTAAAATTTTATTCGAACAAAGTAGCTAAAAACTGTTTGAAAAGTCACTAGAATATACAACAAATTCTATGGCTTATTTTGAGTTGTAGAGGAGATAGTTGACCATCTACACAGCATCTGTTTTCTCTTTTTTACCTCCTAACAGAATTCTGACTTTTGTTCAGAGATTCATCCATCCTTTTCTGGACAATAGGTGTCTCAGCTCTAAAAATGGACTAATTAATGGTAACATACTTCCTCTTGCCATGTTGCTATAGTTTTAAACTAAAATGCTAAACAAAATTTTTAATCACATAAAATGTTTGGGGCCTGGTGAGCTCTCACTTAAAGCCTAGTCCAGTGTTTAGCACAACGTCGAATGTGGACTACCTGGAGCACTGGCTGAAATCCATATAGCTGTTTCTCCTACAAGCTACAAAATTAAGATGATGGGGCCAGAATTATGCATGTTTCATAATTAGTGACTAGTGAGCATTTCTGGCCTAGCCTAAAGGCACTCTGAAGTGTCCATCTGGAGCCCTTTCTTCTTGGATCATATCTTTCAGTGTTATAGATTCCAAACTGGGGAGGGAAGGTGCAAGCATTCTAGAAAAGGAAGGGACCCAGCCAAATAAATAAAAGTATATCAAGTTTGAAAATAAGATATTTTAATGTGCAAATAGTACAAGGATTAAAAGAAAGAAATAGTTCAAATTTTAGGAAAAATAATTTAAAATATATGAGAAGCATAAACAAAACTAAAATGTAATATGATTTTGAACAACTGATGTTAAAGACAAGAAGGAGAGCTGTACTGGCAGAGTAGGAAATACAATCCAATCACACTATTTTCCCCAGGACTAAGCGATACTTTATCAATATAGTTTATTGGTTTTCAATCCTTAGAACAAACTTGTGGATAAAACACAGAACGCTTTGCTACAACTGTATGGCAAAATGTAAGTGTTTACAGTACAAATGAAAGAAAGCACATATTCACAGAAAGTGGATTGTACAAAGGGAAAGAAAAGGCAGAGGGGCTACAGAGCACAGCCTCATGCACTGAGAGAATCATGAGATTAAGGTGAAAGTTAATAACACAAGATATAAATAATAATTGCTAATAATATTTCTTGAGCTCTCCTGTGTAGACACTAAAAGCTACAAATGCATTATTAGTTGCAATTTCACAAGCAACCCCGTAACGTAGAGAGGAATCCATCCCTGGTTTGTGCATGAGAAAACAATGGGCACAGGTAGGATGTGGACATTTCACAGGGGTACAGAGCTAATAAAAGTTGAAGAACAAGGATTCTAATTCAAGCAGCCCATCTCCAGGACCAGTGCTTTTAGCCCTCTGCTACCACTTCCCTCACCAATGGAGTCAGAAAAATTACCTGAAGTTACAAGAGAGATGCATCCAAGTTAATTAAATACAACGTTATTGGAAAGGAAGAGGGAGGGAAAACAGGGGATGTGGAGTTTTGCCTTCCTCTATCTGGATAGAGTGGTAAAAATATTGTTTAAAATGAGTATGTCATGATACACCAAGATAAGCATAAAGTTTAGAATTAGGGGATGACATCAAAGTAGCAAAAAATTGCCTCTGGAGAGGGGAACTCAGGAGAAATGGGCTACATTTCAATATGATTCAAGTTGCTGTTATGCTTATGTATTACTTTCATATCAATAGAATATTCCTGTTCATTTAGAAATTGCTTCTTGGAGGTGCCTGCTCAGTAGATTAAGCGTCCAACCTCAACTAAGATGATCTCTCAGTTCATGGGTTCGAGACCCATGTCGTGCTCTATGCTGATGGCTCAGAGCCAGGAGCCTTCTTCAGATTCTGTGTCTCCCTTTCTCTCTGCTCCACCTCACCCCCGAAATAAACATTAAAACGAATTTAAAAAAATAGAAATTGTTTCTACTGTGTAAGTGCATCAAAACATGAAATTCAAGTGGCACTTGAGGGGCTCAGTTGGTTGAGTGTCCAACTTTGGCTCAGATCATGATCTCACGGTTTGAGTTCAAGCTCCCATCAGGCTCTCTGTTGTCAGTTCAAAGCCAGCTTGAGATCCTATGTGTCCCTGTCTGTTGGCCCCTTCCAACTCGTGCTCCCTCTCAAATGTAATCTTAAACAAACATGAAATTCAAAATCTTCTTTACAGGATCTTCTTGTCTTATCAGGATATCACTTTTAGCTTGAAGGCTTTAAAAAATTCATCAGGTACGAATGTTTAAAAGTTGTCTCTGGCAAACCACGAGAGACTCTTGAATGTTGAGAACAAACTGAAGACTGATGGGTATGGATAAGAATGAAAGGGGAGTGATGGGCATGGAGGAGGGCACTTGTGAGGATGAGCACTGGGTGTTACATGGAAACCAACTTGACAATAAACTATTAAAAAAAAGTCGTCTCTGGTAATATTACCAGGCATAGCTGAGAGAGGATGCAGGACTATTATAAACAAACAGGATTTCAACCCTGCTTCTGAGAGGCAGTTCTGACCACAGGAATTTCCTCATGTTTTCTAGCTTCTGGTGGCTGGTACCATTCCTTGCTTTTAGCCACATTAATCTAATCCCTGTTTCGTGAACACATTCTCTGTAACTGTAGTGAAATACCCTTCCGCTTGTCTCGTAGAACACTTGGGATTACTTTTGGGGCTCATCAGATAATCTAAAATAATATTTCCATCTTAAGATCCTTAGCAATTCCATCTACAAGATCCCTTTTGCCTTTTAAGGTAACATTCTCAGGTTCCAGGGATCAGGTCATGGACATTTTGGTCAAGGGTATTATTTTTCTAAGATGCAGGAAAAACATTTAGGGAAATAGTTTGTCCCAAGGTCTTATGATGTCTCAGAGTGGCTATTTAAATTCTGGCATGCTCAGTCTCTGGGTGGCTCGGTTGGTTAACTATCTGACTTCAGGTCAGGTCATGACCTCACAGTTCATAGGTTCAAGCCCTGTGTCAGGCTCTTTGCTGACAGCTCAGAACCTGGAGCCTGCTTAGGATTCTGTGTTCCCCCTTGTCTCCTTTTCTGTCTTCCCCTCTCTAGATCATGCTCTCTCTCTGTCTCTCTCAAAAAGAAAATTCCACTCAGAGAAGGGGAGCTTACCCTTACCCTGACTCACTGAATCTCTCTTTCTTACACAGAATCTAGAAACCTGAATGTACTCTCTAAAAAAGGCTATTCTGTCATAAATTTCATATAGTAAGAATAAAAGCTCAAGATATTCAGAAGTTTAGTTCAGAGAAGAACCAGAAATTCAGATGATTACTTGACACTGGAAACACTTGCTTGATAATGAAAACAGAGCTGTAAATCTCAAAAGACATGATCTTGTAAGAATTTCAAACATTCCTGCTATTAATTGGCAATCCCATAATAACAGCCTCACTTAAACACACTGATAATATGCCTCACAGCTTAATATTCAGCGGCCTATATTTTGGCTAAATGAGCTTCAGTTAAAAAAAAAACACAGGAAACTTGTGGTTTAGTTCCATCTACTATGGAGCCTCTGGTTAAATAGTATACTTCTGCTGTGCTCTGTCATCTTATCATCTGTAAAATGGAGGCAACTCGAAAACCACAGTCACAGAAACGATGTAAAGTTTTATGCACACAGTTGTCTTCATTTGTTTAGAGTACCAGTAACATTTAAGCTATTACTCAAAGTGTACTCATGCTATTTTGAATCATGTAGGACAAAATGCTGTCAAAAAAAAGAAAGAAAGAAAGAAAGAAGGAAAGAAAGAAAAGAAAAGAAAGAAAAGAAAAGGGGCCCAAAATAACTATGATTTTCCCAAGGGGAAACAATTACATTATGGTAGATGTGGGATCAGAACCCTGATAAAATTGATTGTTCTTTAAGTGATTTTTGAATATACAGAGAAATGAAACTCCTGTGTTATATGTAAAGGTGCAGGACTGGGCAAGATTGGAATTTGAGCACTGCATATCAAGAAGAATCTGGAAAACTCTTTTATTCTGTTTTTAAAAATGTTTAACAGTTACTCATTTTTGAGAGAGACAGAAGACAAGTTGGGGAGGAAAGAGAGTGAAGCAGACACAGAATCCAAAGCAAGCTCCAGGCTTTGAGCTCTCAGAACAGAGCCTGATGTGGGGCTTGAACCCACGGGCTGTGAGATAATGATATGAGCCAAAGTCAGACCCTTAACCCACTGAGTCACCCAGGTACAAGTCAGATATATACTAGATATCTTCTTAGTCAGATATATACTAGAAAATTCTTAAAACTAAGTCAGATATATACTAGATATATAGAAAACAGTGGTACCTGAAGATGATTCTACAGGAAGAAAAAAAGGAATAGTTAAAGGTGTGTGTGGGCTGCAATTACAAAAAGAATAGGTGCGTTCCTGTTTCCCAGCACTTTAGAGGTTCTACACCAAGATACAATATTAAAGTAAAATATACATTTAAATTAGGTCATATTTATTTCTTTTTTTAATGTTTTTTATTTATTTCTAGGAGAGAGAGAGAGACACAGTGTGAGCAGGGGAGGGTCAGAGAGAGAGGAAGACACAGAATCTGAAACAGGCTCCAGGCTCTGAGCTGGCAGTCAGCACAGAGCCCAACGCGGGGCTCGAACCCACGAACTGCGAGATCATGACCTAAGCGAAAGTCGGACGCTTAACCGACTAAGCCACCCAGGCGCCCCAGGTCATATTTACTTCTGCACGTTCATGTAAGCCAAAAAAATATCCCAGGTAATATCTACATTGTCATTTAGTTTCTGTCTTGAATTTTCATTTCTAAAAATCTTTCCAAACACAAAACAGAGGCTTGATAAAGGTATATGGGAGGGAGCAGATAAAATAAGCCGGTTTCACTTAAAATGAAAATTAAGATCCAAGCAAATTCTTCACAGCTGAAAATGTCCAAACAATTTTCACTTATGGCAAGGCTTCTGGAAAAATCATGCTGAAGGACACATAATTACCCAAATGTCCCTTATCTGTTTCAATACATATCACTGTATATTATGGGACTTCTGAGGGTTAGAGAAACATATCCTGGCTAAACATCTCCATGCCCATAATGCAGATAAGATGGCCACAAAGCAACCTGAGAGTGTTAAAACCCGCTTTTTCTATTACTAATATTAATAGAGGACAAAACTTCATATTCTTTTGATTGTACAACCCAAGTCAATTCTTTATTAAAATGGATGGCCCATAAATAAGTCTGTAGTGTAGGCATTATTGGATGCTGAAAGTATTTTTCTTGGTTTTATTCATGTCATGGGTTTGTTGGGAGGATCTACGAAAAAACTCTGAGTCTATTTTGACATGTACAATGACCATGTAGCCTTGAGACAATTGAGCTCATCATCATAAAGGAAGGATATTAATACTCTCTATCCATACTTTGAGGGGCTCTGGTAAAGTATCAAATAAAGTAACAGAGGTGTATATGAATGCACATATTTTCATTGGTAGTTATACATGCTTGAAAGGAACTCTACAGAATGCACTATAAAAATCTTGATGATATGTATTTTGAAACCAGTTCCCAGTCCTCCCATTAAAACTATGTAAATTAACAAACATCTGGGGAGGCAAGATGGCCGAGAAGTAAGGAGCTCTGTACAATTCTGCTTGCATCATTCCAACAAAGAAGGCCTGAAGCCATAGGACACTGAACCGCAAGAGTCTGGGAGGAAAAGAGACAGAGTCCACTAAGAAGACAACCCCATAGATGCGTGATTGCAAACTGGGGAGGATAAAAATGATCCAGGACCCAGAGGCACTGAAACTGCCTATAGAACTGTCCCTGGAGAAGAAAAAAAACTCAGCCTGGGATGGAGTGGGATCCTATCATCCCATCTCTAACCACAGGGCATTCAGAGAGAGATCTTATTGCAGGCTGTGGCACTGTCTTTGAGCTGGGGGCCCTGCTGCCAGGCGGTGCCAGGAGAAAGTGCTCCCCTACTGCCTCTACATATTCCCAGGCTGGGAAGTGTCCAGCCTAGGGGATTTCATCTCTGGTAGTATCATTAAAGCACGTGGACTAAGCTTTGGAAACTAGGCAGGCATTGGTACGTAGAACACTGGCCACCTTGGGAATGCCCACAGCACAGGGAGATCAGACCCAAAAGAGTGATTTGCAATGCGTGGTTCAAGAAGGGGCTGGGGTGCCCCATTTTTCTCCCCACAACCACCAAGTTAGAGCCTCAGGGAGTGGCCCTCAGGATCACAGTGGAGGCGAGACTTGCCTACACCAAGCTATGCCCATCAGTGCTGGAGAGTTACTTTTTTTTTTTTTACACTGGAGCCTGGGGCAAGACCAACATTGATGCATTGATGAGATTAACTCTAAATCAATTCTTGCTATTCAGATATGTTTTCCCTTATCTCATTCTTATCTCTCCTTTCCTCTGGACTGGCCACTCTGATCACTGGTTTGTTTAACCAGTCACATTTAATCCATTCTCTTGATACATATTCTACACCTCATAGTTCCCTTCCTACCTCTCTTTCTCTGGAATAAGCAGACTATATATAGTTTCTTTGGATAACATTTTCTTCATTTATTTCTCCTCTCTTCTTACCATATTCTCATCTTTCTCCTTCTTTGAATTAAGCCTCTTAGTCTCTCTGCCTCATCAATGTTCAAATTCACCTTCTACCCACTCTTGTCATTTCTCTCTTTGTATATGATATTCCATCAGCCCTGCCTCCACCCTGCTCTTTATTTGTAGCTGGGATTTCAGGTTTTTTAAAAAATATTTTTTATTTATTTCTAGGAGAGAGAGAGAGAGACAGTGTGAGCAGGGGAGGGTCAGAGAAAGAGAGGGAGACACAGACTCTGAAACAGGCTCCAGGCTCCGAGCTGGCAGCCAGCACAGAGCCCGACGTGGGTCTCGAACCCATGAACCACGAGATCATGACTCAGGCGAAAGTCGGACGCCTAACCAACTAAGCCACCCAGGCGCCCCTGGGATTTCAGGTTTCATGTTTTTACACTGTCCTTTGCCTTTTGTTGTTTCTGTTCCCTCCTCTCCCCCCCTTTCCATTTACTTGTTTCTTTGTCTCTGCGTTTGCATCCCTTTGTTCCCAATTTGTCTGTCTGTCTGTTTTCCCTTTCAGGGCTACCTCAAGAAAGAAGCCAAAGTACACATGGTGGAGAGTCCCAAATATCTCTATGAGTATGGAAATAAAATAACCAAAGTCTCACAAGAGAGATGAAGGGACATCATTAAAGGTATACTTCCTGAATGGACAAGCCATGCACAGTCAATGAGCCTTCTTTAATATAGCAGAACTCGCAGGTGCATGGCGCATAACAAGCTTTTAAAACTTACAAGAGACAGAAAGCTAGCCAAAATGATGAAACGGAAAAACTCTCCTCTGAAGAAATTCCAGAAAGAAATGACAGCTAAAAAATTGCTCAAAACAGATATATGCAACATAACTGACCAATAATTTAGAACAAGAGTCATAATATTCTCTGGGCTTGAGAAAAGCATGGAACATAAATGAAGCTATTGCTACAAAGATTATAGACACTCAAAATAGTTGTGATGAATTTAAAAATGCTATAAATGAGGTGCATAATAAAATGGAGGCAGCCATTGAAAGGACTGAAGAGGCAGAGAGGAGAATAGGTGAATTAGAAGACACAATTATAGGAAAAGAGGAAGCTGAGAAAAAGAGAGATCAATTGATTCAGGAGCACAAAAGGAGAATTCAATAATTGAGTGATGCAATGAAACCGAACAATATCCGTATCATAAGAATCCTAGAAGAAGAATACAGAGAAAAAGCAGCTTAAGGGGTACTTGAACAAATTCTAGCCGAGAACTTCCCCAATCTGGGGAAGGAAACAGACATAGAAAGCCACAAGGCACAGAGAACACCCCTCAGATGTAACTTGAATCGATTTGCATAACATATCAGAGCAAAACTGGCAAAATATAAGGACAAAAAGAGATTTCTGAAAGCAGCTAGAGAATAAAGGGCCATAACATACAAAGGGAGACCAATCAGAGTAGTTGCAGACCTATTTCCTGAAACTTGGCATGCCAAAAAGGAATGGCAGAAAATCTTCATAGTGATGAACATAAAAAATATGCAGCCAAGAATCCTCTCTCTAGCAAGCCTGTCATTCAGAATAGAAGGAGAGGGAATGATTTTCCCAAATAAACAAAAATTGAAAGAATGCGTCACCACTAAACCAGGCCTACAAGAAATCCCAAGGGCGACTCTAAGAGGGAAATGGTGCAAGCAACACAAAGTAGCAGAGACACCACTACAAGTATGAATCTTACAGAGAACACAGTGATTCTAAACCCATAGTTTTCAATAATAACACTGACTGTAAATGGACTAAATGCTCCAATCAAAATACAAACGGTATGAGAATGGATAAAAAACAGAATCTATCTATTTGCTGTCCAGAAGAGACTCACTTTAGACCTGAGGACAGCTTCAGATTGAAAGTAAGGGGATGGAGGAACATCTATCATGCTATTGAAAGTCAAGAAAAAGCTGGAGTAGCCATACTTCTATCGGAGAAACTGGACTTTAAAGTAAAGGCTGTAACAAGAGATGAAGAAGGGCATTATATAATAGTTACAGTGTCTATCCATCAGGAAGAGCTAACAATTACAAATGTTTCCACACATAATTCGGAAGCACCTAAATACATAAAACAATTAATCACAAACAGAAAGAATCTTATGGATAAGAATGTGCTAACAGCAGGGGACTTTAATACTCCAATTACAGAATTAGTTAGATCAGCTATACAGAACATCTCTAAAGAAACAATGGACCTGAATGACACATTGAACCAGATAGATTTGACAGATCTACTTAGAACTCTACATCCTGAAGCTATGGAATTCACTTTCTTCTCGAGTGCACATGGCACATTCTCCAAGATAGATCACATATTGGATCATAAAGCAGCCCTCAATAAATAGTAAATAATTGAGATAATACCATGCACACATTCAGATCACAGTGCTATGAAACTTGAAATTAATGACAGGAAAAAGTCTGGAAAGCCTCCAAAAACATGGAGATTATAGAACACCCTACTAAAGACCGAATGGGCCAATCAGGCACTTAGAGAAGAAATTTAAAAATATATGTAAACAAATGAAAATGAAAATACGACAATCCAAACTCTTTGGGATATGGCAAAGGCAGTCTTAAGAGGAAAGTATCTTGCACTCCAGGCCTATTTCGAGAAACTAGAAAAAGCACAAACACAAAATCTGACAGCGCACCTAAAGTAATTAGAAGGTGAGAAACAAGAGCACCTCTAAACCATCAGAAGAAGAGAAATAATAAAGCTCAGGGCAGAAATAAACAATATAGAATTAAAAAAAATTGTTGAACAGATCAATGAAACCAAGAGTTGGTTTTTTAAAAAAATAAACAAAACTGATAAACCTCTAGCCAGGCTTCTTAAAAAGAAAATATAGATTACCCAAACAGACAAAATCATAAATTAAAATGGATTTATCACTACCAACACCTCAGATATACAAGCAATTATCAGAGAATAATATGAAAAATTGTATGTCAAAAAACAGGACATCTTAGAAGAAATGGACAAATTCCCAAACACACAACACACACACACTACTAAATTCAAACAGGAAGAGATAGAAAATCTGCAAAGACACATAACTAGTGAAAAAAATGAATCAATTATCAAAAATTTCCCAACAAATAAGAGGGCTTGGCCAGATGGCTTCCCTGGGGAATTCTACCAGACATTTAAATCAGAGTTAATACCCATTCTTCTCAAGCATTTCCAAAAAATAGAATGGAAGGAAAACTTCTGGACTCATTCTATGAAGCCAACATCACTTTGATTCCAAAACCAGACAGAAACCCAGCAAAAAAAGAGAACTACAGGCCAATATCCTTGATGAATATGGATGCAAAAATTCTCAACAAGATAGTTGCAAATCGAATCAAACAGCACATAAAAAGAATTATCCACCATGATCACGCGGGATTCATTCCTGAGTTACAGGGCTGGTTCAATATTTGCAAATCAATCAATGTGTTAACATCACATTAACAAAAGAAAAGATAAAAACCATATGATCCTGTAGATACATGCAGAAAAAGCATTTGACAAAATACAGCATCCCTTCTTAATAAATACCTTCGAGAAAGTCGGCAAAGAAGGAGTTTCCTTAAACATCATAAAAATCATTTATGAGAAACTCACAGCTAATATTATCCTCAATGGGGAAAAACTGAGAACATTCCCCCTGAGATCAGGAAGACGACAGGGATATCCACTCTCACCATTGTTGTTTAACATAGTGCTTGAAGTCCTAACATCAACAATCAAACAACAAGGAAATAAAAGGCACCAGAACTGGCAAAGATGAAATCAAACACTCACTTTTCACAGATGACATGATACTCTACAAGAAAACCCGACAGACTCCACCAGAAGCCTAATAGAACTGATCCATGAATTCAGCGAAGTCGCAGAGTATAAAATTAACATACAGAAATCGGTTGTATTTTTATACACCAATAATGAAGCAATAGGAAGAGAAATCAAGAAACTGATCCCATTCACAATTGCACAAAAAAAACATAAAATACCAAGTAATAAACCTAATCAAATGTATAAGAGATCTGTATGGTGAAAACTTATGTTGAAAATGGAAGACACAAAGAAATTGAAAAACATTCCACGCTCATGGATTGGGAAAATAAATATTGTTAAAATGTCATTACTACCCAAAGCAATCTACATATTCAATGTCTTCCCAATAAAATTGCACCAGCATTCTTCTCAAAGCTAGAACAACCTATCCTAAAATGTGTATGGAACCACAAAAGACCCCGAATAGCCAAAGTAATATTGAAGACAAAAACCAAAACGGGAGGCATCACAATCCCAGAGTTTAGCCTCTACTACAAACCTGTAATCATCAAGATAGCTTGGTATTGGAACAAAAAGAGACACATGGACTAATGGAATATAGAATAGAGAACTCAGAACGGGACCCATCATAAATGGATGGCCAATTAATCTTTGACAAAGCAGGAAAGAGTATCCATGGAAAAAAGACAACCTCTTTAACAGATGGTTCTGGGAGAACTGGACAGTAACGTGAAAAAGAATGAAACTAGATAAGTTTCTTACACCATAGACAAAAAATAAACTCAAAATGGATGAAGGACCTGAATGAGACAGGAAACTATCAAAACCCAGAGGAGAAAGCAAGAAGCAACCTCCTTGACCTCAGCTGCAGCAATTTCTTACTTGACACATCCCAAAAGGCAGGAGAATCAGGTGAAAAAATGAACTATTGAGACCTTATCAAGATAAAAAGTTTCTGCATGACAATGAAAACAATCAATAAAACTAATAGGCAACCGACAGAATGGCAAAAGATAGTTGCAAATGACATATCGGATAAACGGCTAGTATCCAAAATCTATAAGGAACTTACCAAACTCCACACCTGAAAAATAAATAACCCAGTGAAGAAATGGGCAGAAGACATGAACAGACACTTCTGCAAAGAGGATACCCAGATGGCCAATAAACACATGAAACGAAGCTCAGCGTCTCTCGTCATCATGGAACTACAAATCAAAACGACACTGAGATACCACCTCACACTGGCCAGAGTGGCTAAAATGAACAAATCAGAAGACTATAGATGCTGGTGAGGATGTGGAGAAACGGGCACCCTCCTACACTGTTTGTCGGAATGTAAACTGGTTCAGCCCTTCTGGAAAACAGTGTTGACGTTCCCCCCAAAATTAACAATAGTGCTCTCCTATGACCCAGCAATAGCACTGCTAGGGATTTACCCAAGGGATATAGGAGTACTGATGCATAGGAGCACATGTACCCCAATGTTCATAGCAGCACTCTCAACAATAGCCAAAACATGGAAAGAGCCTAAGTGTCCATCAACTGACGAATGGATCAAAAAGATGTAGTTTATCTATACAATGGAATACTACATGGCAATGAGAAAAAATGAAATCTGGCCATTTGTAGCAATGTGGATGGAACTAGAGGGTGTTATACTGAGTGAAATAAGTCACGCTGAGAAAAACAGATATCATATGTTTTCACTTATAAGTAGAACATGAGAAACTTAACAGAAACTATGGGGAAGGAGAAGGGAAAAAGATAGTTGGGGAGAGAGAGGGAGGCAAACCATGAGAGACTCTTGAATACTGAGAAGAAACTGAGGGCTGATTTGGAGTAGGGAGAGGGAAAGGTGGAGATGGGCATGGAGGAGAGCATTTGTTGGGATTAACACTGGGTTTTTATATGAAAACTAACTTGAGAATAAACTATGAAGGAAAATGAATAAACGAATAAATAAAATAATAATTTTGTACTCCTGAAAACTTAAGTAGTTAGATCTCATGTTAATTGCTCTTACAAGAATTATAATTATTTTTTATTTTTATTTTTAATTTTAATGTTTATTTATTTATGAGAGAGAGAGAGCGCAGAGCAGGGGCAGAGAGAAAGAGAGAGAGACAGAACCAAAAACAGGCTCCAGGCTCTGAGCTGTCAGCACAGAGGCAACATGGGGCTTGAACTCACAAACCATGAACCATGAGATCATTACCTGAGCTGAAGTTGGACGCTTAATTGACTGAGCCACCCAGGTGCCTCTAAAAATTAAAATTCCTAAGAAGAGATTACAGGTAAATGATAATGGCATAGATATAGCTCTTCTAGGTACATCCTTTTTCAGAGGCCTCAGTAGCCCACAGAAAGTAAAAGCTCACCAGGGAAAAGGGTCCTGGGACCAAAGGATTGCAGGGTGCATTTACATGGTTTGGGGAAAAGGAGGAGCATGCCGCCATGTGGATGAAGATCTGGGATTATGCTCAATGGCAGCACCAAAGACACTACTTTAGGTTTTTTTTCATACTTTATTTCTTACTTTGCCTTTGGGCTGCCGAGGAGTTTCTGTACAGTTTCCCAGGCCAAGGCCCTTATATCTTGTCTACAAACATTCAGAAAAGCAGCCTTAATTTCTTGCAGACCATTTCCACTTTATTCTCAGCAGTATTAATGCCCCTCATTGAATTCCTATCTCCTCAAAGCTTAGCAAAATGGGAATTGATTGTGGCTTAGTTAGAAAGACTTCAGTCTAAATTTCAAATCCCCATAAAACTGAAGCAAAGAAAATTCATGCTTTTGTCACTGAAAGTTCATATAACTTAGTGAGGAATAGTCTCCTACTGGCTTCTCAGTTTAGTACATTAAAATCTCTTTGAGATCATTGCTCTTTTTTAGACTCAGGAAGTTGCAATAATACATGTTCTGTTTCCTGGGGCTGAGCTATTGCAATAGTCTTCTGATGATTCATCTCTACCCTCTCTCACCCATTCTGTACAGTGTACCATGTCCAATTTTTTTCTGATGTTTGACTCAGTGCCATTGATTTTGAATCCCTTTTCCAAACATCATGATATCTATTGTCCTTCATTACATCTCTAAATACGTATCCTTACTCTAATCCACTCTTTTCCAACATGGCACGATGATTCACACTGCTGCAAAAATCTGTCCCATGCATGCAACTTCCTATAGTTCTTTTGTCCTAAAACTCCATGATGATAGAGAAAAGAATGGTCTTAGAAGAATTTATTAACCTCATAATATACCAAATTTTTCCTGGGAGTCAAAAATATCCTTCCCCAACTCCAACTTGAAGAAATAGCATTAACAATGAATTTAATGGTGTCCAAATTACAATATCTTCTTCAGTGTCATAATTCCATAGCCCTTCCAGTTACCATGACAACCCACATTGCAAAGGAGTTAACTTACTTAGAGGCCAAGAGGAAAACTTCTGGCATTTTTCTCATCTGTTTCTGTTTCATAGTTTATAGATCATAGTTAGACCTCTTTTTGCTTCATAGCATATATCAGATTCTAAAGTTATGTAGCTTTTATATAAAAAAACTACTGAAAACACACATTCTTCACCTACTCCTAATCTGTTCTCTAAATTACAGAGAATAAAACCAGCCACAAAGGCAAATTCTTTTCGAATTTATCTTAGAAACGAACATTATCGATTATAAAGGCTTCCAATCACAAGGATAATTGTGTAAACCAAGCTTTTGGCCCCTGAAGCTTCCGAATTTGAACACAAAGAACGAGAAGGTACAGTATTTACCTACCGATAGCCTTTAAGCTAAGAACCTAGAATATTCCCACCAGTGTTGTTGAACACTTCCTTGTACACTGCCACTCACCACATCCCCTATTCTTCATGGCACATCACAAATATTACCTCTGCCTCTAAGCCTTCCACAATAAACAGATAACTCAAGACTTGGAAATCAGCTGGGGCTGGTTGAGGAAATGTTGCCTACATGCCCCGCTATGACTAAGCTCAGCACCATATATTTAGAAGGAAATATAATCAGGAGTCAAAGAACTAGGGACTAGAACTTCATACCCAAAAGAAGATTTTAAACATACAGATGAGAGGAGACCCTTAAGCCAACTCACTGTAATAAGTGTCAGCAAGAAAGATGACATAGCCTCAGGAGTGTCATCCATTTCTGGGTTTAGAGCTCATAAGGACTCTGAACTGTTGTGGGTAGCATCCTCTAGATGTAATTATCACTGATCCTCTGAATTAGCTCCAAAGTCTTTCTAGTTCCAAATCCCATGTCATTTTACTGATATCTCACTGTGGCATTTGGCATCTTCTGCTTTGTATTATATGCATACATTTAGTGTCTTTTCAGGCCTAATTTGTTGCCACTTACTTGAGCACTGACACTAGACCACTTCATCTTTTGCATCTATAAAAAGTAGTGCCTTGTACTTGACAGATGTTCACAAGCCGTGAGATCATAATCAGAGCTAAAATCAAGAGTCAGATAATTAAGTGACTGAGCCACCAAGGAATCCCAATGATCTTTTTTTTTTAATTTTGTATTGAAATTCCAGTTAGTTAACATATAGTGTAATATTATTTTCAGGTGTACAACACTTCTTGATGCTTATTCTATCAGATGTTTGAAAGATATGATGGGGCTAAGTATCCATTCTAAGCCCCCATATATCAAATTAGAAACTTGAGAGAATTATAATGACCCCAATTTTGCTATTTTATAACAAATATTTGTAAGCTCAACATTCAAAGATTTTTCACTTAGGGGCCACTGAAATCATTGTGCATGGTGCTTTGGTGTTGGCAGTGAATACTGGACTTAAGGCCCTATTACATATTTCATCTCATACTGAGATACGCACAGCTGGTGTTAAGCACACAACAATTAGTATTTTAAGGAAAAGAAAATTCTAATTGCCATATTTTTCAAAAACTTTCTTATCAACCAGAAATGACTTTCCCTTGCTCTTAGATCCAGAAGTAAAGATTAACTTAGAATAATTTTATCTAACTTAACTTATATATTAGTTATCTATTGCCTCATTTAAAAATCACCCCTAAACTTAGTGGCTTAAATGTTATTTCACAGTTTCTGTGTATCAGGAATCTGGATGTGACTTAAAGTCATTTTTCATCTCAGACTCTACTTAAGCTACAATCAGGGTGTCCTCTGGAACTAATATTATCTAAATCTTGAGCAAGGATCCACTACCAAATTCACCCATGTGGTTGTTGGCAAGATTCAGTTCATTGTAGGTTTGGGTTGAGGGACTCAGGTCCTTTTGAGTTTTTGACGAAGACCACAGATATGGACCTCTTCATTGGGAAACTCTCAATAGAGCAACTGGTTTCCTGAGATAGAGTGAAGAAGAAAAGCAGAGAGGGAGAGGGAGAGAGAGAGAGAAGCAAGCAAGCAAGCAAAGCAGGTAGCCACAGTCTTTTATAACACAATCTCAGAAATAACATCTCATCACTATTATTGTATTCTCTTTTTTAAATTTTTAAAATGTTTTTTATTTATTTCTGAGAGACAGAGAGAGAGAGAGAGAGAGAGAGAGAGAGAGATACAGAATCTGAAACAGGCTCCAGGCTCTGAACTGGCTGTCAGCACATAGCCGGACGTGGGGCTCGAACCCACAAAACGTGAGGTCGTGACCTGAGCCGAAGTCAGACACTTATCCGACTGAACCACCCAGGAGCCCCTACTATTATTGTATTCTGTATGTTAAAGGTTTAGCTCATACTTAGGGGGAGTATTACACAAGGACACAAATACCAGGAAGAAGGAATCAACGTTATCTGAAAGGCTGCCTACCACAATCTACTCTTGGATCTGTAGGATTTATGACCCTCCCACATAAAGAATATAATTACATCTTCTCAAAGTCCCCCAAAGTCTCATTTTATGACAGCATCAGCTCAAAGCCTAGGATTTCATCATCTAAATTTGTTCCAGGTTTGGATGAGTCTCCTGGAGCATAATTTCTCAAATATAGGCAGCTCTTCAGATATAGTTTTTTTTTTTTTTTCTTGAATGCATAGTCAGTTATCTCTCTCACACACACCCCACATACAATAGTGGGAAAGGATAGGATAACTGCTAGGGACACTCCTGTTCAAAAAGCAGGTCATTGAGAGGCACAAAGTCACTGAACCATAACAATTCTGAATACCTGTTCTACAGATAACAGATCAGAGGCTTAGAGCTCAAGTGACTTGCTTAAGATTAAATGGTTAGTATATTGCAAAGTTCTAATTCTCAACAACTGATTGTATCAATTTGGATTGTAACAATCCAAGTTTACATAAGACTATAATTGCATTCAACTAATATTAATTTAAAACATTTACAATTATTTTAGAAGAATAATGTTAAAATATAGAGAAAAGGTATTAAGAGGAAAAGGTTTTAGGGGGAGCCACGTTGTGCACATGTAGAATCCGAAGTGAGAGCAGGATGAATTATAAAATAATGCTGTATCTCAAACACAGATGAATAGTTACAGTTAGAGAACAAGATAAAAATATGGCCACCTGTATAGCTCCTACTAGAAAATAGGAGGAGAAGTGAAACCTGAAGATTCCATGTTAAGCAGGATGCTTCAAAGATGGAAAGGTTAGAAGTATTATCTTTAAAAGAAATTTTATGTCTTTATTTTATTTTGAGAGACAGAGAGCAAGTGGGGGAGGGGCAGTGAGAGACAGGGAGACACAGAATCTGAAGCATGCTCCAGGCTCTGAGCTGTCAGCACAGAGCCCGATGCGGGGCTCGAACCCACAGACTGTGAGATCATGACTTGAGCGGAAGTCGGACACTTAACTGACTGAGCCACTCAGGCGCCCCAGAAGTATTATCTTTTTTATTTTAATTTATTTATTTATTTATTTTTAAATGGATTTTTTTTTTTAAATTTCTAGGAGAGTGAGAGAGAAAGCATGAGCAGGGGAGGGTCAGCGAGAGAGGGAGTCACAGACTGAAACAGGCTCCAGGCTCCGAGCTGGCAGTCAGCACAGAGCCCGACGCGGGGCTCGAACCCACGAACCGCGAGATCATGACCTAAGCGAAAGTCGGACGCTTAACCGACTAAGCCACCCAGGCGCCCCAGAAGTATTATCTTTTTTAAATGTTAAACAGAATTTATCAAAAAAGACAAAACCATTAAATGTTTTCCAATCAGTCTTCCTCATCCCATATCCCTGTCCCTCAATCATGTTCTCACTTCTCAGATTTACCCATTGTTAGCAGAGGCTGGTGGGTGTTTCCAGACATTTTCTAAAGATATGCTTCTTCTTTATCATATTTTATTTTTATTTTTCTACAACTAAAATCATGCTTTTTACCATACCACAACATGTTTTTTTATTTGCTAATATCACAGTCATCTTTCCATTCCAGTATAGACACATCTACCTCATTGTGCAGAGGGTTGCATTTTAGAATAGTCCACAACATAACTAGTTTTTGTTGATTTTGGTACCTTACAGCCTTTTGCTGTACAAATTATCCTCCATTAAATATCTTCATATGTCACATTAATTATTGTTTACATATTTTATCTGGTGGGAGGGAAAGGGGAAATCTAAAAATTTTAAACTGATTAGACGTCCTTAGAAGATGTGCCAGAATAACAGTGAGGAGGTCTCCAGAAGGGGACCAGGTAGAGAAAGGTTGGTGTGTAGCTTACTTTTCATGGGAACAATAACTAATAGCCTTCGAGTTATAGGTGTCTATGAAGTCCATATTCCAAAAACTAAGAGGAAAATTGGAAACAGGTTTAGAGATGTCATTTGAAAGGAGCTAGACCAGGCAAAGGGAATAGTGGTGTGTCCCTGAAGGCTGAACAGAGGAATAGGTTCTCGTATTATACTGTCATCTAGAGAAGAAATAGATGAGAAAAGAGAGTGTAGATTTGTCAAGGCCATGATGGGCATAGACCAACAAGCTCCTGAGGGAGAGTTTGGACCTACCAGTTTCAGGTTAACTTACAGTTTGTGTTTTCTTTATGCATTTATGGATTCCCTCTTAAAATCTGGTAGATTCCACAACAAAAAATTCCTGACCCAGACTGTTTTCTAGATACTATTATGAAAAGCAAATCAATCTGATAAATTCAAGGTAATTTTATAACGTGTAAATAATTGACGTTATTCCTATAATTACTGACATTGCCAGAATGAAACCTTTAAAAGCTCACTTAGGCTGTTTGTGTTCAATACAAATTGACTGTGTGCTCATTAGTGATGCCCATTCTCCATCCAAAGATTAAGGAAGATCCAAATAACAGGTGGATGATATGAAATAAAGTCGTTCAAGGCTATCAGTCATGGGATAATCCATCAGTGGGCCACACTGGGACTGGCCTCACACGTGAATTATAGACTTTCTAACTTTAGAAACATTGAAAAGAACATCACACTAAATCATCAGTTTTGGCCCTATGTGATAGCTTGCACAGAGCTTCAAAAAATCTCTATTTCAGATTAGTTTATTTTTGGTAAAAAAATTATACTTCCAAATGTTACCTAAACGTTCTCTTTGATATCAGATCAAGACATTATCAGCCATTAACTATTTAGCATGAAACACAGGAGAGGTCAGGTATATATATTTGTGGAAGAAAGAGAATTAATTATTGATGATAGAACTGAGCTAAGGATAAAGAAAAGTGGAGAGGAATGGCCCTGATTTCAAATAACCCATGCCTTCCTCCTCTAACACCTATATGTCCCATCTATCATAATGTCAATATTCACATAAAGTGGAAATTTCCCTTCAGTGACCTCAAAGGATTCTACCAGCTTGCAAAAGTTATGCCCATTATTTTACTTAAATTCTTCAATGGAAAACAGATGGAAGGACTCTACATCAGTCCTTAAAATAAAGTAGAAATTTAATTTGCAAAATATGAACCTATTAAGCTAAAGCGAGACCCGCTCCTCTTAGCTAAGCATTTACAATTACTCCAATATAATTATTTTTTTGCAAAACAATCTTTTAGTGCAAAGATTCAGTGGTGAAGGACATTTATTGTGCTGCGCAGTAATCCAGGTACACATTTCTAAGTCTTTTTAAAGTTAAAGAAAATAGTTCTAAGGTTCATGAAAAGCACCACTCATGAGTTAGGAGGTCATTATTCATAAATAATGTCCTGGAGAGTTCCCGATTAGGCTGTAAACAGCCATTTTTGTGCTGCTTCAAGGTTTAAACAGAGACAGGTGTTAATTGCGATGTTCTCCTTTGCAAGGGTTGAAGTTCCTCCGCTGATGACACTGAAATCTGTCATTTGATAACAACCGGATGCTGACTGTTGTACCTTTACTCTTCTGTTTGGTGGAGGAAAAAAGCCATATCTAACATAGTCAGTTCTATTTCCACAAACGCATTAATGTCTATTTTCTCCTCACTCCTTGGAATTACAGAATGAGAAAAATCATTTCTTATATTTATTCATTGAAATATATGTGTTGAGTCTTCATAGGCTCCAGACCCTGAGCTAGATCCTAGAGTTACAGGGAGATTGAATGAATGAATGAATGAATGAATGAATGAATGAATAAATAAATAAATAAAAATACGGTGTAGTTGGACTTAACTAAATGAACTTAAGTACCTGATTTCTTTAAGTAGATAATATGTTCAGCTAAACAGATGTCTTCAAGATGGTTATACTAGCTTTTCAGGCACTATCAAGGCAGTCTCTCTACTTGGGAGGGAGCTTTTCAGTTTTAGATCCTCAGTGCGCCAGTTCATACAAAGATAGACCTCTGGAAGGATGATTTGTACAACCCAAACTCACAAGAAATCAACACAAAAAAATGATCGTATCATTTATAAGGAGAAGATATTCATTCACAGCAATAAGATAAACAAGATAATTTAATATGCTCTAGTCAAGAACATTTAAAGATGCTGAGTACTGCAGCAAACATACTTTTAAAAGGATAGCTGAGTTTCAGCAAAGTAAATCTGCAAGACCAAAGTTTAAGAAGAAACTGCTATCCAGAGCAGTAAAGACATAAATTGACCCCACTGATGCCTTGATCTTTTGGGACAAGGAGTGGTGCTTTGGACTGTATGACCGAAATTATATCCAGTAAGGCTGCTTTATATGTTGACACTTCCTCAACAAGCAAAGAAGAGGACAGAAAAACAAGCAATCTCCCATGGGTTTAGGGAAACAACAGAAAGTCTATCTGTCTAATCCCAGGTTTTGGGTGGTAAAACAAGGTCTTCCCTAAGAATTGGTAGGAAAATATTGGCACTTCTAGTATATTTGTGTCTTAATTTATAGTCCCCTAATGGTCTAGGAGTACACAAGCTAAGACAGTGATATAAATTGTGTCCTGGATGGTAATTCCACTGCAGCATTGTCATGTGAAACAGATCCTGAGATTAAAAATAATAATAATATGCAGAAGGTTTATTAAAGTGCTCTTGAAATCTACACCTGGAATTAGGGGGGAAATTAAAGACTCAGCAGAGAAAGGCAATCTTAAGCCAACCTCTCAAGGGGCTCTAAAGATTAGATGGCCCTTAAAAATTGTTCTGTACCGGGCAATAAGTAAGGCCTACAAAATTCTGAGATGACCAGTCTCTGGATGCTCATGACCTTGAGTCATAGGGCAATGTCATAAGGGGACTGACAACTGAGCACTATCTGCTGTTGGGACTGTCAGTCTCAGGGCAATAAGCATTTTATTCTTGAAGGGATATGAGGGTGGACACTACTGTGTCCACCATAGTCCCATCTGTCAGAAACACACACAAAGCAGCTGTGAAGGATAAGTTCCTCCGCCCAGCATTCCAATAGATTCACTCTAGCATCATGCAGATATAAAATAATGGTAGTTGTCACAATAACTTAATAACTAACTTCAAGGTATAAAAACCAGGTGGAGCTAAAGTATCAGATGTGAAAAAATATGGAAATTGAAAAGAAGTCAAACAGAATTCATGGGTTCCAAGGTACTTGAACTGCTCTTATTAACTGATTGATTTAAGACTATAAAGCTAAGTATATTTATTAAAATCTAAAAGGAAATTTAAAATATAAATAAATAGAATCTATAAGTATTTGGCAAAAGACAGAAAAAATAAAACAGGACCCAAAGAAATCTACACATTTAATTTAATCCCTGTATCAAAATAGCAACAGTGTTTTTCACAGAGGTAGAACAATCCTAAAATTGTGTATGGAGCCACAGAAGACCTTGAATAACGAAAGCAATCTTGAGAAGAAAAACAAATCTGGAGGCATCTCAATTCCAGATTTCAGATTACATTACAAAGCAGTAATAATTAAAACAGTATGGTATTGGCACAAAAATAGACACATAGATCAATAGAATAGAACAGAAAACCTGGAAATAAGTTTAAGATGATATGATTAGTTAATCTTCAACAGAAGAGGATTCAAAAGAGGAATAAATATGCAATGGGAAAAACAGTCTCTTTAACAAATCATGATGGGAAAACTGGATAGTCATATGCAAAGGAATGAAATTAGATCACTTTATAAGACCATACACAAAAATAAACTCAAAGTGGATTAAATGAGGCACCTGAAGCCGTAAAAATCTTTGAAGAGAGCACAGGCAATAATGTCTCTAACATTGGCCATGGCAACTTTTTTCTAGACATGTCTCCTAAGACAAAAATAAACTATTGAGACCACATCAAAATAAAAAGTTTTTGCAATGTGAGGGAAAAAATCAACAAAACTAAAAGTCAACCTACTGAATGAGAGAAGATATTTACAAATGGCATAACCAATAAGGAGTTAATATCTAAATATATAAAGAATTGATACAACTCTATACCCACCCCGAAAATAATCCAATAAAAAATAGTCAGAACAGATGAATAGATAAGCAACATAACAGGAATTTAGAGAACAAGAATTTAGAACAAGAATCATAAAATTAATCACTGGTCTTGAAAAAAGCATGGAGGACATCAGAGAAACTATGGATACAAATATTATGGAGCTTAAAAATAGTTATGATGAATTTAAAAATGTGATAAATGAGATACGTAATAATCTGGAGGCGTCCAATGCACGGATTGAAGAGGCAGAACAAAAAAAAAGAATTTTTTCCAAAGAAGACATGCAGATGGTTAACAGACACATGAAAAGATGCTCAATATCACTAATCATCAGGAAAATACAAATTAAAACTACAATGAGATACCACCTCACACCTGTCAGAATGGCTAAAATCAGCGACACAAGAAACAACAAATGTTGGCAAGGATGTGGAAAAAATTAACCCTCTTGTGGGAATGCAACAGGTGCAGCCACTTGGAAAACAGTATAGAAGCTCCTCAAAAGGTTAAAAACAGAGCTACCACACAATTCAGTAATCATGTTACTAGGTATTCACCTAAAAATACAAAAACACTAATTCAAAAGGATACATGCACCCCTATGTTTATTGTTTTATTTACAATAGCTAAATTATAGGAGCAGTCCAAGGGCCCATTGATAGATGAATGCATAAAGAAGATGCGGTATATATTAACACACACATGCGCGCGCGCGCACACACACACATACACACACACTGAAATGGAAGGATGGAAGGAAGGAAGGAAGGAAGGAAGGAAGGAAGGAAGGAAGGAAGGAAGGAAGGAAGGAAGGAAGGAAGGAATATATATGTTAAAAACATATATATTTCAACCTAATAGGCTACAAGTCAGTATGAAAAATAAAATAACTCAGTAGAAAAAGGGTATTCTCTACTGAACTAATGAAATGGTCAAAAGGTATCTGCAATTTATATAAAAATAATTTTTCATGTGTGTTCTTGTTAAGAGGATTATGGGATTTCAGAGAAAATATTTGGGTATGAGGTTATAATTTTTGAAGCTAGTTGATGAGTTACTGGTAATTTATTATATTATTCTCATTCTTTTATTCTTTCTCCATGTGTACACATATGTAAAATGATATATTAAATTATATATACAACATGTATATATATAATTAAAAATAAAGCATAATTAAGCATGTGTTTTAAATATATTTATATAAGTATAATTATAATCTATTTCTGAATATAAAATTACATGTAATTATATATTTATGCATTCATATGTAATTATATAAATATATATTTAATTATATATAAATTGCTTTATATGTGTTATGTATTAAACAGAGAAAAATTTACTTACATACAAATTACATTATATATGTTATATACATATCATATACTTATGACAGAAAACACAAATAACAAATATTAGGAATGAAAAAGAATGTTATCATAGGTATTAAAAACATAAATAGTAAATATTATGAACAGTTGTTCATCTCAAAATTTTGAAAAATAGATATATTCTTGGATAATGTGATTTATTAAAGCCAATCATAAAAGAAATATGAAATCTTCACAATCCTCTATTTATTAATTAAATTGAATCAGTAATTAAACACTTTGTTATGAAGAAACTCCAGATCCAAATTGAATCACTGATAAATTTTACCAGACATTTGAAGGAGAATACACATAAAGTTGGGAGAATATAAAAAGAAAAATCCATTGCACATTAATTTTATGAAGCAAAGATAATCTTGGTATAAAACCAAAGTGAGCATTAAATAAAGGGAAAATTATTCTTTTGTTCTTTAAAAATTACCCTGAACTCTTGAAAGAAAAATATTTCTCTTGAACACAATTTAAAAATAAATCAAAATAAAGGATTTAGCAAAACAAAATCTAGTGATATATACACAAAGGAAAAAAAATGTCATGAGCAAATGGAGTTCCTTCAGGAATTTAAGCTTGGCTTAACAACTGAAAATAATTAACGTAATTATACATATTAAGAGAAAATTTTAGTGTTATTTTAAAAATTTGATCTAGTCATGATTATAAAAGGCTATCTAGAAATAGAGGTAGAGAAAACTTTCTTGATCAGATACGAGCTATTTTGTATTGCAGGCGCCTGAGTAGCTAGTCAGTTAAGTGTTGGACTCTTAATATCTGCTTCGGTCATGATCTCATGGTCATGAGTTGGAGCCCAGTGTTAGGCTTGGTGCTGGGCTTGGATCCTGTTTAAGATTCTTTCTTTCCCTCTCCTTTTGCCCCTCCCCTTTATCTAAAAAAAAAAAAAAGCACAGTTCCATATTAATAGTGAAATGTTTAAGGAGTCTTCTCTGAGTTAGAATAAAAACTGACTATTACCACTGCTATTCAAAATCCTATTGGAGATCCTAGCCTGTGCACTGAGGCAAGAGATAACCATAACAGACAAAAGGATTGCATAGAGTATCTTGTAGTGCCAGAAAACAAGGGAGTGATTAAACAAATAAAAGGATGGAGGTATGTCTAAGAGTCACAAATGTCAATCTAGGGGTGCCTGGGTGGCTTAGTTGGTTAAGCGTCTGACTTCGACTCGGCTCATGATCACCCCGATCATGGGTTTGAGCCCCATGTCGGGCTCTGTGCTGACAGTCAGCTCAGAGCCTGGAGCCTGTTTCAGATTCTGTGTCTCCCTCTCTCTGACCCTCCCCTGCTCACGCTGTCTCTCTCTCTCTCAGAAATAAATAAAACATTTAAAAAAATAAAAAAAAACCCAAATGTCAATCTAAAACAAATAGTATAACATTAAATTACAATACAATGTATAAAATAAGTATACAGTAATTTATACTGTTATAAATAAATAATTAAATAAACAAGTGATGGAGAAGGGATAAATCTTTACAGAGTCATTCCAAACAGTACAAATTTTTACTGTATTCTTTAGGGAGTGGAACTTAATCCTTAATCCTACTTTGAGTGTGGACTGGTCTTAGTGATTCATGTCTAATGGATATAGTATTGAAAGGGGAGACATAATATTTTTATAGTGGAGAAACCTAATGGAAGATATCTTAACCATATTATCAAGGTTAATATCAGCAGTGGTACACCATGCTGATATTATGTATTCTTGACATGATATAATGAGAAGAGAACATAACTTCTATGGAATTCTTTCCCAAAACTCATAACCCCAATTTTATGAAATAAAAACATAACAGATCCAGGTTGAGGAACATTTTACTAAACACCTGACTTAAAAGTCTTCAAAACTGGGGTGACTGGGTGGCTTAGTCAGTTAAGCATCCGACTTGGGCGTAGGTCATGATCTCATGGTCTGTGAGTTTGAGCCCCACATTGGCCTCTGTGCTGACAGCTCAGAGCCTGGAGCCTGCTGCAGATTCTGTGTCTCCTTCTCTTTCTGCCCCTTCACCTCACCTCTTTGTCTCTCTGTCTCTGTCTCTCTCTCTCTCACTGTCTCTGTCTCTCTCTCTCTTTCAAAAATAAATAACATTGGGGCGCCTAGGTGGCTCAGTTGGTTAAGTGTCTGACTTCAGCTCAGGTCATGATCTCATGGTTCGTCGGTTCGAGCCCCGCATCAGGCTCTGTGCTGACAGCTAGCTCGGAGCCTGGAGCCTGTCTTCGGATTCTGTGTTTCCTTCTCTCTCTGACCCTCCTCTTCTCATACTGTCTCTACTTCTCTCTCAAAAATAAATAAAACATTAAAAAATTTAAAAAATAAATAAACATTTAAAAAAAAGAGTCTTCAAAACTATCATAGTCATGAAGGAAAATGAGAGACTGAGAAACTGTCACAGAGGAAAGGACATAAAGGAAAGTATGCTAACTATACAAAACAAACTGAGGGTTACCAGGAGGAAGTCAGTGAGGAGGATAGATTGATATGTGATGGGGATTAAGGAGTGCACTTGTGATGAGCATAGGCTGATATATGGAAGTGTTAAATTACTATATTGTACACCTGGAACTATTATAATGTTGTATGTTAACTAACTGGTATTTAAAAAAAACTTCAAAAACTAAATGCCATATGATATCCTGGATTAGATCCAGAAGCGGAAAAAGATTATTGGTGTAAAATCTGGTGGAATCTAACAAAGCTTTGGATTTTAGTCAACAGTAATGTACTATTGGTTTCTTAGTTTTAATAAATATGCCATACTAATGGAAGATGTTAAATTTAGAGGAAGCTAGATAGGCAATCTCTATATTATGATTGCAACTTTTCTGCAAATCTAAAATTATTCCAAAAGTAAAGTATTTGTTATATATAAGGATTGGGTTAAGTTCCTACTAATCCTCCTATACGTGCAAACATATGGTATCTGTCCTCCTCGGCCTAACTTATTTCATTCAGCATAACACCCTCAAGTTCCATCCATGTTACTACACATGGCTAGGTTTCATTCTTTCTCATTACCATGTAGTATTCCATTGTATAGATAAACCCCATCTTCTAGATCCATTAGTCAGTTGATGGACATTGTGATATATTATATATATAATTGAATACTACATCGCAATGATAAAGAATGAAATCTGGTCATGCATAGCAACATGGATGGAACTAGAGGGTGTTAAGCTGAGCGAAATAAGTCAGGCAGAGAAGGACAAATACCATATATTTGCACATATAAGTGGATTAGGAGGAAGTTAACGGAGGATGAAGAGGGAGAAGAAGGGGAAAAATAGTTGGGGAGAGGGAAGGAGGCAAACCATGAGAGACTCTTGAATGTTGAGAACAAACTGAGGGCTGATGGAGGTGGGAGAGAGGGGAAGTAGGGTGATGGGCATGGAGGAGGGCAGTTGTTGGGATGAGCACTGGGTGTTATATGGAAACCAACTTGACAATAAAGTATTTAAGAAAAAAAATAAAAATCACATCAAAAGCTATCAGATATCAAGAACTTGATAAAAACAAAATATCCAAAAGCTACACACTTAGAATTATAAATATAAAGTCTGCATGTTTGAAGATCAGGAGAATTAACAACTCAGTTTTGTAAGGAAGTCAGTTTTTCCTAGGTTGATTGATTTAATTTAATCATAATATAATACCAATTTGTTCTACCAATTTTGTAAATATTGGTAAGCTGACTTTTTAAAAAAGACTTCTTGTGGAACTTTTAATTAGTTATTTACTCTAATGTTTCCTTATTTTTGAGAGACAGAAAATGGGGAGAAGCAGAGAGAGAAAGACAGAGAATCCCTATCAGGCTATGTGCTGACAGCCCCTCAATGTGGGGCTCAAACTCATAAACCATGGGATCATGACCTGGGCTGAAATCAAGAGTAGAATGCTTAACTAACCAAGCCATCCAGGAGCCCCAAGATAAGTGTACTCTTAATTCCCATCATCTATTTCATCTATTTCCCCACCCACCTCCTCTCTGGCAATCACCAATTTGTTCCATATTCAAGTCTGTTTTCTGTCTCTTTGTTCATTTCTGTTTCTTAAATTACACTTATGAGTGAATTCATATGGTATTTGTCTTTGACCTATTTATATTACTTAGCATAATACCTGATAGTTGATTCACGTTGCTGTAAATGGAAAGATTTCATTCATTTTTATGTCTGAGTTACATTCCATTACATATATTCATACCAGGTCTTTACTCATTCATCTGTCGATGGACATGGGTTGCTTCCATATTTTGGGTATTGTAAACAATGGTGCAATAAACATAAGGTGTACATATCTTCTTGAATTTGTGTTTTCATTTTCTTTGGGTAATTACTCTTCTGGCAACTTTCAAATATGCAGTACAGTATTTTTAACTATAGTTTCCATGCTGTACATTACATCACCATGAGTTATTTATTTTATAACTGCAGGTACCTTTTGACTCCCTTTACCAATTTATCCCACTCTCACCCTTTGTTTCTGGCAACCACCAATCTCTTTGTATCTATGAGTTTGTTTTTTGTTTGTTATATCCACATAAGATCAAATGGTATTTACCTTTCTGTATCTGATTTATTTCACTTAGCATAATTCCCTCAAGGTCCATTCACATTGATGCAAATGCCAATATTTCATTCCTTATATCCCTAAATAATATTTCATTATCTTATATGCATGCACATACATACATTATGTGCATACAATCATATATATGTATGTGTGTGTATATATATATATGTACATATACACACATGTACAGATCACAATTTCTTTATTTATTCATTTTTTAATGGACGCTTAAGTTTGTTCCATATCATGGCTGTTGTTAGTAATACTTAAGTGAACTGAAGTAATACTTCAGTGAACATGGGGTCCATGTATCTTTCTGAGTTAGTGTTTTATTTGGATAAATACCCAGAAGTGGAATTGCTGCATAATATAGTAGTTTTATTTTCTATTTTTGGACGAATCTCCATACTCTTTTCCAAAGCGATTGCATCAATTTACATTTCCACCAACAGTGCACAAATGTTCTTTTTTCTGTATCCTCACCAACATTTGTTTTTTCTTATCTTTTTGATTCTGACAGATATCAGATAATATCTCATTGTGATATTAATTTGCATTTCTCTGATGATTTGTAATCAGCATTTTTCCATGTGCCTGTTGTCCATCTGTAAGTCTTTTTAATAAAAATGTCTATTCAGATCTTCTGCCCATTTAAAAATTTAATTGTAAGGGGTTTTGCTTGTTTTTTGTTGTTTGTTTTGTTGCTGTTGAGTAGTATAAGTTCTTTATATATTTTGGATGCTAACCCCTTATCAGATATATTATTTGAAAATATTTTCTCCCATTTAGTAGATTACCTTTTCATTTTGTCGATGATATCCTTTGCTATGCAGAAGCATTTTAGTTTGATGTAATCCCACTTATTAGTTTTAACTTTTTTTGCCTTTGCTTCTACAGTTAGATCCAAAAGCTTATCATCAAGATCAATATCAAGCTTCCTGCCTATATTTTGTTTTAGAAATTTTATGGTTTCAAGTCTTATGTTCAAGTCTTTAATCAGTTTTTTTAAATCAGTAATTTTTTATGCATCATGTCAAATATAGCGGTCCAGTTCAATTCTTTAACATGTGGCTGTCTTATTTTTCCAAAACTTTTATTGAAGAGACTGGTTTTTCCTCATAATATATTATTGGCCCATTTGCCACAAATTAATTGGCCATATGAGTTTATTTATGGTCTCTCTATTCTATTCCATTGATATATGTGTCTGTTTTTATGCTTACTATTTTAATTGCTATAGCTTTGCAATATAGTGTGAAATTATATTTCTTCAATTTCTTTCATCAGTGTCTTATAGTTTTCAGTGTATAGGTCTTTTACACCCTTGATTAATTTTCCTCCTAGGTATTTTACTCTTTTTGATGCAATTGTAAATGGGATAGTTTTCCAAAAAATTTTTGATAGTTTGCTACTAGTGTATACAAATGCAGAAAAAAATAATCATTTTTAAAATAGTGATAAGTCAGTTGGAGATTCATGTGGAAAAATGAAACTATACCCTAATAACATCTTACACACACACACACACACACACACACACACACACACACACACACACCCATATGGATTTTAAATATAAATATCAAAGATAAATAATAAATATTTTAGAACATATTCTAAATGAGTACATTAATGACATTGGCTTAGAAAAAGATTTCCTAAGCACTATACAAAAAGCCCTAGATATTAAAATGATTGATAAACCGGAGTATATTAATTTTTTTAATATATATATATATGTATACTGAAATATAGCATTGGAATAATTAAAATGTGGTCACAGAATGGGAGAGAATATTTCAAGGGCATACAATAGACAAAAGCTCTTATCTAGAGGACATAATGTGCTCCTACAGATCTTTAAGAAAACGACTCAATTAAAAAATTGAAAAAACACTTGAACAAGTACTTGACATAAGGAGTACATTCAAATGATAAGTGTTTATATCAAAAGTTGCTCAACATCATTAGTCATCACAGAAATGCAAATTCAAACCACCAGGAGATAATACTACACACCTATCATGATGAATAAAATTTAAAGAATGTCAGGAAATGCATTATATTGCTGGTGCAAATATAAATTGGCACCATCACTTTGAAAGACTATTTTACTGTATCCCAATTCAGAACAAAAATACAACTTACTATTTGGCAATTCTACTCCTATGGATAGCACCAGAACATGAGTATCAAAGGCATACAGAAGTTTTATTTTATACACACCTAAGGATGTGGATTAAAATTCAAACCTGCTACAGAAAATTAGTAGTCAGAAAGTTTCTTGGTAAGTGTAGAAACAGAGTGGAGTGTTATTTTTCATTACTCTGCTGTCATGACCCAGTTGCCTCTGGAGGATGAGGCAGGTTGGCCAGTATACCAGGGGGCAGTTATGAGGGAGCACGAGCAGTAGCCCAGCTGTCATTGTTGGAGGAAGTCCAATCTGCTGAATAGTACATCCTGTATCGAGATATAAGTTAATACATAGTATACCAGCACTATGATGGAGTGCTGAGATGGGGGAGTATCTGGCATCACAAAACAGTATTTATCCAAAAGCATCTGGATCATCGGATTAGAAATTAGGATGTTTGAAAGGTTCAGTACTCCATGCAAGAAGTCTGCAATAGGGATGTTTTCTGCAAGACAGAGACTGTGGAGGAAGTGCCATAGTCACTGGTTCAGACAGTCAATTCCCTTGACATGAACCTGGCAAGAGAATGACATGATCTATCAGAGAAGAATTAGGATTCCAAGAAATTCTGCCACCTTTTACAAAATGGTACCGCTGGGTTAAGATTTGTTCAGCAGGGAAAGTGGCTTACAGACTGTGATATACTGTGATATCACTCCCATTTGCTACTTTCTTCCCTATTGCATGTCAAGGTCAACATTCCTTACAAGTAGGCAACACTTGCCTACCTTGTGGTGGCTAGCTTGGGCCAATAAAATAAGAAGAGAAGTGACAATGTGTCGGGTCCAAACAGAGCTTTCCCTCTTCTATGAGCATGGCATTTCCTAGGAGGGGCATGCCCTTCAGTCTGGATCCTACAGAAAAGGAAATATGTGGCTCAGATCCACAGCCAACAATAAGACATCATATAACATAAACAGGGAAAGCTATTTGTTGGTGTAAGCCACTGCGATCTTATGATTGTCTATTTGTTTCCATAGGAAAGCTGACTGGCACAATGTATTTTAAAATTTAAAAATTGCATTAAGAATGACAAAAATAACTAGCTATAGTAATGTCTACAGAGAAAACAGTAGATTATTGAAACCTTTTATTTCAATCATTGTCACTATTTTGACAGGGGTTGTTTCTGTGAAGTTTTGCTTGTCTAAAATCCCATTCCTCCCTCAAGTGAATCGTTACCAAACCAGGAGTCCTTGTACCTTGCAAGTGACTTTTTGTAAAACAAGCTATCACTTTTCTTTCAAACAAATTTCATTTAATTTTACTGTAGCTCATTTTTGTTTTTTGAAGCTGGTTTATGTTTTTACTTTGATTCTACCTTCTACAGCTGTGACAGCAGCAAATATATCTTCACTTGAGCTTCTGATAAAAGTACTAACCAATATGTACCGGTGATCCACCATTACGAATCACCTTCTGAGGTGTCTGGGTGGCTCATCTGGTTAAGTATATGACTCTTGATTGGCTCAAGTCATGGTCTCATGGTTTGTGGGTTCAAGCCCCACATTGGGCTTTGTGCTGACAGCACAGAGCCTACTTGGGATTCTCTCTACCTCTTCTCTCTGCCTTCCACCACTTGTCTTCTCTCTCTCAAAAGTGAATAAAAATTGAAGAAAAAAAAAAAGAATTGTATTTCAATTTGACACAGATCTGGTAAGTACTCACTAAGGATATAATTGAGGATTTACTTTCCTACCCACAGCATTCATTGATCCATCAAGATAGATTTATTTGTTAATTACCCAGCTAAAATCACCATATACAGCACATTCTAATCTAAAGGGTAATAATCATATGTTCAGTTGAGCCATACTTACTCATAGTGATCCTAGACCTGTAAGACATATAGAAATTATTCAATAAATTTTAGCTATTGATATCATTGTTGTCCATTCACATTAATCAACACACTATTATCTAAATGTGCCTAAGCACATTGTTTTAAAGCTTGATAGACTATTGGGTTAAGATAACCAGCCTTTATTTTCTGAAACCAGAGACTAGTTAAGATGAAGTTCAGTTTAGCTCTCTAGTACCACAAACAATCTAGCACCAAGGATACACTGGGCCACATGCACAGATTTATTATTAAAACTCCTTAACTCAAAAGTATCTTATTTTACACACATGATGATCTTGGAGCTGTTCTAGGTACAAGGGGAATATCACAGAGAAAAGCTTAACATAAGGTCTGTACCCTCAAGTAACTCTTGACCTGGCAAATAAATACTGGTAAACTATATAGGTAAATTTTATACATTCTTATACCTTAATACCTGGCATAGAGCCTGGCTTAGTAACAGGTGCTCATATAAGTCTGATGAATGGGAAATTAGCAATCAAAAGAGAGCTTGTTGGCATGGCAACTAACATGTGTTTGTATAGTACAGGTGTGATGCAGCCCAGCTCTCAAAGCATTTCCAAGTTCTCAGAATTGGGGTTCTGGTATGAGTTGCATAGGCTGAAGATACTGAATGCCCAGCCGTAGAATGACTTGGAGGCATTCACCGGCAGAAAGTGGCAGAGATGAGGTGATACATCAGCAGAATATAAATCATCTGCAAATTCTATGTAATTCTCCTCCAACATGGAAAAAAGAGAGGAAGGCTCTATATTTTTAGATGCTTATGCCTTATCTTATGGGAGGGACTGATAAACTAATTTTGTTCATTACCATTGCATCAGAACAACAACGCTGCTTCTATGTGACTAGAAATTGTAATATGCAAAGAGGACTCACCCAGGTAAAATGGAGAATCAAGTCAAGGAGCTCCTCAGTGAGCACTATCAAGTCACCCAGTTAGAGCGGATATGAAATTTAGTGCACATCCTTAGGGGCGCTATACACATAGTAACTATCATATATTTGCATATATTTTATACCAATTACCTGGCAGATGGCAGTAGAGGCTATTATTCTAACAAGAGCAGTGCGTTATGTTAATCTTCTGAAAGACAGAAGTAAGGTGTTTTGTAAAAAGTAGGACTTCTTTTTCCAGTCCTTACGGAGGTGTTTTTTGGGCTGATGATTATCTAGCATCTAATCTCTTTTTTTAATCAAGTATTATTTTAAAATAATATATTATTTTCTATTTTCTTCATGTTTATTTATTTTGAGATAGAGAGAGCACATGCATGCAAGTGAGGGAAAGACAGAGAAAGAAAGGAAGAGAAAATCCCAAGCAGGTTCTGCACCACATGGGGCTCAATCTCACAAACCATGAGATCATGACCTGAGCAAAGATTAAAAGTCATGTGCTTAACGACCTAAGCCACCCAAATATCCCACTATATTTTTAAGTGAGATACATATTACTAAAATTCTAGTTGCTCAGATTTTCTCAAACTTTCTCAAAGTTAATTACATACTGCTATTTAATTTTTTCCCAATGTCATTGTCTAAGATCTTAGAATTTAGAACAATTGCAGCTGCAGTTACCAATAACAGACTTCCATATATAGGACATACACAGACAATGAAATAAATAATTTTCAAATATTATTTATATTGTGCACATAAATATATGAGATATTGCTGTATACCCAAGACATTAATTTGCTTTTTATGGATTTTTTCTAGGTTGTTATTAATATATGATATTATTCTATTTTGTTTCTTCAAAGTAAGATGTAAATAACATTTTTTAAATCTCTCAAAAAAGTTAAAAAATAATCTACTTTTTCATTAAAAAAAGCAAATACTAATTGAGAACCCATTTTGCCTTCAAACCCATCAAGGGCAAATGGAAAGAACTTTGCCAGTAAATATGACAACCCCTAAAAGCTTTAACACATTTCATTCTCTTCTTTATTTGTTCATTTTACAGAGCCTACTGCTCTCAAATATCATTGCCTGCCAGAAGCCAACATGAGAGATGTTTGAATTCCATGTATCTTGTGCTTTTGTAGGCATTTAATTCATATTTATTAAATCCAGAGCTGTACTAAGTGTCCCAGGGATTTCACAAAGTAAGCCCAAAGAATGCAGGCTTTGTGGTCAGACAGGCTAAGGTTTACTTTCCAACTATTGCTTTCAAGGTGGAATGCTATTATTTTCACGGTCCTCAAAAGTGAAATGGAATGAATAAAACCTGCAGGACTGGAAACAGTAATGGATATAAATCATGCAAGAGTTAAATCCAGTGTCTAGTACATGGCTGGTTCTCAGTCAGCTATAGCTAGAGAGACAGAAATGTGTGATGGCAAAGAGTTCACACTGAATGGAGGCCAAGCTCTACCTTTCCTAGCCATATGTGACCTATGACAAACCCCTACAGCTCTCAGAGTCTCATTTGCTAACTGTAGAATTGTTATTTGGGACTTAATGGGCATATGCATGCACAAAGGTCATTACTGCTGCTGCCTAGTAGTTCCGATCTTGCCTCCTAGGCACAGTCTGCTCCCCTTGAAATTAGTCATGCCTGTGTGGTTGTGCTTCAGTCCATGACATCTGGTCTTATGCCACTTTCAGGTGAATGCTTTGAGGCAGTGTATGATTTTATATGCTCTTTTTCTGCCTCTGTGAAACAGTAAAAATAACATAGGTCTCAGTCCCGGGCAATCCATAATGGGCAAAAAGTATAAGTAAGAACTAAGCCTTTGTTGCTTTCCAACACTGACAAGTTTGATGATGTCTTATTGCAGCATAGCCTACCCCAGCTTAAATGATGATATTTTTTTAGGAGTAGGAGAGGGAGAGAGCAGGAGAGAGTCAGAGAGAGGGGGAGATAGAGAATGTTAAGCAGGCTCTGAACTGTCAGCACAAAGGCCGATGCAGGACTCAAACTTAAGAACCATGAGATCATGACCTGAGCCAAAATCAAGAGTTGTTCTCTTAACTGACTGAGCCACCCAGGTGCCCCAAACCTACCCATTTTAACTGAAGCAGCATATACAGTGTCTCCACTAGTGCCTGGCACACAATCAGTGTTCAGTAAATGTTTATTATTAGTAGTCATAATAGTAATATTTATATGTGAAATAGTCCCTGTTCTGCCTAGCTAGTAATGAACTTCACGATTTAAGATCTCCAGATTCTGGTGCATAAATGAGTTTAGTATTTGGCATAAGAAAAGTACAGAAAACCCTACTTCAAACACCTATTGACTGACCATGTAAGCATCTAAAAGTGTCTAATCTGTGAGCCATAGTTCCCTTATCTGTAAAATGATAATGAATGGAAATGGTGCACAAGGTTGGACAAGGAACAAAGTAGACGTGGACTGCAGTGCTGAAGTGGGGTCAGCACCTAGCAACCCCTGCTGCCCTTCTGTTTCCTCCTGCCTGTGATTACCACTTTTGTAGCCATGAACTACCCTTCTTTTTACCTTCACATCTTAGGTCCCTCCCCAGTTATGCAGACCTCTCCTCCTAGTCATTGGCTGCTCCATGAGGAGATGAAAAGCAGATGGCTTACTTGTTAATTTTGCTATTGGCAACTTGAGGAAAAATTGTGTCTAGTGGGAGAAGGCCACCAAAATATTCTATGGATTTTAATTAATTTCATTGGCCCTAGTCCACAGAGATTGCTACGAACTAAATGGAAAATTAGAATAATTTGTAACTTTAAAGTAACCTAATGCATTCAGTGTGTTTGTCCATGCGTAATGAAACATTTTCAGACTTAACTAAACTAAGTGATAATTTTTCCACTGTCTTGGCTTTTTCCTGGGTCGATTTAATCAGGGATGCTCTGGGCATACAAAGGTGGACAGGTCATGACCTGGACCTCTCTGCTTACAGCCAACCATTAAATGTAATTGTGTTTCAATATATTAGTGAAAGTACCTTTTCAAATAACTGAAAGAATAACTAATTAAACTTGTACAACTTTAATTATTTCTGGAGGAAAACCAAAGCCAAGCAGTTGATATCAGTTGGTCTTAACCATAACTCTTTAATTTAATGGTAATCTCAATAAAAAATTATATTGTTATGTGAGGTAGGCCTAACAAGGCTTAACATCATAAGGTTCTAGATGAAAACTTAATTGCTCTGCTCAAATTTATTCACAAAACTTTAAGGTGTGAAACAAGAATGAGAGTCTTGCTTTTCCACCTGGGCTCTGGATTCTCACCACTGGGCCACATGCCCTTTCTGGAGACCAGCAGAGAAGAAATAGACTCTGATTCATATTGAGGATTTAAAAAAATGTTAATGCTTTTTGTTAAAGATTTTACGAATTTAGAGGATATGGTAGAAGATATATTAAGGTATATTCTTTTTCTTCTTCATCCTCCTCTATTCTGTTTCTTCTCTGTGTTATAGTCCACATAAGTTGGCATATGCAGGTTACGTTGCAAGGAAGGTATTGAAAACTTGATATAGTAAAAATGTATTTTTTAAGGATTACCACATTTATATGCTAATTAGTGTGAAAATATGATACACTTTATAGTTTCTGCGGTGCAATAATATAGATGGGTCAATGTCATGAATATGGATTTCTGCAAGTTGGTCATTTGAAGGGGGAATGGTAATGCATGGAAGCAAATTGATGAAATGGTGTGAAAAAACAAAAAAATAAAAATGGTGTGGGGTTGAGTATGCCCAATTGACATTTATTATCAACAAAGTAGATAACAAAAATTAATTAATTTATCAATGTGTAAAAAATGTGTCTTGATTGAGCAATTCAATTTCTAAAAATTATTTGAAATAAATAAGAATGTATATAGATATTTATATGTAAAGATAATGATTATAGTTTCCTTAGAAAAATCAAATGATGATTCAGACTGAATCACTCTACATTTATTAAAATGGCACTATCCAAATTTATTCATTTTCTATGAATATGGAAAATGCATTTAACTTCAAATAGGTTGCAGAACAGCATGGAGGTCTGTATTCCACTTTTGAGAAAATGCAGGTTGAGAGACAGAGTCATGCTCAGAAGCACAAATTCCCAGATATCAGTAATAAGGTTATTTTCATTTTCTTCTTATTGTTTACCTGTATCTGAAAATTATCCTGCACTTGACATGGGTTGTGTATATAATCAAAATGTCTTTTCAAAAAATAATTATGCAAATATTATCAATTCCCTTCCTTTCTTGAACTGACTTTGCTAACAGCCTTGTGGGTTAAGGTTTAAAATAACCCATTTAGGGTTATTTTACATCTGACTAACTCTGTAGTAATTTAGGTCCAGGAAGTTTCCAGAGGGTTAGGTGTATATCTTTTTCAAGATACAATGAACGTGTACCCCAGTATAAGTCAAGATATTTTTGCAAAATTATGTTATTATCTCATGTTCAATTTCTTCCAAAGACCCCCTCATTTGGAGGAGCATTTTCACATATTTTGAATACCAAAGTCATATATAGTGAAAATATAGCACCACCAATGACCGAAATAGTGATTGTTTTGCATACTTGTAACAGTCATTTAACACAACAACAAACAAACAAAAAAGGGTGTGGACAAGTATGCAAAAATATTTAACCCACACTTAAGCCATTATTCTTAGAAATATGACCTGATAATTTCAACTGTTGGAATAATTATAAATAAACATTTGAAAATGATTGTGTTCACTGTCCTGATCATGCAATGTCATGGGAAGCACCTGTGCATGAGGTTCTAGGAGGAAATAAAGAAGACTGAAGAGTCTCTGAATGCATCTTGGAGGATTCAATGATTAATACCCAAGGGTTCTACACAGAATATGTGTCATGCAACCTTTCTCGAGTCCAGACACCCCTGGTTCTTCTGCTCTTCTTACTAACAATCTTCCACCCCAGGATAAAGAAAGATATTGCATAATGGCACACAGTCCCTGACCCAGCTAGAGCTCTTGCCTCATTTTCTTTTAATCTCTGAGTGAGGCTATAATTGAAACTTGACTCTTATTTATACATTTCTTCTGGAGTTTTGCTGACTTCTGTTTCCATGAAACCCTCTCCCTCATCAATTAGGCAGAGAAATTGTCACCCTTTAATTTCTACTGGTAATTTGCATTTCTGGGGCCCTCTGGACTCATGATATTCATTTAAGAAGATCCCTGGAAAATGACTCCATGAGATCTTTCTACAGAGAGTTTTACCTACATTTTCCTTAAAGATCTCACAGTCCAGTTGCTGAAATAAAATGTACATTAAAAAAAAAACAAACAAACTAAAATTTAGGAGTTAAATAGCAATTCAAAGCAATAACAAAAAGTTTCACAATTCAGAATACTGTCAATTGTAGTCCGAATAATGGTGTTAAAGGTGTTCTCTAGACAGTAAGTTGAAGTTGCTGAGCAGAAAGAGTTGTGTTGGGAAAGAAAAATCCATAAGAAAAAAACCTTCATCAGGTAAAACTGCAGCCTTGTGCCACCCAGGGATGTTGGCACTGACACTGGTCCTCAGAGTACTTGCAGCAGCAACTTTGGAGGATAGTCCTCTCACTCTGGTGGCAGAGACAGGACCCAAGTCACCTTCCAGAGCTCATTTAAATCAAGCTCCTTTCTCTGGGTTCTAAGAGTATCCCCCCAAGGGGGAGGAAATAGGGAGAGACAGTAGGGCAAAAAGAATAAAGAGAAAACAATGGCTGAACATACCAGATTTGGTCAATGACACAATATATAAATCCAAGAAGCTTAATAAAATCCAAATAGGATAAGCCTAAAGTAATCCATATAAATACATCATAATTAAACTTTTAAAACCTAAAGAAAAAAATTAAAATCTTGAAAGTATCCAGATATAAATGATACATTACCTACAGTGAAACACAAATTTGAGTAACAGCAGATTTCTCACAGAAAACCAAGAAGGAAGTAGTACAATATTTTTCAAGTGTTAAAGAAAAAGAAACATCAACAATTCATTCTATGCTTTTGGGTCCACTTCTGAGTTCTCAATTCTGTTCCATAGGTCTATGTGTCTGTTTTTGTGCCAATACCATACTGTCTTGATGATGACAGCAGCTTTGTAGTAGAAGCTAAAGTCTGGGATGGTGATCACTCACGTTTTGGTTTTATTTTTCAGTATTACTTTGGCTATTCAGGGTCTTTTGTGGTTCCATACAAATTTTTGGATAGTTTGTTCTAGTTTTGAGAAGTATGCTGGTGCAATTTTGATTGGAATTGCATTGAATGTGTAGAGTGCTTTGGGTAGTCATGACATCTTAACTATATTTATTCTTCGTATCCATGAGCATGGGATGTTTTTCCATTTCTTTCTGTCTTCTTCAATTTCCTTCATAAGTTTTCTATAGTTTTCATCATACAGATCTCTTGTATCCTTGGTTAGGTTTATTCCCAGGTATTTTATGGTTTTTTGTGCAATTGTGAATGGGATCAGTTTCTTGATTTCTCTTTATGTTGCTTCATTGTTGGTGCAACTAATCTTTGACAAAGCAGGAAAGAATATCCAGTGGAAAAAAGACAGCCTTTTTAACAGTTGGTGTTGGGAGAACTGGACAGCAACATGCAGAAGAATGAAACTAGATCAATTTCTCACACCATGCACAAAAATAAACTCAAAATGGATAAAGGACCTGAACATGAGACAGGAAGCTATCAACACCCTAGAGGAGAAAGCAGAAAACAACCTCCTTGACCTCCACCGCAGCAACTTCTTACTTGACACATCCCCAAAAGCAAGGGAATCAAGAGCAAAAATAAACGATTGGGACCTCATCAAGATTAAAAGCTTCTGCACAGCAAAAGAAACAACCCACAAAACTAATAGGCAACAAACGGAATGGGAAAACATCATTGCGAATGACATATCAGATAAAGGGTTAATATCCACAATCTATAAGGAACACACCAAACTACACGCCCGAAAAACAAACAACCCAGTGAAGAAATGGGCAGAAGACATGAACAGACACTTCTCCAAAGAGGACATCCAGATGGCCAACAGACACATGAAACGATGCTCAGCATCGCTCCTCATCAGGGAAATACAAATCAAAACCACACTGAGATACCACCTCACGCCAGTCAGAGTGGGTAAAATGAGCAAATCAGAGAACTCTAGATGCTGGCGAGGATGTGGAGAAACTGGCACCCTCCTACACTGTTGGTGGGAATGTAAACTGGTACAGCCCCTCTGGAAAACAGTGTGGAGCTTCCTCAGGAAACTAACAATAGAACTCCCCTAGGACCCAGCAATAGCACTACTAGGCATTTACCCAAGGGATACAGAAATGCTGATGCATAGGAGCACATGTACCCCAATGTTCATAGCAGCACTCTCCACAATAGCTAAAACATGGAAAGAGCCTAAGTGTCCATCAATGGACCAATGCATCAAGAAGATGTGGTTTATCTACACCATGGAATACTACATGGCAGTGAGAAAGAATGAAATCTGGCCATGTGTAGCAGCACGGATGGACCTTGAGGGTGTTATGCTGAGCGAAATAAGTCAGGCAGAGAAAGACAAATATCATATGTGTGCACGTATAGGAGGATTAGGAGGAACTTAACTGAAGAACAAGGGGGAGAGGAAGGGGGGAAATGGTGGAGGAAAGAGAGAGAGGCAAACCATGAGAGACTCTTGAATGCTGACAAAAACTGAGGACTGATGGATGTGGGGGGAAGGGGGATAGGCATGGAGGAGGGCACTTGTGGGGATGAGCACTGGGTGTTATGTGGAAACTAATTTGATAATAAAGTATTTGTAAAAATAAATAAATAAATAAATAAAATGTAAAAGTAAAATAAAATAAATAAATAAAAATAAATAAATAAATAAAAATAAAAAGTAAAAAAAAACACAATTCATTCTATATATAGCAAAGTTCTCTTTCATAAATAAAGGAGAAATAAAGACATCCTCAGTAAGGAAAAACTAAAAGAGTTAGTTACTAGCAGAGTTACAGTTGAATATTTGTTGAGAATGATCTTCAAAGAGAGGGAAATGGCAAAAGAAGAAATATTACAGTATTAGAAAGGAAGGAAAAAAACAGAACAGGTAGAAATATGATTAAATAGAAGAGACTATCTGTTTTTCCATAAGTTTTAGAAATCAGATTTGATGTTTGCAACATATAGTTATCATTTGATACTCAAGACAATAGCATTTAAAAGTGAGAAAGTAAATGAACTTAACTGTAAGGTTTCCATACTTTCCTGGAAGTGATAAAATTATATTGACACCATGGGCTGACGTAAGTTACATACCTATATTGTAATACTCAAGGAAACAATTAAGAAAATTATCAACTTTATACTAAGAGATATATTCAAATATACTATAATGGGGCGCCTAGGTGGCTTAGTCGGTTAATCGTCCGACTTTCGCTTAGGTCATGATCTCGCAGTTCGTGGGTTTAAGCCCTGCGTCGGGCTCTGTGCTGACTGCCAGCTCAGAGCCTGGAGCCTGTTTCAGTCTGTGACTCCCTCTCTCTCTGGCCCTCCCCTGCTCACGCTCTCTCTCTCTATCTTTTAAAAATAAATAAAATATTTTAAAAAAAGAAGTACACAAATCTGAATATATTTTCACTCTTAATAAACTTAATATAAAAATTATAATTTTCATATGTTACCCCTAAAATTACTTTTAAATAATTTCAAAGAACTATTAGGAACATCAGTTTTAAATAAAAACTATTTTATTTATTTATTTATTTTTTTACAAATAGTTTATTGTCAGATTAGTTTCCGCATAACACCCAGTGCTCATCCCCACAAGTGTCCTCCTCCATGCCCATCCCTCCTTCCCGCCACATCCATCAGTCCTCAGTTTTTGTCAGCATTCAAGAGTCTCTCATGGTTTGCCTCTCTCCCTTTCCCCCACCATTTCCACCCTTCTTCTCCCCCTTGGTCCTTTGTTAAGTTCCTCCTAATCCTCCTATACGTGCACACATATGATATTTGTCCTTCTCTGCCTGACTTATTTCGCTCAGCATAACACCCTCAAGGTCCATCCATGTTGTTACACATGGCCAGATTTCATTGTTTCTCATTCTCCTGCACGTTTCTTAACTGAATTATTTGTTTTTTGAGTGTTGAGTTTAATAAGTTCTTTATAGATTTTGGTTACTAACCCCTTATCAGATGTGTCATTGCAAATATTTTCTCCCATCCTGAAGGTTGCCTTTTAGTTTTGTTGATTGTTTCCTTCACCAAAACTGACCACTTTATCACACCATACACAAAAATAAATTCAAAATGGATTAAAGACCTAAATGTGAAGCAGAAAACCATCAAAATCCTAGAAATTAACACAGGCAGCAACCTCTGACATCAGCTGTAGCAACTTCCTACTAGATACATCTCTGGAAACAGGGAAAGCAAAAGCAAAAATGAACTATTGGGACTTCATCAAGATAAAAATCTTCTGTAATGTAATTTTCAATTCAAAAACCAAAATAATATCTACTTTTAAATGGCATACTTAAGAGAAGTCTTGTGAATTTACCTTTGCAGAGGAAGGGAACAGAAGTGAATGATTTCCACCTCTCTTAGAAAGACCTAATTAATCAGGAGATCTTTTTAAGTTAGTATGAAGCATTTATATCATGTATCCCTGGAGGGCTGGGTGGTAAATTCTTTTACACTATTTACTTAAGACTGTTACAAGCATAATTTTAATTGAGCTGTATCATAATACTGTGAGTTAAGCTATTTAAACTCCATGTTAAGAAAAACCAAGAGTGAATATGACAAAATGCCCTCCTCCTTGCCCCACAGATGGTAATCAACAGGCAGGGAGTCAAATACAGTTCTTTATTCCTACCTGCCCACTACTGTTTTAGTCCTGTTCTTAACCAGAGGTTCTATCACCCAGACTTGAGGTGTTAGTGTTGGTCTTCTTTCTTCTACAGGAAAAAAAAATCACAACATTTACAGTGATAAAATTGTGGAAGTACATAAATTTTCTTTTCCAATACCCTAACATTTAACATTGCTATCAGCATTTTTGTTGATGCTGTGAAAATCAAAGATGGAGACCCTGAGTCTGAAGTTTCCCTGAGCAGACAGAATCAGTTTAGTCATATAGGTTAAGCTTAATGGAAATTACTTCACAAAGCTAACTAAACCTGGATCATTTCTTGTTTGTGCATCTGGAAATGATAAATAAAACTTAAACTATTGCCCATGGTTGATAGGAGAGACCAACATAAAACTGAAATATTGTAGCCAATCACTGTGAAGAATTAACACTCACTGCTTTCTCACTCTATAGGTTGCCTTATAGCAATATATCCCTGAGCGTCATTCCACATTCTGGGTTGAGTGCTCCTGGTTTGTATACAGTCTTTTTTGTGATTGCACAATAAACTTTTACTAATTACTACTTGTGTGATTCATTGGTTTTACTTTGGCTATTTTTAACCTTTGACACTTAATGGTGTAAGAAGTGGGATACAAAAAAGACTGAAGGCTGCTGAGGAAACAGGTGTTAGTACCCACAGGACCTACTGAACTTACTGCTTTCTTGTCAACCCTAGACATTGACGGTATGTCTCTCCTAGATCTGAGCTATGTTTCCTGCATCCTCAACTTTCTAACTGTACTGTGCACACTTGCTTTATGTTTCTGTTTTGCACCTGCTTTCAGTTTTTGTTTGCTGAAGCTCCTTGGTAAGTCACCCATCCTGTGCAAAAGGGGGAAACTGATTCCCAGTGTTTTCGACCAACTGTTGGAAAACAAGGATCCCTCATAGTTATAACATTTTAGAGAATCTCAAGGCAACTTGGATTACACCTCATCCTTGGAAAAGGATGTAGTGTCTTCCTGGAGAAACAGATAAACTTACTTATAACTTGGAAATGGCCATTCTGGAGAAGCTTTGTTTTAGGTAAGTCCACCCTAAAAGGGCAACCTTAAAAGAAACGTTCCCAAATCTCCAGGAGACAATCAAATTAATTTTTTATTGTTATGCAGAAGCTTCTAAAAGACAAAATGACCTCAAAAACAATTCTAAAAAGATTAATACACCATACAAATAGAAAATAAAATATTTAGTAAAAAAATTTGGCAATCTGAGTCAGTAATCTTAATTTATTTCCTCTACCAGAAACACAGTTTGGATCAAATTATTCTTTCAATTTTTGTACCTGAGACATGGCTAAAAGTTTAAAAGTAAAATATATAAAAACTTTGTATCTATTTGTTATCTCCCTCTCTCTCTCTTTCTCTCTCCCTAAGAAGCATGTTATAGATATGTGATATTTTTCTATGTCTGGATGGTCTTGACAAAATTAATTTGTAAAGAACTCTATTTAATTGGCTTAAAGAAAATTAAGCATTTATATGAATTAACTATACTTTCAGAAACATAGAAAATAACTCAATGTTTTTCATTTTATGTGATCTGGCATAATCTTTGATAAATAAAAGTTAATTTAAATTTATTGGTTTAATAAAAGTAGTCATGTCTTCAAAACTTGTTGGCAAGAAAAGTAACTTAAGATGATGGTTTGATCATCTAATACAAGTATAATTTTTGATGTCTAATCCAAGCATAATTTTTAGAAACAAGTGATTCAAATAAAGGTAAATAAGATCAGAGTTTACACTAAGTTAAACTAAATAATGAATATTTGTTGAATAATAAGTCATTTCTAAATAAGATAAACATTAAATGCTAAACATATTTACTTTGTGCTTTTTAATTTTACAGAAGTAAGACATATTGTAGCCTATTAATAAACATATTTTATGCCACAATAAGAAGATGTATTATGAGGAAGAGTATACAGTTGGCCTTTGATTCCCGCACAGTTGAAAATCAGCATCAACTTTAAAAAAAAAAAAATCTTTTTAATGCTTATTTATTTTTGAGAGAGAGACAGACTGTGAGTGGGGGAGGGGCAGAGAGAGAGAGAGAGGGAGACACAGAATCTGAAGCAGGCTCTAGGCTCTGAGCTGTCAGCACAGAGCCTGATGCAAGGCTTGAACCCACAAACTCTGAGATTATGACCCTAGCCAAAGTTGGACGCTTAACTGACTGAGCCACCCAGTTGCCCCAGCATATAACTTTTGACTCCCCCCAAAACTTAACTACTCATAGACAACTGTTGACAAGAAGCCTTACCAATAACATAATCAATTGACACTTATTTTGTTTTAGTTGTATTATATGCTGTAATCTTAAAGTAAGCTAGAAAATATTATTGAGAATATCATAAGGAAAATGCATTTACAGCACTGTGCTGTATTTATCCAAAAAATCTGCATAAAAGTGTGCTTACAAAGTTCAAACTCATGTTGTTGAAAGGATCAAGTTTACTTCCTAAAGCCTGGAGTGTGTTTATTACGTTTGCTAATCTACAGTATGTTAATATGTGATAGTTCACAATTGCCTATTTCCTGGTTTTTACTAGAAAGCCAAATTACAAATATTTTTTTAAAGTTGGAAGAAGAGCTAAATATACAAAACAAACAAGATAAAATGTCAGAATACTTAGAGTAAGAAGCATAAATTAACGCTACACAAACTGTGTGCAGTGAAGCTGGAAGAATGCTGGCAAAGCAGCAGGAACCCCTTGGAAGGTGAGAAAGAAGTGGAGGTACCATGAAAATTTGCTCTTAATGTGAATGGGTTTACTGTAACTTCTTGTTTTTCAAACTGTGACCACAGGGGTGCTTAGGTGGCTCAGTCGGTTAAGCGTGCGACTTCGGCTCAGGTCATGATCTCGCGGTTTGTGGGTTCCAGCCCTGCGTCGGGCTCTGTGCTGACAGCTAGCTCAGAGCTTGGAGCTGCTTCAGATTCTGTCTCTCTCTTTCTCTGACCCTCCTCTGCTCATGCTGTGTGTCTCTCTCTCTTTCAGAAATAAATAAAACATGGGGCGCCTGGGTGGCTTAGTCGGTTAAGCGTCCGACTTTCGCTTAGGTCATGATCTCGCGGTTCGTGGGTTCGAGCCCTGCATCGGGCTCTGCGCTGACTGCCAGCTCAGAGCCTGGAGCCTATTTCAGAGTCTGTGTCTCCCTCTCTCTCTGACCTTCCCCTGCTCACGCTCTTTCTCTCTCCTAGAAATAAGTAAAAAACATTAAAAAAATTTTTTAAAAATAAATAAATAAATAAATAAATAAATAAAACATTAAAAAATCCAACAATGGTCACAGACCATTGGTGATTATGATTAGCATATATTTAAATAGAAAATATATGTATTATCTATATACCCATGTATAGATAATATATTTTCAATTTTATTGATATTGTATACATTGATTTATTAGAGAGTTATTTTTAATAAAGTATTTTTAATGTTTATTTATTTATTTTGAGAGAGAGAGTGAGCATGTGAGCAAGGTTAGGTCAGAAACAGAGACAGAGTCTCCCAAGCAGGCTCCACAATGTTAGTGCAGAACCTGATGCTGGGCTCCAACTCACAAACCCTGAGATTGTAACCTGAGCTGAAATCGAGTCAGATGCTTAACTGACTGAGCTATGCAAGTGTCCCAAGACTTATTTGTTGTTATTTATATGTAAAAAAATAATAATTTCAGAAAATGTAAAGTAAATTGGATGTGTGGCATATACTGAAAATGAGAAATGTGTCAGTTTATTAAACTTTAATTTTCTTACATGGTTTTATATGTGTAGCACATGCTGAGCCATAATATATATTATTTACTATAGAATACTATACTGTAGAAAGATTTAACACATTGTTTTAAGTTTCTTTATTTAGAGAGAGACAGAGAAAAAGAAAGAGAGGACATGAATGGGGGAGAAGCAGAGACAGAGAATCCCAAGCAGGCTTCACACTATCAGTGCAGAGCCTGATGTGGAGCTCAAATTCACAAACTAAAAGATCATGACCCCAGCTAAGATCAAGTATAGCTCACCAATTTTCCAGTTTACGGCCAACAGTAAAATAAGGTAGGTAAGTCTCTTAAATTTCAACTTCTTAAATCAGATTTTGGGGAAAATCTGAGAAGCCAGAGCTCAGAATCCATGTAATGAATAGAGAAGAGATTTATTTGCTATTTAGCTTAAAAGCACTTGGCTAAGGGGCGCCTGGGTGGCTTAGTCGGTTAAGCGTCCGACTTTCGCTTACATCATGATCTCGCGGTTCATGGGTTCGAGCCCCGCGTCGGGCTCTGTGCTGACTGCCAGCTCAGAGCCTGGAGCCTGTTTCAAAGTCTGTATCTCCCTCTCTCTCTGGTCCTCCCTTGCTCACGCTGTCTCTCTCTCTCTTAGAAATAAATAAAACATTAAAAAAAATTTAAAAAATTACTTGGCTAATTCTTTTGAGTTTTTTAAAACTTAATTTTCTTCACTATACAATTATTAATACATACTGCCAAAAATACACAAAACCGACACAGAATAAATGAAAGTTCTTAGGAAGAGACATTGTTTATATTTATTTCAGTATGCAGTTTTTGATACTTTTATAAATAAATATATTTTTAAAGACTGTAAAGCACCCTATATATAATTTATTACCTTTCAAATCCTAACACTGTATCATACACATCTTTTCATGTCAATAAATGCTTTTCTAGAACTTAAAAAAGAGTAGTTGGTCTCTTAAGGAGTGCCTGGGTGGCTCAGTCCCTTAAGCATCTGATTTCTGCCTCGGTCATGATGACTTGGTTCATGAGTTTGAGTCCCTGCATCGAGCTGTGTGCTGACAGCTCGGAGCCTGGAGCCTGATCAGATTCTGTGTCTCCCTCTCTCTCTGCCTTTCTCTCTCTCTCATGTGTGTCCATTCTCCCTCTCTCTCAAATAAACATTATAGCTATTAAAAAAAAATAAAAAGATTTGGTTGTTTAACATACTAAGCCACACAGGCACCCTGAATGATCTAACACATTTAACAGCTACTGCTCTTATACCACACCACAAGAGATTAACAAAAAGGTCTGTGTGGTCAGCTGAAAAGGTCAATAGAAGAACATCCACTATTTCTTTCATGTATAAACACAGTGATAACTCCTCAAGGCCAAGCTATAATCACTCTTTAATAGGCTCATACTTTATTGCCTTGTCCTTTCAGATTTCCAACCAGCCAGCAATCTTTGTTTAAAAGAACTTCCCCCATTTCTTCTAACTACCTGCAAGACTAGAAATTTTGATGACAGCTTTCCAGATATTTATAGCTGTGCTATCAGTTTAGAAGATGCTGTCCCATCTTTCAAATCTTTATTCTGCCTACTCAACATAGAGCAAACTTCTTCAGCAAAAACCGTAAAGATCTTTTTGCCTCTGCGTATTCTATCAGTCCCAACCCACCAAAACAATGTCAGTATTAACCTATAAACACGAGTGAATCTCATACTGTAATTTCCAAATGGTACATGGTTTATTTTAATTATATTATGTGGAAAGAATTTATATCCATTTAATGTGATGCAGAAACAATTATTCTATCCTCTGTGATATGCATCATTTCTTTTCCAGAAAAGGTTTATAAGTTTTGCAAATTGAGAAGATAACATTTGACCTAATAAATTTGAGATTGTCGCAAAAGATAGGTTATTATATTCTAGTATATAAAATTACTAGAAATAATAATAGAAAAGAACAGAAGACAACTGTATATAAAAAAGGAGAATGTGTGCTTTCTATAAAAGAAAGTATGAGAAATGAAAATACATTTTTGATAAGGGAAAAAAAATAAAGTGTGTCTTTATTGTAAAGTAAAATGATTGTTTCAGAATGAGAAAGGAAAAAGATAGAAGAAAAACTAAGTGGATATAGAGAAGTGTAGATGGTTTGTGGAAAAGAAATCTTAAGAAAGGAATTTTATATGTGGCCAACCTGACTAAAATTAGAATGGATTTATTTAAATTAAAACAAAGAAAAATTGTAATATCAAAGTTAACACTACTGCAAAGTTAGAATTTTATTTTCTCCCTATTAAAAGGATAAAGTTTTCTTAGGCTGTTAGTCTGCTCTCAATAAGAAATTACAATGGTTTTTCTTTTCTTTTAAAAAGTTTATTAATGTTTATTAATATATAATATTAATAATATAAATATAATAATATATATATTATTATAAAATATTATTATAAATAATATAAATGTTTATTAATGTTTATTTTTGAGAGAGAGAGACAGAGTATAAGCAGGGGGAGGAGTAGGGAGAACAGGATACACAGAATCCAAAGCAAGCCCCGGGTTCCACACTGACAGCAGAGAGACCAGTGTGGGGCTTGAACTCACTACCTGTGATATCACGACCTGAGCTGAAGTCGATGCTTAATGAACTGAGGCATCCAGGCATCCCAACGTTTTTCTTTATCTTCAATGCATTTATGTAATCTGCTTACAAAGATTATGTATTTTGTCTTTGTCAGGTCTTTGATTAGTTAGGAAACTGAGTCTTCCTTATTAGAAGAGCTAAGATTTTTGTTTGCTAGTTTGTTTACAACTATGTACATTTTTGTACATGTGAAATTTCATGGAAAACATTTTCAAATAAGAAATAATGTTAAACTTTCTTTAGGAAATATTTATATGGAAGTTATTAATATAAGTTCTTCATAAATTATATGAAGTTCCTGGGAATCTGATGTGTCCTCATATATCATTATCATTCATAACTGTAGCTATTGTGTTAACACATTATATATCACAGAAATGACTCATTTCCCCTATCAATTGCATTATAATTAATTTTCATCTAATCTTGCTATTACCACTGTAAGTTTTTGTCATTTACAGATAGATGAGTATTGTCTTACTCTTGATGGTTTTGCAAATATATTTCATCTTCAGATAAATTTATGGAAAAGGCCCTGATGAATACTCTAGAATGAAAGTGTATGATAACTTTAATTAAGATAATTGCATTGAGCTGGGTAAGAATTTCTAAAACTTGATAGAAAACTGATGAATTCATAAAACTCCAAACAAAAAATCAAGATCAACAAAAGGTAATTACAGGAGACTGACGATTATAATTTTTATGATTTCATTTAACACATTGCTCTGTTTTTAATGGTTTGTTTTCCAGATTTAAAAGTGCCTATATGGTCAATCACTATTCTTTCTATATTTGTATCAATAATCAGGCCAAGTTTATTTAAACTATACTTAATTTGCAGATAGATTAGTCTTGCTATGCTTTTCTTTGATGGGAATGGAAATGATTATGGAGGAAAGATTATATTTCAGTAATACGCCTTTATAGATATCAGATTCTAGTACTGTTCATTGTCTTTAAATACCTTTTTTCTACTTGTAAACTGGACTGAGTCCTAAATTCTTCTAATTTTCTCCAACATGTGGCTAAAGATATCTAAACTAATATTTCCCATTTTCTCCCAGTATCTTGATTTTGAATCACTATGCAACTAAAACTGCCCTTTTCCCAAAGTTAAGCAAGCTAAAACTGGACCACTTAATACACTCCTCAGAGGTGTCACAACAGCACACATATGGATAATCTTTATGATGGTTGTCATGTGGCCACTCAAAAAGATTTCCAGAGATATTCACACTAACTAGGAAAATCTGTGTGATGCTCACTGCTTGCCCTACATTTAAAAATCCAACATTTAAAAATCTTCTCAACTGGTTTGCTCCTCTCACTTAGAAAAACTGAATTTATAATTTGCTCAAACTATTAACCTTCGGTTTTCTTTTTGTTCCATAGAAATGCCTCTCATTAAATAACCTGATTGATCACATCGTAAAAAGGCCTGATTTCAGTATAAGCTCACTTGCAACACTGTCTCCTAAAAAGAAGCACCCTGTTATTCATCCTGTCCTATGTAATTATGAGTGTATGTGTTCGCTAATACATCATGTTGTGCCAATGTAAATAACTTGAAAAGCAATTTGTAAATTGACATAGAAAGGGAAAACCTGAATCTGATTATAACCCACTTGATTCATTTGATTGGTTAAATCTTGACTCCTGGGAATCTCTGTTCTGGAAAATTGTTCAATCCTTGGCTATTATGTATTCTCTTTATAGCCATCATATTGTATTCTATACTCTCAAAAGTATTAAATGCCTGTTGGCAGCTACTTATATGTAAATGGTATCTATCAAAATCAGGCAACGAGATGAAACCAATGATAACCACATGAATGATGAAGATGGTGACTACATAGCCCTCCAACCTGATGACTCAACTAATAGAAACAGCAAATACATGAATCTTCAGCCTGATTGCATCAACAGTGTAACTGACAAAAACGCTATAATAGTCGGTTATACTATCAGCCTGCTAATGGAATGACCAAAAGGGGAAATTGTTACAATCAAGGACAGATGGAGACGGGCCTTGAAATTCACTAAGTAGACAGAACCAGTGTAGTCATGCAGCAGAACCAGCGTAGTCAGGCAGACAAAGCTTAACTGAGGTTGTTTTGTAAAGCTAACTTAACCCTAATCGTTTCTTGCTTGTACATCTGGAAATAATAAGTAAAACTTGAACTGTTTCTCAAGGTTGATATGAGGGAGCCACATAAAACTGTAATATTGTAATTAATCATTATGAAGAATAAACAGTAATTTTTTTTTCTCACTACTTAAGCTGTTTTAAAAGAGTCATTGCTTTCTCACTCTTTAAGCTGTTTTAAAACAGTATACCCCTCATTCTACGTTCTCGCTTAAGTGCTCCCAGTTTGCAAACTGTCTTTTTGGTGTGTATGCAATACATTTTTACTAAGTACACTTTGGTGATTCATTGGATGTACTTTAGTTATTCTGAATCTTTGACAATGCTATGAACACAAAACTCAAGCTATACAGTTGTGTGGACTCCAAGTGATTCGTCCTCCTGAGATGCGGCCCATTAGCTACAGAGAGAACTCCTTGTCCAGGTTTAGAAAATTCCAACAGTCAGAGCTTCATTTGTGTGGAACCAAATATTTTCTCCATGTTATTTTGACCTGTGGGTCCTAGCCTCAGGCTATGGAAATGCTACAACAAATGGAATTATTTTTTCTATGACAGCTCTTCCAACCTTTGCACACAATGTCCTGGGAGAAGTGGCTGGTGCTTCAAAGGCAGCTGTGAGCAGAGGACTCTTGGGGTCATTCATCGTAGTGCTCTGGGACCGAGGTGTGACAGCTTGAAGGTGTCTGGACTCTGCTAGCAGCTGTCATATGCAGATGTTCAACCTGACAAGGAGGAAACAGGCGTGTTCGGGGAAGTGTGATGGAATTGCAAAAAGATTAAAAAGTAAAAAAAAATCAAGAAATACAATTTCTTTATATTTGGGAAAATGACTTACATGTGTATAAAAATACCTACTTTGAAAATATTACAAGTTTATATTAATAAAGTACTTTGTTTTGAAATACTTTTTCTCTATGTTCTCTTGTATGATCCAGGCAATAGCCATGTGACATGAGCAAGCAAGCTTCATGTATCTGGTCAGTGGCAGAGATGAAAATGAGACCCCAAACCCAATGCTTTCCCCTCCCCCCCAGCATTTGATTCGTTTCCTTAACTTAAGTTTTTCTTTCAAAATGCTGGCTGCCCTTGCAGTGTCCCAGACCTGGAGACTAGCTTATGGCCATCTACCTAATGGACAGTTTAACATGTGGTCAATATTATCATTCTAGTTTTAAGGTTTCTGCCTAGAACCCCTTCCTTTCCCACCTCTCTGCCACTTATCATTTATATATCACCCCACTTCATTCCTTCTTTCCCCTTTTGAGCACTTGTTCTCTTCATCCTCATCCTCGTTCCAGAAGGACATATCACTACTCCCTTTTCCTAGAAACTGTTTTCCTTTCCTGTCACTGTTCTTTATCCTCATTCCTCTTTTTAATTTCCTCTACCCCTTCTTGAAGTTTGCTCTTCACCATGGGAGATGGAGACCTGTGGACATAGACACTGGTAGATTTACTCAATACAGCCCAGCAAAGAGCCAGCCACTTGCCTGCACTTCCAGGTGTTTCCAGGTTCTTCTTGGAGCATTGGTAATGTTGAGAATAAGGCTCTCCTTCACCACCCTCCTCTATCCTGTGCTGAAAGTCAAGGCTGACACTACATATGCCAGATTTAAAATGACTCAACATGAGAAACTCTCAATGCTTTTTTTTTTCACATCCTCTTCTGAATGTAAATGTCTCTGCCCTCTCGTCTTCACCTCCTCCTCTTTAATCTACACAAACACCACCTCCTTCAAGGACTCATGCCCCAAGTCCTTAACCATGTGGAACAAGCACAAACCACAACACTAACTGAGCAAAATGGACACCAACCAGGTTCCAGGCCTCCTTCCAGACCATTGGTGTGTGGTGAGTCAGTCAAGGTCTTGAGGAAAGCCAGATTGACTAGAAGGTCCTGGAGAAACTCATTCTTTTAACAAATAGGCCACAGGAGCACCTACTGAGTGTCAAATCTGATTCAGTGCCTTTATGTCTCCCCTACTTTTGTCCTTCAAAAGATAAGGTTTCAGGAAGGGATCTCTAAGCTCCCTTACTCAATTTCCCAGTCCACTCAACCACAGAACTGAAGAGCCAAAAATTAAGTCCTTCATTAAGAGCAACCTCGGGCTGCACGTAGCCCCAGTCCCAATTCCAGGAAAACCCTCAGACTGTTCAAGGCTAAACCCATCCTCGGACCGCCCTCAGTTCAGCTAATCAAAAAGAAAAAAGAAACATTCCTATGGTCTGAGTCAAGGCTGGGAACTGCAGATACAAACTAGCCAATTTCTCACCCCTTGCCTGAACCCCACGTGGGCCCTTTGAACTCACCTCATAATTGGTCATTTTCAAAGGATTCTCAAAAGTCATGATTGGGTCCCACCAAAAGTAATGAACACCTCACAGATACTGAATGGTCAAAGCTGTTACCAGGGGTGTTGTACAATTGTAATTGGTGCTTGTGTGATGATGCTACATGTACTGTAACACCCCCATCTCTTACTCCTTAAAAACCCTATTCGCTATTGTTCTTGGCTTCACCTTGCTGCCATGACACCGGTAGGCTGGTGAGCCCCTGCTCGAGCTTGTAATAAAGACCCTTTTGTATTTGCTTCGGTGCCGGCTCCTTGGAGGTCTCTGGGACTCACGATTCGGGCACAACAGAACCATCTGTGACTACCCCCAGGAGATGCTCCCACTGCAGGCCAGTCTGAAAATCCTAATCCCAACTAATTTCTTTATCCCTGAGACTTCTCTTTATTCTTTCTAACATAATACAGAGGGTAGCTGTCTTCTCCCTGGCTAGAAGAGGTTCTCAGAACTACTGTTGGTACAAAACATTATAACAGGAGTGAATTTCATGTTGAGGGCAATGTTGCTGAAGCTTCACTGTGTCATTTGTTCTGCCTAAACATTACTATCTGTTGAACTAAATAATCTCATATATTTAATTATGTTTACTTCATTTTAAAAAGATATTGTTCAAGTTTTTACTTAAATTCTGTTACTTAACATATGGGAAAATTGGTTCCAGGTGTAGAATTTAGTGATTCATCACTTACATATAACACTCAGTGCTTATCACAAGTGGCCTTATTAATATCCATCACCTATTTTAAGAGGCTAGACTTGAACAGAGGTGTCTCAGTCTCCAACCTCCGTCTTTTGGTCCATAAAGAGCTCTGGTAACTCTGGATCATTCTTGTTGCTTGTTTGTTTGATTGATTGTTTTTAATCAGTACATTATCATAATAGAATGTATTGAGAAACCAAAATACCCTCTGCATGGTATTCCTTTAGCAATCCATAAGTTTCCTAGTTTTCATGTCACCATAAGGATAGCAAATTGATCAGCATCTCCCCAAAGCACAAGATTTCACAAAAATGTGATATCAGAATTATAAAAATTAAGTGAATTTGGTTGGTTGATGTTGAAAAACCTGTGGCTGACAGAAGTGAGAAAGAACTTTGAAGTACTGTGTGGATTTTTTGAAAAGTCAAATTTGAAAGCCATATTTGTGACTAGTGTGTGAGACTCTCTTTTTTATTCTTCCATCTTAAATTGGGTTAATTTTCCATGAGGTTTATTGAGCAGATTTAGAAACTTGATCACAAATTGTCACATTTCCATTCCTATTTTTTCTGAATTGAGTAAAAGTTTCCAGAGGTTTGTAAAGCTTAAGAAAATTGCTGCTGACTTTACAACCTGTTTCAGCCAAATTCCAAGTCCCAAAGGATGAGCCAAGTTCTTCCCTGGGATCAATCATTACATTTAGAAGGGGAAGGCTGGACCTACAGCCTCACATTTACAGTAATGCTTAAAAAACAGTTACTTTCTTGTTCAAGGCTTGGTGTTCAGCCATCTGGGAAGCATGCTATGCTACTGTTCCCCAAGGTCACAAGTAGAATTTTCAAGGTTTTGTCTCTCCTTTTTCTCTGAGAGATTTTCCTCTCTCATGGTTTACACCTCACCTCTCTCTACAAATATGACCCTCAAGTCAATCGTTCTTTTTTATACTAGTCTCTCAAATGACCTTATTTGAACTCTGCTTGCAGAATATTATGCATGAGAACAGTAAATAATTCTGCATACAATCGAAAGATCTCCTTGCAGTTCTTTCTTCCCAACTCATTCCTTTCAAAACTTCACACCAGTCGGGGCGCTTGGGTGGCTTAGTCGGTTGAGCGTCCGACTTTCGCTTAGGTCATGATCTCGCGGTTCGTGGGTTCGAGCCCCGCGTCGGCTCTGTGCTGACTGCCGGCTCGGAGCCTGGAGCCTGTTTCAGAGTCTGTGACTCCCTCTCTCTCTGACCCTCCCCTGCTCACGCTGTCTCTCTCTCTCTCTCTCTCCTAGAAATAAATAAAACATTTTAATAAAAAAAAAAGCTTCACACCAGTAGATCCCTAAAATGAGGCTACTGTGGTGGTTTACTGTGGCAACCCAGCAGTCATGCAGCACAGCAGGGGGCTGGTAGCCCATCCCAGCTGCTTCTCTGTGCATGCCTCAGGGATCCACCTAACTTGTCTTTCATGTGCTGGCACAGAAGTCCCCATTGATATTTGTCAAATTATTCCTCAGATCAAAGTTGGATCTCAAAGGTAATTTTCACGAAATTACAAAGCAACTCCACTGACATGTCCCTGGAAACTGTCAGTTTTAGCAGCCCACATGAAGGATATGACAGAAGACAACTGCAGATGTCACTAGGAAGACAGACAGACACAAATTTGTTGGGCCAGCCTGCACCCTCCACCCCTGCTTTCCTGTCGCCATAGTCATTAGCAACCCAGACAAACTTTCCTTTGAGATTGAAAAATCATCTTCCTGTGAATATCCTGATGACTTGTCTTCCTGTGTCTCTGTGTAGGCTCTCAGCCCAGAAGAGGAGAAGTGCAGGCCCTTTGTGGAAACCTACCATCAAGTTTCACCCCTTCCTGTAACAAGCGTTAATTATTTACTTTATGGCAGGCATTGGACAAGTCATTGCAGGTACAGGGGCTTACAGCCAGACATTCTGTCTATAGTCTAGCTGTGTGTAAAGAACATTTAACAAATAATTTCATGAATCATTAATAATTTAATTTGTGATAAACACCCGAGAAAAGAAGTGTGTGTTGTCATAAAATATACAATAGAATGATTTCATGGACTAGGTGGAGATGGGGTGTCCAGAAAGAGTCTCTCAGAGAAGTGACATTTTAGGGTATCCAGAGATAATGGACCTATATCAGCCAGAAACTATACACCCTCCTCACTGGACTCTTCAGTGGGCCAAACCCAGAACATTCTGGGAAATGGGAGCTGGGGTGGCAGGAATAGACGCCATGAAGATGCAGCATTGTTGAGCTCAAGAAAAAATTCTTGAGACATTTTATGATGCAAAAAGATGCATTTATTATAGCATAGGGGACAGCACACTTGGGCAGAAAGAGCTACACTTGTGATTTTGAGGTGAGACTGATTATATGTTTATAAGTTGGGGGGTGGGTAAAGATAACAGAAGTCTCTAAAGGGATTTCTGTATGTTAAAGAAGATTTACAGGACCCTGGAGGTCTGGCTATTGTCAAACTAAGGTTGCTTTCAGTCTCTAGCAAAACATTAACATCAAGGCAGCTGTGATTTCCTTGAGGGATGTCACACTCTACATGTCTCAGGTATTTATCAATGGACTGCAAGTTGTAAGGAAATTTAATTTTATCTACATTTATCTTCCTTTTGTTCTCCTCATCAAAGAGGATGCAGGTAGCTGTGCAAGCCAGGGTTAAGGCTTTGGAGTAGGCACAAATTGTTTTGGTGAAATTAAGTGAATTTGAGAACAGCAAACGTACTAGGGAACCTTTGGGGAAAGAGAGAAAAGAGTAAATGTGAGCTGCATGGGAGCCATAGCTACAATAGTAGCCTTTTTTAGTAGCCTTAAAAATGTAAATAATAGCTGCCTTTAAGCCAGTGTCCCAGAAGTTGGGCACATGAAGGGTAGACTTTAATTTTTACTTTATTTCCTTATGTTATGTTTAATTTTTGCAGTAAATGTATATTTTACTTCAGTAATAATATATATATATTTCAAAACTGAGGAAAAAACTTCAAGAGACTGGCCTGTGGACTTAGGGAAAGTTTGATTAGCCCATTTAACCACCTTCCTCACTGGCTTCATTTAATAGTCTTCCTTCTATGGGCCTTTCCCCTTCTCATCTGCCCTGAGCTGTGTACTCCTGACCCCAGGGTTTAGCTGACAGCAACTTCTATAATCTCACCCACCCCAGGCTCAGTACAATAAGCCTGCATTTCCCTCTTCTCTCCTGTTGCCATAGTCATTAGCAACCCAGACAAACTTTCCCCTTGAGATTGAAAGATAATTTTCCTGTGAATATCCTGATGACCTGTCTTCCTGTGCCTCTGTGTAGGTGCTAAGCCTAGCAGAGAAGTGCAGGCCTTTTGTGGAAACCTGCCATCAAATTTCACCCCTTCCTTTGACATCTTTTCTATATTTTTAATTAAAGCCCTTCCTTTGAAGGTTGAGATGACCCTCAAACACTGCAAGAGTTATGAGCACTGATCCCTGCATATTTGAAAATGCCCATATAACTTTTGACTCCCATGAAACTTAACTACTGATATCTTGCTGTTGATAGAAACCTTACCAATAATGTAAACGGTCAGGTAATACATATGTTGTATGTTATATGTATTGTAAACTGTATTCTTACAATAAAGATGGTGAAAAGAAAATATTATTGAGAAAATCATAAGGAAAACATCCGTCTACAATTGATCCCATGCAGTTCAAGCCTGTTTTGTTCAAGGGTCAACTGCAATCAAGTTTATTTAAAATAGCATGCATTTTTTTCCTGATCCACAAGTTTATTCCTCCACACTTGAATGACAGACTGCTGACCAATGCAAATTTAAGAATGTATGTGTACAAGTCAATGATATGGTGCAGAGCTCTAACACCTCGCTGCAGTCTATTCAGTGATGAATATGTTGACTACCACTGAATGCCAAAGTCAGTATGTGCTCAAGTGACAGCTGTCAGATATTTGCCTGCAGATTAGATGTGCCACAAAGCATGTGAAATTACTAAAAATGATTTGGTAATGTGGTTTGGGAAAATAGTGTTGCATTTTCTTGAACAAAACCCCAACACAGGATCTGGGGTCACATCTTGGGAGATGACCTAATGCAGATGGAAGCCAAACTAAAGTCTGATTAACCCTTTTAGCACAGTGTTTAAGCGAGCTCATTGTGCTGGATGGGAGTTTATGGTTCACAATCCTCACACAAAGGTTTTGTAAATAAAAAAAAAAATTGGAAAACAATGTAACGTTTCTCTCCCCACTCTTCCAACATTTGGAGGCATAAGGCTACAAGCAATTTTGCATGAAACAAATTTTACTTTGTTTAATTCACCATTTCATAAACAATATTGGTTTCCTATATGGAGTCTATTTATAGACAATAAAAATAATATTCTGTTGGGGCGTCTGGGTGGCTTAGTTGGTTAAGCATCCCACTTTCGCTTAGGTCATGATCTCGTGGTTCGTGGGTTCTAGCCCCGCGTCAGGCTCTGTGCTGACTGCCATCTCATAGCCTGGAGCCTGTTTCAGTCTGACTCCCTCTTTCTCTGACCCACCTTTGCTCACGCTGTCTCTCTTTCTCTCTCCTAGAAATAAAAATCATTTAAAAAAATAATAATATTCTGTAAAACCAATTTATAAAACAATATTTCACTGCCGTTATTGGTGTTAAGTCATCAAAAGAAGGCCAAAAGAACAAAAGTCCATATTGTAGAAGGTCAAGTAAGAGGTTAGGTCCAAGTGGAATCACCTTTCAGAAGGCACTAGACATTTACCTACAAACTAGAGAAAACTACCAAGTTTTCCTTCTCTTTTTTTCTTCTTTTTATTTTTATTTATTTATTTATATTTATTTTTATTTATTTATTTATTTTTACAAATAGTTTATTGTCAAATTAGTTTCCACATAACACCCAGTGCTCATCCCCACAAGTGTCCTCCTCCATGCCCACCCCTCCTCCCCCCACATCCACCAGTCCTCAGTTTTTGTCAGCATTCAAGAGTCTCTCATGGTTTGCCTCTCGCCCTTTCCCCCACCATTTCCGCCCTTCTTCTCCCCCTTGGTCCTCTGTTAAGTTCCTCCTAATCCTCCTATATGTGCACACATATGATATTTGTCCTTCTCTGCCTGACTTATTTCGCTCAGCATAACACCCTCAAAGGTCCATCCATGTTGCTACACATGGCCAGATTTCATTGTTTCTCATTGCCATGTAGTATTCCATGGTATAGATAAACCACATCTTCTTGATCCATTCATCTGTTGATGGACACTTAGGCTCTTTCCAGGTTTTAGCTATTGTAGAGAGTGCTGCTATGAACATTGGGGTACATGTGCTCCCCTATGGAAAACAGTGTGAAGGTTCCTCAGGAAAGTAACAATAGAACTCCCCTATGACCCAGCAATAGCACTGCTAGGAATTTACCCAAGGGATACAGAAATGCTGATGCATAGGAGCACATGTACCCCAATGTTCATAGCAGCACTCTCTACAATAGCTAAATTTGTCCATTTCTTCTAAGTTGTCCAATTTGTTGGCATATAATTTTTCATAGTATTCCCTGATAATTGCTTGTATTTCTGAGGGGTTGGTTGTAATAAGTCCGTTTTCATTCATGATTTTGTCTATTTGGGTGCTCTCTCTTTTCTTTGTGATAAGTCTGGCTAGACGCTTGTCAATTTTGTTTATTTTTTCAAAAAACCAACTCTTCGTGTCATTGATCTGTTCAATTGTTTCTTTGGTCTCTATGTTGTCATTTCTGCTCTAATTTTTACTATTTCTCTTCTTCTACTGGGTTTCGGGCGTTCTTGTTGCTCTGCCTCTAGTTCCTTTAGGTGAGCTGTTAGACTTTGGACTTGTGCTTTTACTAATCTCTTGAAATAGGCCTGGAGAGCAATGTACTTTCCTCTTAGGACTGCCTTGCCGCATCCCATAGATTTTGAATTGTTGTGTTTTCATTTTCATTTGTTTCCATATATTTTTAATTTCATCTCTAATTGCTGATTGGCCCATTCATTCTTTAGTAGGGTGTTCTTTAACCTCCGTGTTTTTGGAGGTTTTCCAGACTTCTTCCTGTAATTGATTTCAATCAAAGCATTATGATCCGACAACGTGCATGGTATGATCTCCATTCTTTTATATTTACTGAGGACTGCTTTATGTCCCAGTATGTGATCTATCTTGGAGAAACTGCCATGCGCACTTGAGAAGAAAGTAAATTCCCTGGCCTCAGGATGTAAAGTTCTAAATATATCCGTCAGATCCATCCGGTCCAATGTGTCTTTCAAGTCCATTATATCTTTAGTGATTTTCTGTCTGGTTGACCTATCCATTGCTGTAAGCAGAGTATTAAAGTCCCCTTCTATTAGCACATTCTTTTCTATAAGCTTGTTTCTGTTTGTGATTAATTGTTTTAGATATTTGGGTGCTCCCATATTTGGTGCGTAGACATTTATGATAGTTATTTCTTCCTGATGGATGGACCCTGTAATTATTATGTAGTGCCCTTCTTCATCTCTTGTTGTTGTCTTTAATTTAAAGTCCAGTTTGTCTGATGTAAGTATAGCTACTCCAGCTTTCTTTTGATTTCCTGTAGCATGATATATATTTCTCCATCTCCTTACTTCTAATCTGAAGGTATCTTCCAGTTTAAAATGAGTTTCTTGTAGAAAGCTTATAGATGGATTTTGTTTTTTTATCCATTCTGCTACCCTATGTCTTTTGATTGGAGCATTCAGCCCATTTACATTCAGTGTTATTATTGAGATATGTTGGTTTAGAGTCTTTGTATCTTGTAGGGTTCATGTTTGTAGTGGTGTCTCTGGTATCTTTGTGCCTTGCAACCTTTTCTTCAGAGCGTCTCCCTCAGGATTTCTTGTAGGGCTGGCTTCGTGGTGACAAATTCTTTCAATTTCTGTTTATTTGGAAAGGTTTTTATCTCTCCTTCTATTTTGAATGACAGGCCTGCTGGATAGAGGATTCTTGCCTGCATATTTTTACTGTTCTTCACATTGAAGATCTCCTGCCATTCCTTTCTGGCCTGCCAAGTTTCAGTAGATAGGTCTGTCACCACTCTGACAGGTTTTCCTTTGTATGTTAAGGCCCTTTTCTCCCTAGCTGCTTTCAAAATCCTCTCATTCTCTTTGTATTTTGCCATTTTTACTGTGATATGCCATGCAAAAGATCGATTCAAATTACGTCTGAGGGGAGTCCTCTGAGCCTCTTGTATTTCCACATTTACTTCCTTTCCTAGGTCGGGGAAGTTCTCTGCTATAACTTGTTCCTGGACTCCTTCAGCACCTTTCCCTCTCTCTTCCTCTTCTGGGATTCTTATGATATGGATATTGTTGCGTTTGACCGTGTTGCTGAGCTCTCGAATTCTTCTTTCCTGTTCCTGGATCAGTTTGTCTCTTTTTTTTGTCAGCTTCTTGTTTTTCTATAATGGTGTCTTCTAAATCACTTATTCTCCTTTCTGCCTCTTCCATCCATGCATTGGAAGCCTCTAATTTATTATGTATCTCATTTATCGCATTTTTTAATTCTTCATGCCTTTTTTTATTTTCCATTCTGTCTGTAGCCATAGTTTCTTTGATGTCCCCTATGTATTTTTCAAGCCCAGCTATTAATTTTACCGTTATTATTCTAAAATCTTGTTCAGTTATGCTGCTGATAATCTGTTTTGAGCAGTTCATTATCTGTCATTTCTTCTTGGTGTTTCTTTGGAGGAGAATTCTTTCGTTTCGTCATGTTAGCTTCCCGGCTCTTGTTGGTTTTAAACACCTGTTATGCTCTCTGTATCTATGAGCACTGCTATATCCAAGAAGACTCTTTTACTGCCCAAGGCCTATCCTTTCAGCGAGTGTTTTTTGAATGGCATCTCTTGGTGTCTCCTGTTGGGACCTTGGTTATTTTATTTTCCTATTCGTAGTGATATTTGGTACTCTCCACCTTGTGTACTCTGGCTTGTTTCTTGAAGTAGCTGTTATAAGCCTTCCTCAGTGGATTCTTTGTCCTTTTCCTCCCAATCTCTCAGGTTTTGTAAGGTTTCCAATGGCTTCAGATCTTTTCCATGTGATGTATTTGCGCGAGTGCAAGTATGGAGCTCCTTACTTCTCCGCCATCTTGCCCTCTCTCCTCCAAGTTTTCCTTCTCTTAATCTAGAGCCAGGGGAAGAATTCAACATAGGCCTGGAAGCCAAAACACTACTGTAAGTGCAAACTGGACAGAGGGTGCCCCTAATGGGCATCAGGAATTTCATATGTGGCACCCCAGGTACAAGAACCTGGGACTGAGGAAAGATGTAAGAACTATCCTCAGTGTTAAGGAATGGATTGCATCCCTTCTAAAATTATGTTGAAGTACTATCCCCTAGTATTTCTGAATGTGACTGTCTATGGATATGGAGTCCTAAAGAGGTTATTAAGGTTAAATGAAGTCATTAAGGTGTTCTCAAATCCAATATGACTGGTATCTATAGAAGAAGAGGAGATTAGGACATAGGAACACACACAGAAGGAAGATGATATGAAGATACAGAAGAAGATAAACATCTATACGTCAAGAAGAATGTGTTTGGTAGAAATCAACCTTGTTGACACCTGATCTTGGACTTCTATCCTCCAGAACTGTGAGAAAATAAATTTATGCTCTTTAAACAACCCAGTCTGTGGTACTTTGTTATGGAAACCTGAGCTGACTAACACACACAGGGAGCAGAACAGATCAGGGAATCCAGATTTAAAAGGTATCCAATAGTCAGAGCAAATAGGTGGAAAAAGCAAGCATGTTTAGAGCCTATGACAGTCAGCTTCCACCTGATCTTAATCCAATTGGCCAAGAGACAAAAAGACAACTAAGACAAGAATTTGGTAGAGATTGGGCATTCCAGTAAAACTGAAAGATAGGACAAAGCCTCAGTCTACACCGAACAGGGAAGAATCAGAGACTTATAACTACAAAAAGTTCTTCAATGTTGGAGTTACAACCATGTCATGATAGGAATTCAAGTGAGTAAAGTGGGACACTTAAGAAGTGGATCAAAAAACTTTTTGTTCTTTTTTAAAAATATTTTTATTTATTTCTAGGAGAGAGAGAGAGAGAGACAGCATGAGCAGGGGAGGGTCAGAGAGAGAGGGAGACACAGACTCTGAAATAGGCTCCAGGCTCCGAGCTGGCAGTCAGCACAGAGCCCGATGCGGGGCTCGAACCCACGAACCGCGAGATCATGACCTAAGCGAAAGTCAGACACTTAACCGACTAAGCCACCCAGGCTCCCCAAAAAGCTTTTTGTTCTGATAGGTTCTTGAACATATGATACCTGTGACATAAGGAGATCCTAAGTATTTCAAACAAGTTAAATCTATTGTTATTAAACATATCTCCATGTTCATCAAACAATTTGGAAATCAGGTCCAATATAAATAAATTACTGCCACTTGGTCTCAAGGAGTTGAAATACAAGTTTTAATGCATAAAATGAGAAATTTGAGTATAAATTCCAGTGTTTCCAAGAGAAACCTGGTATTATAGGCCTTTTGCAAAATGTTGTCAAGCGAAGCCCACTATAAATATATTTTTCATCTCTCTCTCTCTCTCTCTCTCAAAATAAATAAATAAGAATTTAAAAGAAAAGGGAGCCTGGGGGACTCAGTCAGTTAAGTGTTCAAGTCTTGTTTTTGTCTCAGGTCATGATCTCATGGTTCATGACATCAAGCCCTGCAATGAGCTCTGCACATACAGCAAGGAGCCTGCTTGGGATTCTCTCATTCTCTCTGCCCCTCCTCTTTCTCTTTCACTTTCTCTCTTTCCCTCAAAAGAAATAAATAAAATTTAAATAAATTTAAATATATTTTCCATTTTGGCAATGGAAAAGTAACAAAACACATTCTGAGAATTTTTGTTTTTTTTTAATTTTAGTATTATTTACTTTTGAGAGAGAGAGAGAGAAGGAAGAGGAGGAGGAGGAAAGGCAGAAAGGGAGGGAGACAGAGAATCCCACTCAGGTTCTGGGCCAACAGTGCAGAGGCTGACATCGGGCTTGAACTCATGAATCATGAGATCATGATCTGAGCTGAAATCAAGAGTCAGACAGTTAACTGACTGAGCCACTCAGGCACTCCTGTTTTGGGTTTTTTGTAATAGTGAAGTCTGTTGGCGAAGGACCAGTTACTCTGGTTGAGAATGGCCAAGTCTTAGCGCTTGCTTCTTCAACTCTTTTACTGCTTGCTTTTTATTTTCTCATCATTAGTTCTTCTAGAGCATAAGGAAGAAAAGAACATAGAGGGAAAATGTACTATTTTGTGAGTTTTTAGCACACCTGATGCAAGTAGAAGTAGGCATAAAAGCAAGGAAACCAAGAACTTTACAAACTTAATTTATTAGTTTTGCAGAATGGGTATGCAAAGTTTCACTAAAGGCAAATTCTGGCTTCAGGCAAGAAGAAGACACAATTGTACTCCAATTGATAGTATTGATTCACTGAAGGACTAATGCATCAGTTAGAAGGAAAGAGCAAATGTGCATTTTCTCTTTTCACCATAAAACTTTCATATTGTCATTTGACTTATTTTAAGTCAATATGAACATATAGTTCTGTGGTAGTTAATGCCTCTGTATTATGAAATGAATAATTATTTTGCTTTATATATTGGATTTCTGTCTGTTATTGTGAATTCCTTTCAGTGATGAGACTGAGCCTCTGTTAGGGCATGGAGAAATGTTTTCATGTGGCAAAAGAGGTGTTACCCCCTGAAATATCATGGCACAACTCAGGACTTACAGGAAATTTGCCTGTCTGGCAAGCATGCAGGCCTACCTCTGGTAGCATCCTTTCACCTGACCTTGACTTGGAATTTACTACAAGTTTGAGGGGCTGGAGGGGAATTCATATTTTGAAGTGACAGATAACTTGAGGAGCTTATGTAGTTTCTAGTTGTGTCTGTTCCTTGATTATTTTTGGCAAGTAAGATTAAGTTGACCATAAATCTTATTGTTGGAAGGTTCCTGGGAAAGGAAACTGTTGGACATATTTAAAGATGATATAAAACAATCCGATTATTGTTTGCTTTGCAAATGATTATATTTTTGGCAAGTATATCATGTAAATAATATTTTCAGGTGTGCCTTTTTTTGTGGATAAAAATTTTAAAATGCTTTTAATGAGAAATAACTAAGAGATGATTGAACAATGGATTTGTTATTTCTTGATGAAACGGCATTTTTTCCAAAAAAGTGTTTTAGGAAACCAACTTTCTCTGGAATTATTATGTTGTTCAGACTTTCCATAAATCTGTTTGTATTTTAATATATACTTACAAAGGATCCAATTTAGGAATAGCTGAATGGGAGAAATGCATAGGGCAGGGTATGGGGAGGTGGAGGTTAGTACAGAGCTTCCATGATCTCTCAGGTGCAGCATCCTCCCAGAATATTGATGTGTTTACCAATCCAAAAGCTCCTCAAATCATGCTGTTCAAGAATGTTTCATTCTTATGTGGAATTTGAGAAACACAACAGATGAACATAGGGGAAGAGACGGGAAGATAAGATAAAAACAGAGAGGGAGGCAAACCATAAGAGATTCTTAAATACAGACCACAAACTGAGAGTTGCTGGAGGGGAAGTGGATGGGGGATGGGCTAAATAAGTGATGGGTATTAAGAAGGGTACTTTTTGGAATGAGCACTGTGTGTCATATATAAGGGATGAATCATCACTGGGTTCTACTCCTGAAGCCAAGACTACACTGCATGTTAAATAACGATTTTAAATGAAAAAAGAATGTTCATTGTAGCTTCATTATGTAAGCATAATTGATGAAATAATTGGTCACTGGGAATTGAGCTCAATCTCAGGCCCTTTCCCCTTCTCTGAGATCAAAGGATGATGTTAATAGTTCTAACCCTCTAATCAATTTTGTATCATTCAGGAAATTGCAAGTATTTTAGGAGCTCTGTGCCAGGAACCAGGGACAAATATTAGGATATGTGGCCAACAATATGATAGGAAGTATTATATAACTACATTAACGAAGACACTATGTTATTGACAGAGGAATAGACTCAAAGATCAATGGAAGAGTATACATATCCCAAAACAGACTCACACAAATAAGTCCAAATGAGTTCACAAAGGTGCTCAAGCAATTCAATAGAGGAAGGATGGCCTTTTCAACAGATGTAGCAATTGAGCATCCATAGGGAAAATAATTACTTAAACTTCATGAATTATACAAAAACTAAGTCAAAATGGGTTTCAGACATAAATGCAAAATATAATTTTAAAAAAGACATAGGAAACAATTTGGACATACAGCTAGGCAATATCTTTTTAGACCTAGCACCAAAAACATGGTCAAAAAAAGAAAAAGTGATAAATAGGTCTTATCAGAACTATTGCTCTGTGAAAGCCCATACGAAGAGGATAAAAAGCTAGGAGAAAATGTGTGCAAACCACATATTCAAAAAATGACTTATAACTATAACATAAAAAGAATTTTCAATACTCAGCAGTAAAAAAAATTCTAATGAGAAAATAAGCAAAAAATATTTCACTAAAGAGAGTATTCATATGACAAATAAACACCTGAAAAGATGTTATTATCATTAACCATTAGGAAAACGTAAATGAGAATCACAATGAAACATCACCACACACCTATCAGAATGGCTGAAAGCAGAAACAACACAAACAAACAAATTTAAAAAAAGGTGATGACATCAAACACTGGCAAGAATGCAAAGCAACTTGATTACTCATACATCAATGGTGGAAATGTGACATGATACAGTGACACAGTCACTTTGGAAAGACTGTGATAACTTTTTTGTAAAACACAACATGCTTGTTATACAACCCAGTAATAATATTCTTGGACACTTATTCCAAAGAAATAAAAACCTATATTCACACAAAAACCTGTATATGAATTCTCATAGAAGCTTAATCAGTAGTCACTGAGAACTAGAAATGACTAAAATGTCCCTTACTAGTTGAATGGTTAAATTATGGTACATCCATACCATGGAATTCTCTGATCAACAAATAGGAACAAACTATTCTCAGAGTAAAATATTTTGATGGTTCTCAAGGAGATTGTGCTAAGTGAAACAAAGAAGCTAAAAGTTTTTTTATAAACTGTATGGTTTTATGTTTTTATATACCATATACAAAATTTTATAGTGATTCTATTAATATAACATTATTAAAATGCCAAAAATATAGAGATTGAGAACAAATTAGTGGTTGCCATGAGTTAGTGACTGAGAAAGAGAGGGTTGGGGCTACAAAGTCTAGAAAAAGATTCTTATGATGGACTTGTTCTGTATCTTGATTGTGGTGGCAGTCACATGAAACTATAAATAAGATAAATAAGATTAAATTGCACAGAACTAAATATCTACACACAGACCAGTAGGTGCATGTAAATAGATGAAATCTGAATAAGATCTATGAATTGCGTCAATGTCAATCCTTGCCTGTGATATTGTAAGTATAGTTGCGCATTAATTTATCATCATGGGGGAATGAGGTGAAGGGTAAATTGAACCTCTATCAGTTTTTAGACTTGTATGTAAATCTACAATTATTTCAAATTAAAAATTTAGAAAATATATAAACTTTTCAAGTCCTGGATCCAAGTTTACCACTAAAATTTGAGGGTGATTCAGAAGTTGTCTCTGAAGTCAAGATTTAAGAGCATAGCCAGAATCTCTGATAACAAAGCTGTGCTCATTCATGAGGATAAATTACCTCCTAAATTCATGTTTAGGGTACAGCTTAGCAAATGCAGGAATGGGGGAAGTGCAGAGTTGAAAGGTTTTAATATTTTTTTTCAAAATTTTAAAAAATAACGGTTATTTATTTTTGAGAAAGAGAAAGAAAGAGGAGAGCACACAAGTGGGGAAGGGACAGAGAGAGAGGGAGACACAGAATACAAATCAGGCTCCAGACTCTGAACTGTCAGCATAGAGCCCAAAGTGGGGCTCAAACTCAGAAACCACAAGATCATGACTTGAGTTGAAGTTGGATGCTTAACCCACCGAGCAGCGTCTTAATAGTTGATATTCTAATAGACAGATTTCAGTAGTCATTATAGGTGGTGGAGATTTAGACAGAGAGAGAGAGAGAGAGAAAGAGAGAGAAAGAGAAGGAATGAACAAATTAGAAAAATCACCTTCTTGTAAACTTCAATAAAATAAATGACTCAGATAAGGATTATCAAGAGATACTAAAAAGCAGTAGAGGAAAGATGGCTAGGAACAGCATATTTCTACTTTCATAAAATCACCCTGTAGAGTACTTGCTAATTAGGAAGAGGAAAAAAAAAAACTCCTACTTTTATGACAGAGCATGTAGGCTGTTACACTTAGCTCTGTGATCAAATTTTGCATGATTAAAAGAGACTTCCTAACATTAACTGCCTCCTGATGTGTGATGTGATATGAAATACATGGAAGCTGTATTAATGCCAAAAATCTTTAGTCTAAACCCAAACAATTTTTTAAATTTAATTTTATAGTTGCACAAAATATGGAAAAGGGAAGAATCAACTACACAAATCCAGATACGAAATATTCCATAAGCTCAGTTTCTTCAATAAATCAGTATTATATAAAAAAAGAAAAGACAGAGAAAATGACATCAGCAAGATATCAGAATAGTAGTAACTCTCTGCCTTCATCCCCCCACAGATCATCAGTTTTGATAATGCTTACAGACAAGAATCTGAGAGTCAGATTGTACAACAAAGACATTCTAGCACACTGTTGGAGCAAAAGCAAAACAAAACAAAACAAATATATGAGAATAGACACACTGAGGAGATAAGAAGAAAGGTTTCACTTTGTCCACATCACCTCTTCCCCAAGGCAGACAACTCAGTGCCAAGAGAAGCCTCTTCAGCCAGTGATTTCTCCCACAGAGAAAATAAGAGCATATGAATGAGTGACAAGCCATACAATATGCTTCCCAAGAAGATTTTTTTTTTGGCCTTGTTCAAATAATAGTGGTAATCTACAAATCTGAGGGGTTGAGAGAGGCTGGGAGCACAAGAGCCAGGCTTGGAACTCATCAGAAGAATGCTTCATGAAGAAGAACTGCTTCATGAAGAAGAACTCATCAGAAGAACTGCTTCATGGTTATTCCTATTAACCAATTTGTGGACTCCATCAAGAAGGCCACCCATGAGCCACTAGGAACACCTCATCTGCAGAACCTCCCAGCTCCCAACAGCTTGCATACGTCATCCCAGCCACATCTTTCTCCTCATCGTGGCCAGCTAACTAGCACATACTCATTGTGGATGACAAGTAGAAGCCAACTGCAGACAGCTAGTGAGCAAGCTCAGAAAGCCAGCTCAACTCCATGGAATTGAAGGAAGGTTTATAAACTTGAGGATTTCAGGACACTATCCTGGGGGGAAAAATGGAACACTCTCAGCAACTAACATGGCTTGGTGGATTTATGAGAAGGCATATAATCTCAAGAATTTCCCAAGAGGGAACAAAATGTCTAGAATGGGAATATTCATAGAAAAGGTCTGAGAACACCCCAAAATCCTTAGCTGGTCTGATTTGTGAAATTATCTCTCAAAGCCAGTCAAGAAAGATTGGAAGAGGTGGCTGTTTCTTTGAATACAAAGACAGTAATGCAAGATTTCAAAGAGCACAAAAATCAATCAATCATTCAAAGATGACATCATTGGAAGAACCCAACAATTTTCCATTCAACCGAATGAACCATCCAGGCGCCCCCCAATAATTTTCCAGTAACCGACTTCAAAGAAATAGAGATCTATCAATTTCCTAAAAGAATTCAAAATAATTGTTTGAAAGAAGCTCACTGAGCTATAAGAGAAAATAGGCAACTCACTGAAATTAAAAAAACAAACAAACAAACAAACAAGCAACAGGTCAAACAAAAAACAGAAAATAGAAAATCTGAAGCTAAAAATACAATGAATAAAATGAAAAATGCCATAGAAAGGATCAGTATAAGATTTGGTCAAGCAGAAGAAAGAATTTGTAGACTCGAAGATAACTCATTTGAAATTATCCAATTGGAGACAAAAAATAATAAATTTAAAAAATGAAGAAAACCTATGTGAAATATAGAAAAACAACATTTGAATTTTAGGAGTCCTAAAAGAAGAGAAATAAAAAGGATCAGAAAGCTTATTTTATGTAAAATAAAATAGTCCAAAAACTTCCTAAATCTGGGGAGAGATATGGGCATCCAAGTAGATGAATCTAATAGATACCCATACAAATTTAACACAAAAAGGACTTCACTGAGACACATATAGTCAAACTGTGAAAACCTAAAGATAAAGACAGAATTTTTGAAGCAGCAGAGAATAGAAGAAAACCTCAGTAAGGGTATAAGTGGATTTCATAGAAGAAATATTGCAAGACAAGAAACAATAAAATGATATATTCAAAGTGTTGAAAGAAAAAACTGCCAACTAAGAATACTTATTTGACAAAGCTGTCCTTCAGAAATGAAGGAAAGATAAAAACTTCCTGAGATAAATAAAAGTTTAGCTATTAATCAACCCTTGACCTTCTGTACAAGAAATGCTATGGAAGTACTTCAAGCTGAAATGAAAGGATGCTAAATAGTAACATGAAAACATATGAAAGGATAAAACTCACTGATAAAGGCAAGTATATGTTCAAATTCAGAGTACTTGATTACTGTAATTATGATATACAAATCACTTAACCATACTATATGGAAAAAATCCATAGTAGATACACAAAAGATAAAAGTATAGATTCAGTCAAGCACGTCACTACAGCATATCGGAAGGACAATAGCAAGAGAGAAAAAAAGGAACAAAAAACTACAAATCACACAAAAAGCAAAGAACAAAATAACAACAATAGGCTTTTACCTATCAATAATTATTTAAATGGAAATGAATCAAATCTCCAATCAATAGATGGAGTGGCTAAAAGGATGACATTATCTGACTCTATACTGTCTGCAAGAGACTCATTTCAGCTCTAAGGACAACAGAACCTGAAAGTGAAAGGATAAAAAATGATATTCCATGCAAATGGAAACCATAAAAGAGCAAAGGTAGCTAATTTTACATCAGACAAAATAGACTTTAAGTAAAAAAGAAAAAAAAACTGTGAGAAGAGACACAGAAGATGATAGATAGTTAGATAGATAGATAGAAAGATAGATAGATAGATGATAGATAGATACTAGAGACATAGATAACACATCTGAAGAAATAAACAGCATTGCAATAATAGTAGGAGACTTTAATACCCTACATCCTTACAACATCTGCACAGAAATGTTGAACTTAAAGAGTTTAAATTCTCTCTCGCTCTCTCTTTTTAATTTATGGGGCACTTGGATTGCTCAGTGAGCATTTGACTTCGGCTTAGGTCACGATTTCACAGTTTGCAAATTCAAGCCCCACATTGGGTTCACTGCTGTCACTGAAGAGGCCACTTTGGATCCTCTATCTCCCTCTATCTTCCCTTGCCCCACTTGCTATCTCTGTCTCCCTCTCTCTCAAAAATAAATAAAAATTTTAAAAATGTGTATTTATTATGAGAGAGAGATAAAGAGAGAGTGAGAGAGAGAGACTGGGGAAGGAGTAGAGAGAGAAAGAGACAGAGAAGAGATAGAGAATCTCAAACAGGCTCTATGCTGTCAACACGAAGTTCATTGTGGGACTCAATCCATGAACTGTGAGATTATGACTTGAGCCAAAATTGAGAGTGAACTGAGCCACCCAAGTGCCCCTTGAACAACACTTTAAACCAAATGGACCTATCAGACATCTACAGAACACTCTATCCAATAGCAGTAGAATATATATGTCTCTCAAGCTCTAATGAAATATTATCCAGGATACATCATATAGTAAGCCACAAAACAAGTCTTACCTAAGTTAAGATTTAAATTATATCAAGTATCTGGGGTGCCTGGGTGGCTCAGTCAGTTAAAAGTCCAACTTTGGTTCAGGTAATGATCTCACAGTCTATGATCTAAAGCCCCACATTGGGCTCTGTGCTGACAACTGTGAGCCTGAAGATTGCTTTGGATTCTGTGTCTCCATTTCTTTCTGGCCATCCGCAACTCGCACTCAGTCTGTCTGTCTGTCTCTTTTTCAAAAGTAAATAAATATAAAAAATTTAAATTATATCAAGTATCTTTTCCACCCATAATGGTGTAAAGCAAAAAAAAAAAAAATAACAGGAGGGAAGCTGAAAAATTCACAAATATATGCAAAGTAAACAACCATTGGATAAAAATAAAAAGAACCAAAAGAGAAATTTAAAAAACACCTTGAGACAAACAAAAATGAAAACACAACATGCCAAAATTTACGAGATGTAATAAAAGCACTTCTAGGAGTTATACTGATAGTGATAAATGCCTACATTGAGAAATAAGAAAGATCTCAAATAAACAACCTAACTTTACACATCAGAAAAACTAGAAAAAGAAGGATGAATGAAGCCCAAAGTTAGTAGAAGGAAATAAATAACAAAGATCAGAGTGAAAACAAATGAAATAGAACCAAAGAAGACAATAAAAAAGATGATTGGAGCTCAGTGTTGATTTTTTAAACAGATAATCAAAGTTAACATTTATTAAACTAAGAAATAAAAGAGATAAGATTCTAATAAACAAAATTAAAAATGAAAGAGGAGACATTACAATCGATACCACAAAAATATGATAGATATAAAAGATTACCATGTCAGTAAACTGGACAACCTAGAATAAATGGATTAATTCTTAGAAACATATAACCAACTAAGACTGAATCATGAAGAAATACAAATCTGAATAGACCTACAGTAAATAAGAACCAAAATTCTTCCAACAAAGGACCAGATGGTTATACTTATTAATTCTACCAAGCATTTAATGACTAATTATTGACAATCTTTCTCAAACACTTTAAAAAATTGAAGAATACAAAACATTCCCAAAATCATTTTATGAAGCCAGTATTACTCTGATACCAAAGCCAGACAAGGACAGGAAAATAAAATTGTAGATAAATATTCCGATGAACATAGATGAAAAAATTCTCAAAAAAATACAAATACTAGTAAACAGAATTTAACAGTGTATTGAAAGAATTATATACTATGATCAAGTGGGATATAACTCGGGGTTTCAAGGACTTCAACATACGCAAAAAAACAAACAAACAAAAAACAAAAAAAAAACCACATTAAGAGATTGAAAAGTAAAAATATATGATCTTCTCAACAGATGGAGAAAAAGCATGTGACAAAATTCAGCATCGTTTCATGATAAAAACGCTGAATACATTAGGTATAGAAGGAATGTTCCTCAATATAATAAAGTCCATATATTGCAAACCTGCAGCTAACATCATAGTTGTTGGTAAAACCCTCAAAACATTCCCTCTACTTGTTAGGAACAAGACAAGATGCTCACTCTTGCTACTTATATCTACATAATACTGAAAGCTCTAGCCAAAACATTTAAACAAGGGGAAAAATCCAAATATCCAGACTGGAAAGGAAGAAATAGAATTGCCTCTGTTTGTAGTTAATATAATATTATTTACAAAAAACCTTAAAGACTCTACAAAAAAACTTTTAGAACCAATAAATGAATTCAGTAAAGTTGTATTTCTATATGCTAAAAACTATCTGAAAGAGAATTAAGAAAAAAATCCTATTTACAATAACATCAAAAATAATAAAATACTTACGAATATATTCAACCAAGGAGGTGAAAGATATGTACACTGAAAAGTATAATTATTTTTTTAATGTTTTTATTTATTTTTAGGAGAGAGAGAGACAGACAGCGTGAGCAGGGAAGGGTCAGAGAGAGAGGGAATCACAGAATGAAACAGGCTCCAGACTCTGAGCGGGCAGTCAGCACAGAGCCCGACGCGGGGCTCGAACCCACGAACCGCGAGATCATGACCTAAGCGAAAGTCGGACACTTAACCGACTAAGCCACCCAGGCGCCCCTGAAAAACATAATTATTGATAAAAGAAATGGAATAAAACAGAAATGAATGATATCCTGTATTTGTGGATTCGAAGAATTAATATTGTTAAAATATCCATCATTCCTAAAGCAATCTACAAATTCAGTGCAATTCTTATCAAGATTCCAATGGCATTTTTCACAGAAATAGAAACAAACAAACTTTAAATTCATATGGAACCACAAAAGACTCCAAATAGCCCAAGCAAACTTGAGAAAGAAGAGCAAAAGTAGATGTATCAAACTTTCAGTTAAAAGCTATATTATATTTCCTCTTCTCCGCCTGACTTATTTTGCTCAGCATAACACCCTCAAGTTCCATCCACATTGCTACAAATAGCCAGATATCATTCTTTCTCATTGCCATGTAGTTTTCCATTGTATAGATATAGTTGGAGAGAGTAGGAGGCAAACCATGAGAGACTCTTGAATACTGAGAACAAACTGAGGGCTGATAGGGGTGGGGGAGAGAGGAAGAGGGATGATGGGCATGGAGGAGGGCACTTGTGGGGATGAGCACTGGGTGTTATATGGAAATCAACCTGACAATAAACTATGAAAGAATAAAACTATATTATAAAGTTAACCTGATCAAAAACAGTATGGTGCTGGCATAAAAAGAGATGTATAGATCAACGGAACAGACTAAAAAATTCAGAAATGAACTCATGTACATACAGTATATAATCTTTGACAAGGGTGTCAAGAACACATGATGGGGATAATCTTTTCAATAAAGAGTATTGGAAAATCTGGATATCTATATACAAATGAATGACATTGGATGCCCATCTTATACCTGAAACCAGAACACATCTAGTGGAAAAGTACTTTGACATTGGTCTTGTGAATTATATTTTGGATACAACGGCAAAAGCACTGACAACAAAAGCAAAATCAACAGAAGAAATACAACAAACATGGGGCACCTGGCTGGCTCAGTCGGTTAAGCGTCCGACTTTGGCTCAGGTCAGATCTCACAGTTAGTGGGTTCGAGCCCCACATCAGTCTCTGTGCTGACAGCTCAGAGCCTGGAGCCTGTTTCGGATTCTGTGTCGCCCTCTGCCCCTCCGCTACTCATGCTCTGTCTCTCACTGTCTCAAAAATACACAAATTATTTAAAAAAACGAAAAAAATTAAAAAAGAAATACAACAAACAATAAACTTCACAGCAAAGGAAATCATCAACAAAATAAAAAAACTACAGCATAGAAGAAAATATTTGCAAGCAATGTATCTGATAATGGATCAAGATCTAAAATATATTAGGAACTCATAGAAACCTTAGCAAAAATAATTAATAATAAAAACAATAATCCAATTAAAAATGGACAAATGGCCTGAATAGACATGTTTTCAAAGAAGACATATAGATGGCCAAACAGTACATAAAAAGGTGCTCAAATCACTCATCATCAAGGAAATACAAATCAAAACCACAATGAGATATCACTTCACACCTGTTATAATGGCTATTATCAAAAGGGAAAGAAATAACAAGTGTTGGTAAAAATGGGGAGAAATGGGAACCTTTGTGTGATGTTGATAGAAATGTACATTTGTGCAGCCATTATGGAAAACAGTATGGATATTTCTCAAAAATTAAAAATAAAATTACTAAATGACCCAACCATTCCACTTCTGGATCTATAACTGAAGGAAATAAAATCAGTATCTCAAAAAGATATCTTTACTCCCATCTTTATTGCAGCATTATTCACAGTAACTAGGATATGGAAACAACTTAAGTTTCTATTGATGGATGAATGGATAAGAAATTGAGATAAATATTGTGGCATATATTGGGATATGTGCATGTAAAATATAGCAATTGTATATAATTAATAATACTGTATTGTACACTTGAAATTTGCTAAGTAAGTAGATTTTAAGCATTCTCACCACACACACACACATACACACACACACACGAAGTGAGGTGACAGATGTGTTAACTGTGGTAATCATTTTACAATGTAACATAGTATGACAGTGTACAATTTAAATATGTACAATTTCATTTGTCAATTATACCTCAGTAAAATTACAAAAATTAAGAAGTAAAAAAGGAAAAATATTTAAGAAAAGGAGAGGAACTTAGAGATTAAAAGGATATATTGGGGTGCCTGGGTGGCTCAGTCGGTTAAGTGTCCAACTTTGGCTCAGGTCATGATTTCACAGTTCATAGGTTGGAGTCCTGTGTCGGGCTCTGTGCTGACAGCTAGCTCAGAGCTTGGAGCCTGTCTTCCGATTCTGTATCTCTCTCTCTCTGACCCTTCCCTGCTCATGCTGTCTCTCTCTGACTCTCAAAAATAAATAAAAAACATATAGAATCCTACTTGACAATAAACTCTTTAAGAAAAAATCATTAAAAAACAAAGAGATATATTAACAAAATGTATGAATGTATATTGTTTTCTGCTTTTAACAAAAGTTGTAAAAGTCTTTTTTTTGAAGGAACCTAAAAATTTGAATATGGACTATATATTAGATGACATTAGCAAATTACCCTGAAGTTTCTTATATTTGATTATCACATTATGTGATTATAATATTTTCTAATAGTTCAGCAATGTAAAAACACAACAAGATAATATAACAAAATGTTTACAACTGTTCATTCTAATTCTTATATAGTATATGGTTCATAAATGTACTATTCTTCCAGCCTATTTGCATGTTTAAAAGTTTCATAATATGAAAATTAAAAAAACGGAAGAATAATACAAAGTGGAAAGAGGCACTTTGAGAGGTGTGAGCTCTTTATCACTGAAACAGGGAATAGATACCTGTCAGAGAAGTCATGAGGGAATTTCTCCACTGACTAAAAAAATTGACAATGCTGCCAAAGTTCTGTCCATCTCTAGGGGTCTATAATTCCATGCTAATATATCATGTTGCTATAAACCAGTTTCCTTTAAGAGAAGATTAAATGAGATAGTCTGTGTCTGGCATAGGTACTTTATTTGTGAGAAAAAAGATATCCTATCTTGATGAAACTGAGCGTTCCAAGTACAGAAAGATATTATACTGGGTAACAGGAACATCCACTGTGCTCTTACTTAGTATGTCTATAGCATCATTACCACACAGAAGGAAAGATTTTATTATTTCCTGAATATTTTTCCATAAAGGCACATGTATCTGGTAGTCTCCATATTCGACAGTACATTTCTAGAAGATAGAGAGAAATATGATATAATGTGTTTCCTCACCCTTAAAATGTCCTAACACTGCTGAGTTATAAGGAACTGCAAGCATTTTCGTTCAGGTATGATTTTAATATCAAACATCATAAATAAGAAAGGAGAAACATTCAGTTTTTGGAAGTCAGAATGACAGAGAGATAAAAAAAAAAAATTCTTCGAGTCAGTCCTTATTAGAACACTGCAAACTCCAAGGGGGTTATCATGACCAGTGTTGCCAGCTAAGAAATCAATGAAGCTAGAACTCTTCAAGCTCTTCAGAAGTCTCAGACGTGCTTTCTGAGCCGGACCTGATTGTAGTGCGCTTGATGCACTGGCAGTGTGCTTTCTGAATGTGATTCACAAGGAACGGAGTTGGGTGCTTAGTAGGTACCAGACCTTGTGCACAGCATTTTTTAATGGATTATCTCACTGAATCCTTACAACAATCCTGAGTTGAAAACTCAGGGGGTTTTCTATTAGGATCATCTGAAAAAAGAGTCATCTTTATGTGAAACAATAGGAAAATATCTTTAAGAAGATAGTGAAGATTCAAAAATGGATTCATTATGGGGCATATAACAAACTGGAGACTTAGTCCTTAATGCAGAATGCTTTTCAGAAATTGAACCGTTTTGATGACTATATAGACTCATTTTTGCCCTTAAGGTATATTAATGGCTTAACTGACCCTAGTGATTTTGTAAGGTTTATGACTCTCATTCTTTATATCCAAAATAGGGATTTGAACAATGAAAATTTAGTAAATTCCTCCTACATTGAATTTGAGTTCCTTAACTTCACATGTGGCTTTGAATGAGTAATATAAATATGTGCATAGCCTACCTATGATGCAGAAAGGGGAATCTCAGACAGGTTAAAATGAGAGCTGGAACTCCTTAAAAACTTGAATTAATGTTGTTCCCAATGCTGTTGTAGGTCTGGAATACTGTTGTAGATAAAGAATGTGAATGAACCACTTCCTAAAAGTTAGACCAATCTTACAGTTTTATATAGCATCAAGAGATCTTTCCTAGGTATCTAAGTTACAACCCTAAAGTCGTGAGTAAAATGGAGAAAATATATTAGCTACAGACACTGGAGATGGTTTACAATTTTCTTTGAATTGGTTTGATGTTTTAAAGTCTGTACTGGAGGGTGCCTGGGTGGCTCAGTCAGTTAAGTGACTCTTGATTTCGGCTCAGGTCATGAACTCATTGTTCCTGGAATCGAGTCCCACATCCAGCTCAGTGCTGATAGTGCAGGGCCTGCTTAGGATTCTCTTTGCTCTCTGTCTATCTGTCTGTCTCTCAAAATAAATAAATAAACTTTTAAATTATTTATTTATTTATTTTTCTTTCGTAGTTCATTGTCAAGCTGAATTCCATATAACACCCAGTGCTCATGCCAACAAGTGCCCTCCTCCATGCCCATCACCCCACTTCCCCTCTCCCCCACCTCCAAGAGCCCTAAGTTTGTTCTCAGTATTCAAGAGTCTCTCATGGTTTGCCTCCCTCCCTACCTCCCTGTCCCCAACCATTTCTCTTCTTCTTCTCCCCCGTGGTCTTCCGTCATGTTTCTCCTAATCCTCCTATAAGTGGAAGCATATGGTAATGTATTGTTAATTTTTTGAGGAACCTCCACCATTTTTTAAAAAGCCTGTACTACACTGTTGGTGGGAATGTAATCTGGTGCAGCCCCTCTGGAAAACAGTGTGGAGGTTTCTCAAAAAGTTAATAATAGAACTCCCCTATGACCCAGCAATAGCACTGCTAGGAACTTACCCAAGGGTTACAGAAGTGCTGATGCATAGGAGCACATATACCTCAATGTTCATAGCAGCACTTTCAACAATAGCCAAAACATGGAAAGAGCCTAAGTGTCCATCAACGGACGAGTGGATCAAGAAGATGTGGTTTATCTATACGATGGAATTCTACATGGCAATGAGAAACAATGAAATCTGGCCATGTGTAGCAACATGGATGGACCTTGAGGGTGTTATGCTGAGCGAAATAAGTCAGGCAGAGAAGGACAAATACCATATGTTTGCACGTATAGGAGGATTAGGAGTAACTTAATGGAGGACCAATGGGGAGAGGAAGGGGGAAATAGTCAGGGAGAGGGAGAGAGGCAAACCATGAAAAACTCTTGAATACTGAGAACAAACTGAGGACTGATGGGTGTGTGGGGTTGAAGGGGGAGATGGGCATGGAGGAGGGCACTTGTGGGGTTGAGCACTGGGTGTTATATGGAAACCAACTTGACAATAAACTATTTGTAAAAAAAATAATAAATAAATAAATAAAAAATAAAAACCCTGTATTGAGAAGTAAAAATCTTGAATTAAATTTTACTGATGCTTTTGAAATAAAAATAAAAATCTCCCAGAGGATTTGCCGGAGACCGAAACTGCACAGGTCATCCCTGATGGCAAGCCCCAGGGAAACACCTGTGTGAAAGGACTGCACAGATCATCCCTGATGAGATGGAGAGGGAAGAGACTGGAATGCAGTCAGAAGAACTCCCGGAAGAATTCTTCTTCTCTACTTTGTCTGTACCTTTTACTCTCACTTCTGCTGTTAGTCTATACTAGGGTTAATATGAAACCAGAATCGCCCAAAGTTCTCCCCTTCCTCCAAAATGGAATGCACCTAAATATCATGTCTGCCCCCTCAATCAGATGCAGTCTAATGAATATTATAGCAATTAGCAAAATTGGAGACAGTCCAGTATGCATTGGGTCTATAAGAGACCTAAAATTCATTTTCCTTGTATGAGTCTAATTGCCAGTAAGAATACATATTATGCCATAAGCAGAGACAAAAACAAGACTTACTAGTTGTGGAGGGCTTTCTCGAAAAAGTGTTAGAGAAATATTTGCCTGCTGACCTCAAGCCTGTAAGGCAACTTATGAATTGTTCTGGTCAAAGAATGAGATTGGTAAACGCAGAGAACAAATTCTAGTTGATCCACGTAAAACATTTCCATACGTCATCTATGATAAATGTTGACATTGTTCTTTCTTAGTAAGGGGTTGTGAGAGTCTGTTACCTACAACTGCGGGTACAAGTATATCCTGTTTTTACATGCCCACTGAATTTAAACAATTAAAGGGCACCGTGATCTCATGTATTCTGACAATATACTTCACTTATCTTTAGATACCCTGTCATACGTAGTAAAGACTATGTAAAACTTTGTTATGACTACCTGGTTAAATTTTATTGGTTGAAGTGGAAATTACGTACGATGAAATCATTGTTGCCAAGAAAACTTAGAAATATTAAGTACTATGACTGTACTCAAAAAATGTAAATGGTTTAAGCATGATTGTTTGAATTTGCTATATAAAAACCTTAAGCTGAAAAATAAATTTAAGCAGTCTACCTGAAGAGGCTGGCTCCGTGTCTTCTTTCGCCGACGCCAACCATCATTCTCCGGGCCAACTCTGGCTTGCAGAGGCTGGTCCCCTGCAAGGATTATGTGAGATTTCAGATAAACAGAATATTTGTGAATGCAGAGGTACAAGAAATGGGGGAAATTCTAATTTCTAATGACTTGGAATACTTTTTTAACTGGTCTCACTAAAAATAAAAATAAAAATAAAACCTTCATGTTGAATCTCATGTCAGGGATGGCCAATTTTCTTATCATCTGGAATTGCCATTACCTGCTGAAATGGCTCTTCAGCACAATGAATTACTTTCCCCTGTAGGTATTGATTCAAATTCCTTCACAGTTGAGATAATGTGTCTCATAGACCTGAGTCTAGAAAAAGTGATTCATAAAAAATTAAAAGACTCTAATGGCTGGCAGTCTTCTTTTTCTAAAGAATTTCCTTTGTGTCAATTTTGTCACCTTTACTCCAAGAAAATCTACCACATTACATGATACAATCCTATTAAATTTTGATTGGGTAAATGAGTTAACCTTCACCAGTTAACAGAGTGCTGACATTTTCCCCATTTCCAGGTCTTTAGATTGTTTCCAGACAGGCCAAGTTATATGATTAGTAATGGAACTCAATGTGATTTTTGATAGTTTTGAGGACAAAAACAACAACAGTGAGTTGTCCACTCCCTATGTTACAGACGGCACTGCTGATTTATTATTTTAGTATTTTTTTTAATTCAGAAGAACTATTACAACTGGAGAGATAATACAGAAATAGCCATACTTTATAACTTTATTTACTTAGTTTTATTTATTTACTTAGATTTACTTAGAATTATTTGCCTACAATTATACAAGGAGGAATGATTTCTAGAAAAAATACTATAAATATTTACCAGTGGATCCATGCTCTGCCAATTCTGTGTTTAGAGCAACAACAACAACAACAACACTAGTGTCCTCTGGCAAGCATATGCAAGATCCTCCTCTCGTTGAGCATATTGGTCTTAATAATTCTGAACAAGGCAGAGAAAGACAGATACCATATGTTTTCATTATAAGTGGAACAAGAGAAACTTAATGGAGGAACATTGGGGAGGAGAAGGGAAAAAAATAGTTGGGGAGAGGGAAGGAGGCAAACCATGAGAGACTCTTGAATACTGAGAACAAACTGAGAGCTGATGGGGATAGGGGAGAAGGGAAGGGAGGTGATGGGTATGGAGGAGGGCACTTGTTGGGATGAGCATTGGTTATTATATGAAAATCAACTTGACAATAAACTATGAAAAAAAATTCTGAACAAACACCATTTCAGAGAAAAGAGAAAAAAATACTGAAGATTTTAGCAGCCTTTGATATGCTACTGTTATTGGAATACTCAAACCCAAAGAGTGTCACTTAGGTTGTTTTCTATATTTGAGTCTATTTTGTTGCTTATGTGCCTGTTTCTTTGACACGCTAGTTAAGAGAAGCAAAGTGAGGTGGAGAGGGATTGGTGAAATAAATAAAAAGGATTAAGAGGTACAGACTTCCAGTTATACAATTAAAAAGTCATGGAGATAAAGAATACAGCACAGGTAATATAGTCAATGATATTGTAATAATGCGGTACGGTGACTACACTTATCATGGTGAGCACTGTTATGTATAGAACTGTTGAATAAATATGTTGTACACCTGAAGCTAATATAACACTGCATATTAATTATACTTCAATTTTTAAAAAATTGAGAAACAATGCCATTGATTCAGAAACAATGTCAGAAAAAATTGCCCTACAGGAAAAATAGGACTTGAAAAGGAAACCAGTTATGTTGATAAAGGATCATGTCATCAAACTAAAAAGAAGAGCTATTCAAGATATTTCCAGCCATTAGCCAACATTTTCTAGTAGATGTTGTCAAGGACCATAACTATTTCTAAGGATACACAGTGCAATTTTTAAACTGTGTTTTTGAAAGAGACTCCATAAAAAAAAAAAAACAACCACCACATTATAGCACAAGAGTTTTTCACTCAGTTGTATCACTTCGGCATAGAAGTCTAAAGAGAAAAAAAGTGAGAAAGAAACTGAAATTATACGTACCAGATCATTTCTCTGAAGAGAATGGCTACAGGGGAGTGGCTCTCCAACAGAACAGTAAGGCAAAAAAAGCTCATTGAATGGGGAGCGTGAGAGAAGCTGGATTTCTGGCACATTTTATGCCCACCAAGGAAGTCCCCAACAGCAGAAGAGTGGAGTCATTTGCTTGTTACTGCAGAGTTCTTTGAGAAAGTCACTGCCTCCTTGCCACACGTTTCAGAGATCCATGGACTGTATGCAGACAAAGCAAGAGAACACTGCATATTAGTGCTGTAGCAAAACCCCAAAGAATTCAAGGAGAATGATGATAATTCTTACCTGCCTGTGATTACAAGGAGAGGAAAGCATAGCCAGTAAGTAGTCATTTACGTTGAGCCAGTCTTCAGTAAATTCCTCCCAACTACAAATTCAGGCTCTCCAAAATTAGAACATGCTGCTCGAAAGTCATACTCAAGTAAAATAAACTTCCTTGATTTAGAAATGTAAAGAGTTTAATAGAGAAACAAGGCCAGAATACATCTGCATCTTGAAGAGCCTTTTATGACTTCATGTTATATATGACAAATTCTATTAACATTTTCCTTAACACAGAGCAATTGATTCTTATGGTCCAAGTGATGAAATTATTTTCAATAAATGAATGTATTAACTGTGAGACTACTCACTAAAAAGTAATATTGAAGCTATCAACTGCAGAATATATTATAAAAATTCTAGTCAGTATATGAGAAACAAAATGTTTTTATTTTTACTATAAAGAAAACACAACTCTTCTGTCAGCTCTATATATTTTTATTGATTTTTTAAATCATTTGTTTTTTTTGAATTTCTTATAAAACCATTTGCCAAATCAGTATTTACAAGTATGCCAAACAGGCATTAACTTGTCCTTGAAGACCTGAAGTTTGCTTGGTCAGCCAGTCTGTTTCCTTAGCTTCTACTGACCTTGAGAGTTTTTTGTTTTTGTTTTTGTTTTTTTGTTGTTGTTTTGTTTTGTTTTGTTTTTAAACCGGGGTCTTCTATAACCACCCCTGAAAGGGTTTAGGAGTGTGTGTTAGTTTATGAAAACTTTGGTAACAAAGTATCACAAACTGAGTCCTTTAACCAACAAAAATGTGTTGCCTCACAGCTCTGGAGGCTAGAAGTCCAAATTAAAGATGTCAGCAAGGTTGGCTCCTAAGAGCTATGAGGAAGAATCCACCAATGCCTCTCTCCTAGACTGTCTTCCCTCTGTGTATCTTCCCTCTGTGTGTCTTCCCTCCATGTGTACATATCTCTGTGTCTAAATTTCCCCATTGTATAAGGACAAGAGTCATATTGGATTAAGGTCCTTCCAATGACCTCAGTTTTCACTCTTGTCTCCAAATAAGATCAAATTCTGAAGTACTAAAGGTTAGGACATTGACATATAGAGAGGCTGCAAAATTTAACCTGTAACAAGGTGCATTCTCCTTTTGGAAGCTGTTGTACCCATACTATCCCAGGAAGGGTACCAGGATCAGGGAGCTGAGGAATTTGTGGGTCATTATTTGCTGGACTTGGGTTTCTCTTTTAAAATGAAATTCCCCTGAAACCCTGTTGGCTGCTAGTTGAATTCCAATTTCAATTTCTAGTGATTAAGATCAATCTTTTTGCATGAAGATCTTTAAGTGTGCACTTGCCCTCACAGTATTTCTGACAATAAGTATGTGTTTCTGTCTGTTACTTATGTCCCAGATGAATGAATTCTACCCTTCCCTCTGCCTCTAACTACAGGGAAGGAAGTACCAGCCTCCACCTTCTGAAGAGAAACTGTGTGGCAGACTGTGTGCTAAGTTCCTTACAGAAAATGTTCTCCTTTTGTCTTTCCTATAAGCCAAGGAGGTAGGTAATGGTATTTCTGTTTTATAGATGAGGACACTAAATCACAAAGAAATTAAGTGATTTGCTCAAGGTTTGTGTCCGACCTTTCATGAAATGAAGTATGATATCCATCATACCTTTTCATTTAGTACAGACACAATATCACAGAACATAAAAGAGGAGGAATGCTAAGAGAACAGAGAGGTTAGAGAGGAATTTCATGAGTCTCCAAGATTAGGACCAACACCTGTGTTTAAAAATAAAATCTTCTATGTTCACAGTAACATTATTCACAATAGTAGAAAGGAAGAAGCAACTCAAGTGCCCATCAATGGATGAATGTTCAACATCTATGAATGGATGAACACAATGTGGTATATATAGGATGGAATATTAAATTTAAACACGAAGGAAATTCTGGTATCTGCTACCACATGAATGAAACTTCTGGACTTTGTATCAAGTGAAATAAGCCGGACACAAAAGGACAATTACTATATGATTCCACTTATATGAGGTTGCTAGAGTCATCAAGGTCATAGGACATGGAAAGTCAAATGATGGTTTCCAAGGACCAAGAGGAATGCGGAACTACTGTTTAGTGAATACAGAGTTTCAGTTTGAAAAGATGAAAAGGTTTTAGATATGGATGATGGTGATGGTTGCAAAACAATGTAATTGTACTTAATGACACTGAATTGTATACTTACAGATGATTAAGGTGGTAAATTTTATGTATTTTACCACAGTTAAAAAAAATTTTTAAGAGGCGCCTGGGTGGCTTAGTCGGTTAAGTGTCCGACTTTCGCTTAGGTCATGATCTCGCGGTTCGTGGGTTCGAGCCCTGCGTCGGGCTCTGTGCTGACTGCCAGCTCAGAGCCTGGAGCCTATTTCAGAGTCTGTGACTCCCTCTCTCTCTGGCCCTCCCCTGCTTACGCTCTCTCTCTCTCTGTCTCCTAGAAATAAATAAAAATTAAAAAAAAAATTAAAAGTGTTTTTTAAAAAATGGCACTGATTCCAACCCACACACTTAAAATAGTTTTGGATCTATATCTCCCTGCAATGATATAAGAAGATCCTTTGATTGATCCTCTTGATCAGAATGATCTAAGAGGAAACTCAGAATTTGTATAGAAAATAATAGCTTTGAGACAGAAGCAGGGTTTCTGTGTGCATCTTCAGTAAACATTCGGGCAACAAATCTGTTTCACTTAAAGGATGGTTTTAGGATCCATTGGTTAATGTGGCTTTGGCACAAGTGTGGATACTCCTGAAGAACAGATTTAAGGTGTGGACTCTGGGACCTCTCACCATAGTTAAATCTTTTTTTTCCCCTCTTTTTAACCAGCTTCTGCACAGATTAGTCTAAACAAGGCAGGTGGTGATAGGTAATGGAAATTGGCAAGAGAACATCCACTGATTCAGCCCTGACTGCAAAATGAAAGGGTGTTTGGATTAAGGAGATAGCAAGTCCTTCAGAGGCTCATTCTCTGACCAATAATGGCACAGAGGGATGACCTAGCCATACCTAGAAAAGGCTCCCCATCAATGGCCTCTTTCTCTCCCAGTCCCTCTGTTATAATCACCAAAGTTTGGCCCTCACAAATGTTTCTCTGGCTTATTCCTCACAACTCTTCTCCTTTCAGTCTTAAAACATTCCAGTACTACAAATTGCAGTTAGGGTGATGATTATAAAATATAAATTGAACTATACTATCCTTCTCTTAAACTTCTCCCTATCTCCCAATTTGCTATGGAACATGATTGAAACCCAATGAATTCATGTCAAGGTCTGGTACTTGCCCATTCACCCAGCTTCAGCTCTTACCAGTCATCACCCTGACATAGACTCCCACACAACTCATAGTCTACAGCACTAACAAATGGTGCTCTGTCAGCCTGCACCCCAGGTTCCTCCGCTTTCTCCAACCAGCCACTTCTGGCTCAGACTTTAGCTCAGCCACAGTTAAATTTCTCTGTTTACCTTGGTCTTCCAAGTTCAGTGTTTGGTTATGACCTCCACTGCCCAGCTCTGGAACAAGAGGCCCTTGAGAGTTGGTTAAATTCTTTGTTTCTGAACTTCCTGCCCCTGGCATGGTGCCTGCCTCTTCATGGGATTCAGTAAACAATAAATGTTAAAAACATTGTGCTAAGTATTTTAGCCTCTCATTTAACCATTACAAAACCCTGTAGGCTTTTCACTGTGCACCAAGCTTAAATTCATCCTTCCAGGTTCCCTTGCAAGGTGCTAATATGATGCAGTGCACAGAACTGTTTTTAGAAGAATATAGGACATGTCAAAGACCTTTTAACATTCATGATCTATTAGGAATCTGAATGATCCTTCCGTCGGACTTTTCAGATAGGTTTTATCCCATGTTCCTCTATGTAACTGGGTAAGGAGATGTTATAAGGGTAAAAGTAAGTTGTCAGATTGGGAGACAAATAGAAAATAGAACTCAGGGAAGTAGCTTAGGTCTAGCAGAGACAAGAGGATGATCAAACTGACCATTTTCCCATGGCAATATTAATAACTGCATTTATTACCTGTGATCTTTCTTTCCTTTTTTAATTTAAACTCAACAGTGGCAAAAGGGAATATTTTGTCGTGATGATGATAATGATGATGATGATGATTACCATTCAAACTTGCAGAAGGCTGGCTCTGTCATTTGATTGCAACGTAAATAAGTGGCATTGGGTGAATTCTCTGGTCCTTCAACACCAATACCTCATGAGGGATCCTCAAAGGATGGTTTGTTGTTGTTCATTTGTTTCCTATATGAGCACAAACTCCCTGCCACATTTAAATAAAAACCCAATTACATCTCCATAGCCACAAGTGCTATTATTTTTTGTGCAGCTATAAAAGTTAACGAGTTTCCTATTGCTTTACAAAGTTTAGAAATAAAATGCTTTTGGGGCGCCTGGGTGGCTTAGTCGGTTAAGCGTCCGACTTTCGCTTGGGTCATGATCTCGCGGTTCGTGGGTTCGAGCCCCGCGTCGGGCTCTGTGCTGACTGCCAGCGCAGAGCCTGGAGCCTGTTTCAGTCTGTGACTCCCTCTCTCTCTGACCCTCCCCTGCTCACGCTGTCTCTCTCTCTCTCTCCTAAAAATAAATTAAAAAGAATTTAAAAAAAAATAAAAAAATAAAATGCTTCTGATAGATGCTGCACGAGGTAAGGCCTTCTCTGCTTTTCTCTTTTTAGGAGGGACCCAGGACCTCAATTACTTCACCCTCTACTTCTCACTTGAAACTATGGTCTTTGCATTTCCCCTCTACTTTTTGCATATAAGTGTAAAAAGGGCTTTAAATATAACTAAGGCAGCACTGAAGAAAATTGTATCAAATCAGTTCAGGAGAACTGAAGTATGTTTCTATGGACTACATGTTTTTGGAGGGGATATGTAAGGCTGATAGCCTAATAAAAAAATTAATAGCGTGTACTCACCCACTTGCTGAGCGCCCTCAAGGTCTTCTGCAACAAGGATGCACCTGGGAACTGCCGGGACAGACTCTCAATTATTAATCACCAACTGACCTCTATATTGAGACATCAGACCTCATAGTTCTGGACCTGACTGGTTTTATTTCTCCCTGCTGAGCTTTATTTTTAAGAATTCAGTTATTGTAGGGGGAAAAAAAAGAAAGCCAAATAACTATCTCTAGAATTTTTTATTTTTTCTTCATATTTTGAGAGTCATTCCAAAAACAAATGATAGAATTTATATTGTTTTCTTCCTGCGTTTAGTGCAGTTAGTTCATCTTACAGATAAGGAGGCTCAGACTCAAACCCAGTGCCTGGTGGACAAGTGCAGTTCCAGTTATAAATGACCAGTGAACCTTAGGGACCAGGGTAACTGGAGAAACTTAGTGCATGCTTATTTGATGGTTATAAAAATAATCTCTAATTCTTCTTTAAAAAGTAAGACTAGTTTAGCATTCCTGATTTCTTCCAATCTTATTCCTTCTCCATTACACATAGGGGAAACGTGAGGCTGAGCATCAGAATTTACTCATTACAAAACGTAAACTGACTTCTTTTTGAAGATGACTTTTCTTACTCTCACTGCCCTTCAACACTCATCAAAAATATATATAAACAACAACAAAATAATAGAGAAAAAGACATCCATCCTAAATAGAGAACAAGAGGTATCACACCATTATATAAAACAGGAACATAGTCACAATATTTTTTTAAAACAATTAACCTTTATTTATTTTTGAGAGATGGAGACAGAGAGTGTATGAGAGGGGAAGAAGCAGAGAGAGAGAGGGAGACCTAGAATGGGAAGCAGTCTCCAGGCTTGCACCCACAGACCATGAGATCATGACCTGAGCCCAAGTGGGACACTTAACCAACTGAGCCACCCAGGTGCCCCCATAGTCACAATTTTAAAGCTTTGGCACCTTGACTGGAGATCATATAAAGGTTTTGACCTCTGCCACCTGAAGCCCCAGACCAGCGTAGACATGCTCCTAAAAGGGAGAGTCTATGGTCCATCTGTGAGTTCCAAGTTTTAGATGCTTTCACTATTGGAAGAGAGCCAGAGATGTGCAGGACACAAATGGTGGGTGGCAGCAATTACCAATGTCAAGGTGGAGAGCCTAGGAAGGACTTGAGAGGCTAGACCTGGTGGGGGGGGGGAATATCCTAAGGGCAAAAGTAAATAAATAAATGAACAAATAAACAAACAAACAAATAAATACTACTGACTGGCCTCTCCAGAGATCAGTCAGACAGAGATAAACAGCCTGAGCCTATGGATAAAAACTGCCATCAAGCAGCCAATCAGCTGCATCCTTCGATGGAGGGGGGGGAAGAAAAGACAGAGGTATATCAAAAACACATATCATGAGAGCCATTATTCAAGGAAGGAGAGAAGAATTCTGACCAATAGTTTTCACTGCTGCCAAAAATATTATGTATAGCAGATAGCATGTGGTGTCCATGAAATAAGAACTCATGTACAAATTAGGATGTTCAGATAAGAGTCCAGGTGCCAGTGTGAGAGGATGTGACCAGAGCTTCAGAATCCAGTAGGAAATGGAAAGGAGGAAGAACAGTGCAGAAATGAAAAATCTGTACGAAGCAACAACAACAAAAGATTAAAACACAACAACAACAACAACAACAACAACAACAAGGTGCATGATACAATCAGGTCTTGGTAGATAGACCTGGGAGAAATCTCATAAACTAAGTCTGAAGAACTAGAGAATTTTGAAAATACATTTAGAAGAGTGATGGCAGAGAAGCAAAACATACAAGGGTGACATAGCTTTCACCCCACTGTTTGAAGCCTCCCAACCACATGGTGCACACCTCGGGCCTTGGTGGGGCAAGCAAATGCTCAGGCCTGTCTTAACTGCTGTGTATCCCTCTTTGGATGAAGCTGTTTTACTGGACTTAGGCTCCCTGTTCTCTCTGCCAAATGATGTCCTTTGGCTTCCAAATATATTCTTGAAGCATTTTCTCTTGAAATCATCCTGGCCAAATCTGACCCCCTTGCTTTCCACAGGGCAGTGAAAACAGCTCATCTCAAAGTTCCTTCCATTTTTAAATCCTTTGGTTCAGTGGCTACCAACAGAGTTGCCTTTGACCTCCCAGCTGCCCCTCACTGACCCTGAGCTCAGAGAATGTCATTAGCCAGGAGAGCTGGCATTTTCTGTTCTTATATTTTCTTGACATGCTTCATGTCTCTCTCCACATTGGTCAGTGCCCTGGCTGATCTAGAAAGAAAACAAGTTCAGTTTCATTTTAAGTCAAAGGAGGTTTCCTTATGATGAAAAAGGGTGTAATTCCCAGTGAAGATCTACTAGTCATGAAAACCTGCACCTAATATCAACATTTAGAAAACAAAGGCATAGAAAATACAGAAAAGAGTGGTAGGAGACCTGCATGTTGCACGTGGTCATTGAGAAGGCAGTGTTGCCGCCAAAAAAACTAAAAAATAGTTAAATCACACAATTGGCCAGGTAACTTATTATTATTAATCAATGTGGAGTTTGGAATTTATATACATAGTGAGTTACACTATATATTACATATGTAAGTAGCAGGTGAATTATACCACAGATACTTATTTCTGTGTACATATATGTATAGACACGCATGTATAATTAATTTATACATACATCTAAATATACACTTATGTGGGTAAGGTGTGTGTGTGTGTGTGTACATATGTACACTCAAAGTATAGAGAATGTACCACCATCATTCCACACTCAGATATAGAATATGAAGCAGCATTATTCCAGGTGCACAAGAAACACACACAAAATATGAGTACATATTAAGCTACAAAGTAAAACTCAATAAGTTCCAGAAAGTAAAAGAAACATACACAAAGTATTTTCTGAAGGCATTGCTGTGAAACTAAAATTTTATAGCAAAAATTTCAGACACAAATATCAAAAACTAGAAATAAAATCTTTTGGATTAAAAAATAAATTAAAATCAATAATATGCGATATAAAGAAAATTATAATGAAGCATACATATCAGGTCCTATGGAACACAGCTAGAACATGAAATGCAACAACATTAATTAGAGTGTAAATAAGTCATTAGTAAGGATGAAGATTGTTTTAAAATTTTTATTTTATTTTATTTCATTTGTTTTTAAATATGTTTTATAGTTTATGTCAAGTTGGTTTCCATATAGAACCCAGTGCTCATCCAAACAACTGTCCTCCTCCAAGCCCATCATGCTCCCCTTCCCTTCTCCCCACCCCCATCAGCCCTCAGTTTGTTCTCAGTATTCAAGAGTCTCTCAGATACTAGCCCTTTTCTCCCCTTTTCCTCCCTCATGGTCCTTTGTTAAGTTTCTTCTGTTCCACTTATAAGTGAAAATACATGGTATCTGTCCTTCTCTGCCTGACTTATTTCACTCAGCATAACACCCTCGAGCTCCATCCATGTTGCTACAAATGGCCAGGTTTCATTCTTTCTCGTTGCCATTTGGTATTCTATTGTATAGATAAACCACATCTTCTTGATCCATTCATCAGTTGGTGGACATTTAGGTTCTTTCCATGATTTGGCTATTGTTGAAAGTGCTACTATGAACATTGAGGTACATGTGCCCCTATGCATCAGCACTCCTGTATCCCTTGGGTAAATTCCTAGCAGTGTTTTGCTGGGTCATAGGGGAGCACTATTGGTAATTTTTTGAGGAACCTCCAAACTATTTTCTTTTTTTTAAAAAAAAAATAATGTTTTATTTATTTTTGAGAGATGAGAGAGAGAGAGAGAGAGGCAGCATGAGCAGGTGAGGGTCAGAGAGAGAGGGAGATACAGAATGTGAAGCAGGCTCCAGGCTCTTAGCTGGATGTCAGCACAGAACCCACCATGAGACTCAAACCCACAAACCTGACAGTCTCCACCAGAGGCCAACTAGAGCTGTCCATAAGTTCAGTAAATTCACAAGGTACAAAATCAACATACAGAAATCCGTTGCATTTTTATACACCAATACACAGCAACAGAAAGAGAAATCAAGAAACCGATCCCATTCACAATTGCAGAAAAAATCATAGAATACCTAGGAATAAACCTAACTAGAGAAATAGGAAATCTGTATGATGAAAACTATAGAAAACTTATGAAGGAAATAGAAGAAGACACACACACAAATGGAAAAACATTCCATGCTCATGGATTGAAAGAATAAATATTGTTAAAATATCATTACAATCCAAAGCAATCTACACATTCAATGCCATCCCAATCAAAATTGCACCAGCATTCTTCTCAAAGCTAGAACAAACTATTCTAAAATTTGTATGGAACCACAAAAGACCCTAAAGAGTCAAAATAATATTGAAGAAGAAAACCAAAACGGAGGCATCACAATCCCAGACTTTAGCCTCTACTACAAACCTGTAATCATCAAGACAGTATGGTAATCGCACAAAAACAGACACATAGACCTCTATGATCTCTATTCTATCATAGAGAATAGAGAACTCAGAAATGGACCCACAAATGGATGGCCAACTAATCTTTGACAAAGTGGGAAAAAGTATCCAATGGAAAAAAGATAGCCCCTTTAACAGATGGTGCTGGGAGAATTGGACAGCAACATGAAAAAGAATGAAACTAGATCAATTTTTCACACCATAAACAAAAATAAACTCAAAATGGATGAAGGACCTGAATGTGAGATAAGAAACCATCAAACTCCATTTATCCATTTAGTCCATTTACATTCAGTGTTATTATTGAAAACTATGGGTTTAGAGTTACTATGTTCTCTGTAGGATTCATACTTGTAGTGGTGTCTCTGGTACTTTGTGTTCCTTGCACCATTTCCCTCATAGAGTCACCCTTAGGATTTCTTCTAGGGCTGGTTTAGTGGTGATGCATTCTTTCAATTTTTGTTTATTTGGGAAAACAATTATCTCTCCTATTCTGAATAACATGCTTGCTGAATAGAGCATTCTTGGTTGCATATTTTTTCTGTTCATCACTATGAAGATTTCCTGCCATTCTTTTGTGACCTGCAAAGTTTCATTAGATAGGTCTGCAGCTACTCTGATAGGTCTCCCTTTGTATGTGGGGGCCCTTTTTCCTGTAATTGCTTTCACAAATCTCTCTTTGTCCTTATAGTTTGCAAGTTTTGCTATGAAATGCCGTACAGAAGACCGATTCAAGTTATGTCTCAGGGGAGTTCTCTGTGCCTCTTAGATTTCAATGTCTGTTTCCTTCCCCAGATTGGGAAGTTCTCGGCTAGAATTTGTTCAGTTGCTTTTTCTTTCTATTCTTCTTCTAGAATTCCTATGATACAGATATTATTCCATTTCATTGAATCACTCAGTTACCGAATTCTCCTTTCATGCTCCTGGATCAACTGAACTCTCCTTTTCTCAGCTTCCTCTTTTTCTATAATTGTATCTTATAATTCACCTGTTCTCCTCTTTGCCTCTTCAATGCATGCAGTGGCTGTCTCCATTTTATTATGGACCTCATTTATAGCGTTGTTTAATTCATCATAACTATTTTTAAGGTCCATAATCTTTGTAGCAATAGATTATTTTGTGTCTTCCATGCTTTTTTCAAGCCCAGCTAATAATTTTATGACTATTGTTTTAAATTCTTGGTCAGTTATGTTGCATGTATCTGTTTTTGAGCAATTCTTTAACTGTCATTTCTTCCTGGAATTTCTTCAGAGGAGAGTTCTTCTGTTTCATCATTTTGACTAGCTTTCTGTCTCTTGTTAGTTTTAAAAGCTTGTTATGTGCTCTGCACCTGCGAATTCTGCTATATAAAAGGAGGCTTATTGACTGTCCATGGCCTGTCCATTAGGAAGTGTACTTTTAATGGTGTCCCTTGGTCTTTCTTGTGAGAATTTGGTTATTTTCTTTCCATAGTCATAGAGACATTTGGGACTCTCCACCATGTGTACTTTGGCTTCTTTCTTGAGGTAGCCCTGAAAAGGAAAACAGACAGACAAACAAACAGGGAACAAAGGCATGCAAACACACAGACAAAGAAACAAGCAAACGGAAATGGGGGAAGAGAGGGAACAAAAACAACAAAAGAAAAAGGACAGTGTAAAAGCATAAAACCTGAAATCCCAGCTACAAATAAAGAGCAAGGTGGAGGTAGGGCTGATGGAAGAGCATATACAAAGAGAGAAATGACAGGAGTGGGTAGAAAGTGAATTTGAACATTGATGAGGTAGAGAGACTAAAAGCCTTAATTCAGAGAGAGAAAGAGGATAGTATGGTAGGAGGGGAGGAGAAAGAAATGAAGATAATGTTATTCAAAGAAACTATATAGTCTGATTATTCCAGAGAGAGAGACAGAGAGGAAGGCAATGACAGAGGTTAGGATATGCATCAAGGGGCGCCTGGGTGGCTTAGTCGGTTAAGCGTCCGGCTTTTGCTTAGGTCGTGATCTCGCGGTTCATGGTTTCGAGCCCCGCGTCGGGCTCTGTGCTGACTGCCAGCTCAGAGCCTGGAGCCTGTTTCAGTCTGTGTCTCCCCCTCTCTCTGACCCTCCCCTGCTCACGCTGTCTCTCTCCTAGAAATAAATTTAAAAAAAAAACATTAAAAAAAAAAGGATATGCATCAAGAGAATGGACTAAATATGACTGTTTAAGCAAACCAATGATCAGAGTGTCCAGTCCAGAGGAGGGGAGAGGTAAAAATGAGATAAGGGAAAATATATCTGAATAACAAGAATTGATCTAGAGTTAATCATGGCAATGCATCAATGTTGGTCTTGACCCAGGCTCCATTAAAAAAAAGAAAAAAAAAAGCACCATTTCAGCACGGATGGGTGTGGTTTTGTGTAGGCAAGTCTCACCTTCATTGTGATTGTAAGAGCTACTCCCTGAAGCTCTGTCTTGGTGGTTGTGGGGAGAAAAATGGGGCACCTCAGTCCCTCTTAAACCAAGCATTGCAAATCACTCTTTTGGGTCTGATCTCCTTGTGCCATGGGCATTGCCAAGATGGGCATTGTTCTAAATCCCAATCCTTGCCTCGTTTCCAGATCTTAGTACACGCGCTTTAATGATACTGCCCTGAGATGAAATCCCATAGGCCAGGCCACTTCCCTGCCTGGGAACGAATAGAGGCAGTAGGGGAGCACTTTCTCCACGGCACCGCCTGGGACTGGGGCGCCCAGCCCAGAGATAGTGTCACAGCCTGCAATAAGATCTCTCTCTGAACGCCCTGTGATTAGAGAAGGGATAATAGGATTCCTTTGCATCCCAGGCTGAGGTTTTTCCCTTCTCCAGGGGCAGTACTATGAGCAGTTTCCGCCACTCTCTCCCCCTCATCTCTTCGTGGAGGGGGCTCTCTCCCCTCCGTGTCTTTGGGTCCTGGCTCATTTTTATCCTCCCCAGTTTGCAATCACGCACCTATGGGGCTGTCTTCTTAGTGGACTCTGTCTCTCTTTCTATGAGACTCTTGCAGTTCAGTGTCCTATGGCTTCAGGCCTTCTTTGTTTGAGAGATGCAAACGGAAGAATAGTACAGAGCTCCCTACTTCTCAGCCATCTTGCCTTCCCAGCTGTTTATTAATTTACATAGTTTTAATGGGAGAACTGGGAACTGATTTCAAGATATGTATCATCAAGATTTTTATAGTGCGTTCTGTACAGTTCTTTTCAAGCATGTACAATTATCAATGAAAATATATGCATTCATATACACCTCTGTTACTTTATTTGATACTTTATAACAGCCCCTCAAAGTAGGGATACAAAGTATTAATATCCTTCCTTTATGATATATGAGCTCAGTTTGCTCAAGGTTACTTGGTAATTTCATTGTACATGTCAAACTATACTCAGAAGTTTTGAGTAGATCCTCCCTAGAAACCCATGACATGAATAAAACCCACAAAAATACTTTCAGCATCCAATGATGTCTACGCTACAGACTTATTTATGGGCCATTTATTTTAATGAAGAATTGACTTGGGTTGTACGATCAAAAGCATATGAATTTTTGTCCTCTATTAATATTAGTAGTAGGAAAAGTGGGCTCTAATGTCCTCAGGTTGGTTTGAGACCATCTTATCTGCATTATGGGCATGGAGATGTTTAGCCAGGATATGTTTCTCTGACCCTCAGAAGTCCCATAATATACTGTGATATGTATTGAAACAGATAAGGGACATTTGGGTGATTATGAATCGTTCAGCATGATATTTCCAGAAGCCTTGCCATAAAGTGAAAATTGTTTGGACATTTTCAGCTGTGAAGAATTTGCTTGGATCTTAATTTTCATGGTAAGTGAAAAGGGCTTATTTTATCTGCTGCCCCATATACCTTTCACAAATCTCTGTTCTGTGTTCAGAAAGACTTTTAGAAATGAAAACTCAGGATAGAAACTAACAACGTAGATGTTACCTGGGATATTTTGTTGGCTTACATGAACATGCAGAAATAAATATGTCCTAACTCAAATGTTTATTTTACTTTAATATTATCTTGGTGTAGAACCTCTAAAGTGATAGGAAACAGGAACGCACCTCTCCTTTTTGTAATTGCAGCCCATACACACCTTCAACTAGTCCTTTTATTCTTCCTGTAGAATCATCTTCAGGTACCACTGTTTCTATGTATCTAGTATATATCTGACCTAGTTTTAAGAATTTTCCAGATTCAGTGCACCTGGGTGGCTCAGTGGGTTAAGCGTCTGATTTTGGCTCATATCATTATCTCACTGCCTGTGGGTTCAAGCCCCACATCAGTCTCTGTTCTGACAGGTCGGAGCCTGGAGCTTGCTTTGGATTCTGTGTCTGCAACCCTTTCTTCCATCCCTGACATGTTTCTGTCTCTCTCAAAAATGAGTAACTGTTAAAATTTTAAAAAGAGAGAGAGAGAGAAAGAATTTTCCAGATTTTCTTAATATGCAGTGCTCAAATTCCAATCTTCCCAAGTCCTGGACAGGTTACATATAACACAGGAGTTTTATGTATCTGTATTGTTCAAAAAAACACTTAAAGAACGATGGAGTGGGATCGATGATATCAGGGTCCTGATCCCACATCTACCATAAAGTAGTTGTGTCCCCTTGGGAATATCATAGTTATTTTGGGCTCCTTTCCTTTTCTTTATTTTGACAGAGCTTTGTCCTACATGATTCAAAATAACATGTGTACTCTTTGAGTAATAGTTTAAATGTAACTGGTAGTCTAAACAAATGAAGACAACTGTGTGCATAAAACTTTACATCGTTTTTGTGACTGTGGTTTTCGAGCTGCTTCCATTTTACAGATGATAAGAAGACAGAGCACAGAAGAAGCAGACTATTTAACATGAGGTCCAAAGACATGGAAGTAAACCACAAGCTTCCTTTTTTTTTTTTTTTTTCAGTGAAGCTCATTTAGCCAAAATGTAGGCCAGTGAACATTAAGCTGTGAAGCATATTATCAGTGTGTTTAAGGGAGGATATTCTTATGGGATTGCCAATTAATAGCAGGAAGGTTTGAAATTCTTACAAGATCATGTAGTCTTGTGAGATTTACAGCTCGGTTATCATATCAAGTAAGTGCTTCCAGTGTCAAGTAATCATCTGAATTTCTGGTTGCTTCTCTGAGATAAGCTTCTCAACATCTTGAGGTTTTATTCTTGCTATCTAAAATTTATGCCAGACAGAATAGCCTTTTTTAGAGAGTACATTAAGGCTTCTAGATCCCACGTAAGAAAGAGATTCAGCGAATCAGCGTAGGGGTTAAGCACTCCTTCTCGGAGTGGTATCTTATTTTTGAGAGAGACAGAGAGAGAGAAAGCATGAGTGGGGAAGTAGCTGAGGGAAAGGGAGAGAGGGGAGACACAGAATGCTAAGCAGGCTCCAGACTCTGAGCTGTCAGCAAAGAACATGACATGGGGCTCGAACCCATGAACTGCGAGGACATGACCTGAGCTGAAGTCAGATTCTTACCCAACCGAGCCACCCAGGCGCCTGAGCATGCCAGAATTTAAATTGCCACTCTGAACGTCATAAGACCTTGCAACAAACTACTTCCCTAAATGTTTTTCCTGCATCCTAGAAAAATAATACCCTTTCTCAAAATGTCCATGTCCTAATCCCTAGAACCTGAGAATGTCACCTTAAAGGGCAAAAAGGATCTTGTAGATGGAATTGTTAAGGATCCTAAGATGGAGATATTATTTTGGATTATCTGATGGGCTCCAAAAGTAATCCCAAGTGTTCTATGAGAAAGGCGAAAGGAGATTTTACTACAATTAAAGAGAATGTGTTTATGAAATAGGAATTAGATAAATGTAGCCAAAAGCAAGGAATGGTAGCAGCCACCAGAAGCTAGAAAACATAAGGAAATGGAGCTTCTAGCGGGAGCACAACCCTGACAATTCCTGTTTTCACCCTAGAAAAAATGGTTTTTGACCTCTGACTTCAAGAATTATAAGAGAATAATGGTGTTTCAAGCTGCAGCCATAAGGAACTCATACTCCACGCATAGGAGCCACAGAACTGTTACTCCAGAGTAAATGTGTGACTGGTGGTTCATAAGTTCAAGCACAGTGCTGACAACACAGGGTCTGCTTGGGATTCTCTGTCTCCCTTTTTGCTCCACCCAACTCTCAAAATAAATTAAAAAAAAATATGTAACTGGAAATACACTTAGTAATGTGTCTAACACACAGTAGGGATGCTGTAAAATGTATGTCCTGTTTTGAAACTGAAGTTTGGTTTGAGGGATCATTGAAACCAGTACAATCGTCACCTTAAATATATATATATATATATATATATATATATATATATATATATATATTTATTTACCGTTTTAGTTTTTTTAAATTTTTTTTAATGTTTTTATTTTTTTAAATTTCTGATACACAGAGAGAGAGAGAGAGAGAACGTGAAGCAGGCTCCAGGCTTTGAGCTAGCTGTCAGCACAGAGCCCAACATGGGGCTCAAACCCATGAACTGTGAGATCATGGCCTGAATCGAAGTCGGACGCCAAACGAACTGAGCCACCTAGATGCCTCATCATTTTAGTTATTTTTGAGAGACAGAGAGACAGTGAGAGTGGGGGAGGAAGACAGAGAGGGAAACACTGAATCTAAAGCAGGCTCCAGGCTATGACCTGTCAGCACAGATCCTATGTTGGGGCTCAAACCCACACACTGTGAGACCATGACCTGAGCTGAAGTCAGAAGCTTAACTGATTAGGCCACCCACTCACCGCAATGGTCAGCATTTTTGTCTGTGTTCATCCTGGTAAAAAAGCCTAGACACCTGTTAGGAAGGTCTCTCTACTCCCCCACAATCCACGCTTCTCCTAATCCTTAGAGGGGAAAGATTCCTTCACCTCACTTAACTCACATTATTATTTTCCTTTCTACTTTTTGTTTTCATTACTCTTCATTTAACCAGCCTTTCCAAACTTTAAAGAAAAGCAAATCATTTCTCAATAGATTCAGGTGCTCTCTTAAATTAACATCCCAATCAGTATCTTATTATTTCTAATAAGAAATATTATTAGAATTATTCTAATTAGAATTATTTCAAGCCTCATTACCAGAAATTTCTGAACGAAGCTCCTCTTCAGTTTCTCCTGTCACTTATTTTCTCATTTCTTCCTTCTGATTTTAGTTCATTCTTGACATCTGTCCTTTCCCTAAACACAGCTTTTCATAAGGTAACACAGCAAAGTGACAAAAGTCTAGATGGCCTGGTTTCAAATCTTGGGTTTTGACATCTACTTACTGTGTGACATTGGACAAGCTATTTATCTTTGATTTCCCCCTAAGAAGTGGCTATTAGGAGTGACACCTACTGCTATTGTGAAGAAAAGAGAGTTGATATTTGCTAAGTCCTTAGAATAGTACTAGTCACAGTGCAAGCACTACAAACGTGATGGCCAGCAACGATAAATGCAATGTTCAAACATATAACTTTCTCAGCTTCCTATCATAATTTTGATATATGTATTTGGTGAAATCAATGTAAGGCTTTTCTAGGGAAACGCAAACATAGTTCTACCCAGGACAATAGTTTTCAGTGATTGTTCATGTAGCTAGTTTAGGTGTTTCACCTCAGTGTTTCCAAATTTCTATACGACAGAACCTGGGTTTAGTCCAGTGAAAAATTAGAAACTAGAACTTCTGTTTTAAACCCTTTACCTTATGACCTCCCACCCTCATCGCTTTGCCCATTAACTGTCATGTGTCCTCCACGCTATGAGAATCTACTTCTAAGAAAGTCTCTGATGTCCAGTTTAGCATGGAAGTAGACAAAAGCACTGTTTACATGAGAGAGACGAGTTTTCAGGACTGGCTTTATCTTGCTTTGTTTGGCTGCCCTCCTCAGCGGCAGCCTTGGACCCTATCCAGAGATCCATGTCGTGGTTCTAATTCCTAGCACGTGTTTGATTATGCAAGCCTCAGTTCTCCTATCTGGAAGGTGTATCTGTCTTTGGGACTGCTAAAAAGGACATTTCCAGCCCAAGTATGAATTGCTACCATGAAGCCTGGTTATATCACATCACCCCAGGATCATAGCAAGGATTGGGTCAGGAAGGGCCTGAGCAGCCTTATCACAGTCAGGTAGTTTCTAGATCTCTAAAATGAACTTATTTAGGGCAAGAAAGACATGCATTCGGGAGTCTGAACTACTGAAAATTTTCACAAGCTACCTTTAGGTTCTTGAGAAATAGATGTAGGGAAAATGTCCTGATTGTTGCTAAGGGTTTTAAACCAAAATGCTAAACAAAATTTTTAATCTCATAAAATGTCTGGGGCCTTGGTGAGCTCTCACTTAAGGCCTAGTCCAGTGTTTGGCACAACGTCGAATGTGGACTACCTGCAGCACTGGCTGAAATCCATATAGCTGTTTCTCCTACAAGCTACAAAATTAGGATGATGGGGCCAGAATTATGCATGTTTCATAATTAGTGACTAGTGAGCATTTCTGGCCTAGCCTAAAGGCAGTCTGAGGGGTCTCTCTGGCACCTTTTCTTCTTGGATCATATCTTTCAGTGTTATAGATTTCAAACTGGGGAGGGAAGGTGCAAGTATTCTAGAAAAGGAAGAGACAGGGGCGCCTGCGTGGCTCAGTCGGTTAAGGGTCCGACTTTCACTTAGGTCATGATCTCACGGTTCGTGGGTTCGAGCCTCGCGTCAGGCTCTGTGCTGACTGCCAGCTCGGATCCTGGAGCCTATTTCAGAGTCTGTGTCTCCCTCTGTCTCTCTGACCCTCCCCTGCTCACACTCTCTCTCCCTCTCTCTCCTAGAAATAAATAAAATTATTTGAAAAAAAAGAAAAGGAAGAGACCCAGCGAAATAAATAAATAAAATAATGTCAAGTTTGAAAATAAAATATTTTTAATGTGCAAATAGTGCAAGGATTAAAAGAGGGAAATAGTTCAAATTTTAAGAAAAATAATTTAAAATATATGAGAAGCATAAACCAAACTAAAATGTAGTATGAGTGTGAACAACTGATGTTAAAGACAAGAAGGAGTGCTATCATGGCAGATGAGGAAGTTTCCCAGGACTAAGTAATACTTTATCAATACAGTTTATTGGTTTTCAACCTTTAGAGCCAATCTGTGGATAAGACACAGAACACTTTGCTACAACTGTATGGCAAAATGTAAATTCTAACAACACAAATGAAAGCAAGCACGTATTCACAGAAGGTGAATTGTACAGGGGAAAGCAAAGGCAGAGGGGCTACAGAGCACTGCCTCATGCACTGAGAGAATCATGAGATTAGGGTGAAAGTTAATAACACAAGATATAAATAATAATAGCTAATAATGTTTCTTGAGCTCTCTTGTGTTTTAGACACTAAAAGCTACAGATGCATTATTAGTTGCAATTTCACAAGCAACCCCGTAACGTAGAGAGGAATCCTTTCCATGGTTTGTGCATGAGAAAACAATGGGCACAGGTAGGATGTGGACGCTTTGCAGGGGTACAGAGCTAATAAAAGTTGAAGAACAAGGATTCTAATTCAAGCAACCCATCTCCATGACCAGTGCTTTTAGCCCTCTGCTACAACTTCCCTCACCAATAGAGTCAGAAAAATTACCTGAAGCTACAAGAGAGATGCATCCAAGTTAATTAAATACAACGTTATTGGAAAGGAAGAGGGAGGGAAAACAGGGGGCGTGGAGTTTTGTCTTCCTCCATCTGGGTAGAGAGGTAAAAATATTGTTTAAAAAATGGGGCGCCTGGGTGGCTTAGTCGGTTAAGCGTCCGACTTTCGCTTAGGTCATGATCTCGCTGTTCGTGGGCTCGGGCCCCGCGTCGGGCTCTGTGCTAACTGCCAGCTCAGAGCCTGGAGCCTGCTTCGGATTCTGTGTCTCCCTCTCTCTCTGACCCTCCCCTGCTCACGCTGTCTCTCTCTCTCTCTCCTAGAAATAAATAAAACATTAAAAAATTAAAAAAATATATTGTTTAAAATGAGTATGTCATGATACACCAAGATAAACATAATGTTGAGAATTAGGGGATGACATCAAAGTAGCAAAAAACTGCCTCTGGAGAGGGGAACTCAGGAGAAAAGGGCTACATTTCAATATGATTCAAGTTGCTATTATGCTTATGTATTATTTTCATATCAATAAAATATTTCTGTTTATTTAGAAATTGTTTCTAAGAGGTGCCTGGGTGGCTCAGTAGATTAAGTGTCCAGCCTCAACTAAGGTCATGATCTCGCAGTTCATGGGTTCGAGACCCTTGTTGGGCTCTATGCTGATGGCTCAGAGCCAGGAGTCTTCTTCAGATTCTGTGTCCCCCTCTCTCTCTGCTCTGCCTCACCCCCAAAATAAACATTAAAACAAATTTAGAAAAAGAAATTCCTTCTACTGTGTAAGTGCATCAAAATGTGAAATTCATGTGGCACTTGGGGGGCTCAGTCAGTTGAGTGTCCAACTTTGGCTCAGATCATGATCTCACGGTTTGAGTTCAAGCTCCACATCAGGCTCTTTGCTGTCAGTCTCCCGGCCCTTCCCAACTCGTGCTTCCTCTCAAATATATTTTTAAACAAACATGAAATTCAAAATCTTCTTTACAGAATCTTCTTGTCTTATCAGGATATCACTTTTAGCTTGAAGGCTGTAAAAAAGTCAGCAGGTACAAATGTTTAAAAGTTGAGTGCAGGACTATTAGAAGCAAACTGGACTTCAACCCTACTTCTGAGAGGCAGTTCTGACCACAGGCGTATCTCTGCAGTCACAGAGCAGGAGCAATGCCACGAATTTTTAGGCTCAGTTATCATATTTTTCCACGTGTTTACTTCATAAAAGTAGGCACTTTTATGCCCTTGTTAAAATGAGATTTCTTATTCGAATTGCCTGGTGAAGGCAACTAAAGCATTATTGCCTAAGGAACTCATTAAGTGCAGATATATATACCTCCTCTCTCTAACCATATTGTAAGTATGTATGTATGTATGTATGTAAATATATATGTATGTTTGTATGTATGTATGTACATATGTATGTATGTATGTGCATGTCTATCATCTATCTATCATCTATCTACTATGCTTCTATCCTTATTTATAGAACAAAACAAAAACAATGATTTAAATTAATTCTTTACCTTATTTTATTTTGCCTTTCCAAAATCTTTTAAGGTAAATAGGCCATGGAAAAAACATTGACTTCACCAAGACACTCGAAAGATGGCTCTACTGTTTGTCATTGTGCAACAAATAAATGGTGCAGGGAATACAACCCACATCTTCTTTGTCCTCCTCTGTTAACTCCCTTTGCTGACTCTATTACAGGCATATTAGTTTGTAATTGCTCCCTGAGGATATCAGGTACCTTTCCTCTGAGCTTTTGCAGTGATTATTCCCATTATCTGGAATGCTCTTCCCTCAGACATTTGTTTCATTCACCTCCCTCTGGCCTGTTCAAATCCCACCTTCCTAGTGAGGCTTATCCTGTCCACCGTTTAAACCGAACTCTGTGATTCTCCCTGTAATCTCAATGCTCCATATGCTGCTTTATTCTCCATAACATTAGTAACCAGTTAACCTGTTAGTTTGCATGTTTATATTTTGCTCCACTGCACCTAGAATGTAGGCTCCACACATTCAAGAATTTTTCCTTTTTTTTTTTAAGTCTTGTGGAGAACAAGCAAAAAATGTCTATGGTTAACCAGACTGGATACAACTGTAACTTGTGTGATTTGATATTTTAGTGATTTAGATCAGAGCTGGGCCAATTACTGAAGAGGATCTCTTCTACTTCATTGAAGCAGCACAATAAATTCAATTTATTGTGAAATAAATTGAAATTTCCAACAATTACAGAACAAGTATGTCCTCTTTTCTCCCTTCATTCCTCTAGTCTCAAATCTACCCTCCTGGGTGATAAGGGAATGTGTAAGAATGACTGCCCTAAGTCTAAATGAAATATGAAGACATACAAGAAAACTTTTAAACGTTTCTTTAAAAATGTTTCTTTTAAAAAAATAGGGTTGGGCCCCTTTCTGGTTTAACAAAGTCCATTTCCGGTTATACAATTTGCATAGGAATATTTGGTCCTTATTCGTTGAGATTCATGACAAGAGAAATGAATTGTTTCATTAGTCTTATGATGCCCCAGGCAGGTTATGAAGTTGCTCTGGTAATGCCCAGAACACAGGCATAGTTGGCCAGGATAAACATAGTGCTTGGTCTTCCAGAGAAGTACCTGACTAGGGTGATCCCAAGTTCTGTTTAAAATTTCATGGTGCTGGATGAACACTGGGTGTTATATGGAAACCAACTTGACAATAAACTTTAAAAAATTCATGGTGCTATCCTGCATCTCACGACCAGCACTGTGCTCAGGGGTACATGCGCTGTGTGCTGAGGGACCATAAGTGTATCCAGTCATAGCAGGCATGGGGTTCTTCCCCAGAGCACCACCTGTGTTAGGGGTATGTGAGCTCCAGTGTTCTTGGGGGTCTGTGTGTGTGTGCTGACATAGAGACCTGCCATCATAGATATGATAGTGTCTACATCTGCTATAACACTTGCTGGATCTTCCTTGGGTCCTCCACAATTATTCTGTGAAGCAAGAGTATCAGGTCCTACCATTGTGAGAATGACGTCCCCAACATGCTTACTGACTGTATGCTGAGTAGGTGGACCACCGTTACCGGGAATGAACGTGGAACTACAAGTGGGTCCAAGCACAGAGTTGGTGCTGCTACTTGCAACTGTGACTGAGGCAGTGTGGCCTGACAAGCTGCAGGGGTTCTGTGGAGGGTGAACACACACATCTTTTGACACGTGTGTCTTCTCCAATATAGTGGCTCTTCCACATGGAGCAATTTGTTTTGTGTAGCACTTACAGGTTCCAGGAACAGCCGGGTCTCCATCTCTGGGAGCAGCAGGGCCCTCTCCCACTAATCCACCACCTGGGTTTTTGACAGTTGTCTCCCTGCTGCTCAGATTTGAGGAGGAGACTGTCATGTCTTCTGACACACCTTTCTTTCCCAGAGTAGTGGCTCTTCCATGTGGATCAAGTTTACTTTGTGTAGAAGGGTCACATGTACATTTATGGGCACCAGGAACAGCTGAGTCTCCTCTCTGGGAGCAACGTGGCCCCTTCCCACTACTCCATCTTCTGGATTTTTGACAACTGGCCTCCTGGTGCTCAGATTTGAGGAGGAAACTGACATGTCTCCTGACACACCTCTCTTGTCCAGAGCAGTGGCTCTTCCATGTGGGTCAAGTTTGCTTTGTGTAGTTGGATCACAGGTACCTTTATGGGTACCAGGAACAGCTGAGTCTCCATCTTTGGAAACAGGGTGGCCCTCTCCCACGACTCCACCACCTGGGTTTTTGACAGTTGGCCCCTTGTTGCTCAGATTAAAGCAGGAGGCTGCCTGATGTCCTGACCAACACCTCTTTTCCAGGATGGCAACACTTACATATGGGGGACGTTTTCTTTGCCTGGATGAACCCCCAGTACACTTATAGGTCATGGAGACTGTAGAGGCTCCACTTGTAGAAATGATCTAGTCCAAGCCCACTGCTCCACTAACTGGATACATGGGTGGGCCCCCAGTGCCTGGATTTAAGCTGGAAATAGCATTCTGTCCAAATGCTGAGATAGTACTTGCTACATGGCTCTTGCAGTAGCAGCCATTCTGTCACCATAGGGATTCCGGGTTGTCTGACTAAATGTTGGAGCAGAACTCGTGCTTGGTGCCCTGTTCAGTCCTGCCCCAAGGCGGAATGCTCCAGATGCCTGTGGATGTGTGGGACAGGGGATGGACACACTAGGTCCAATGCCTTGCTCGTCACTAGAGGCCAGCTGGATACTGATAGTAGTAATAGATGCAGAATCTGCCAAACCTGACTGCACTGCGTTGTCTCCAGATGGCTAAACTACAAGAGCAGTTGGGCCTATAGATTGTGTTGAAGTTACTGGTAATCCTAACAGGTAAGAATTGGTAGGTTCCTTCCCATTATGGTTTTGGACTCCCAGTTTTGGACTGAGAGGTGATTCCTGGGTCAGACTGGTTGGAAACTGAGTTCTGTGTAGTGGATGATTTTTTAGGTAAATGGATAGGGTCCTGAGCCACAATAGTACTGCTACCGGGTGGTGTCTTAGAACCAGGAAGCACTTTGTAAAGTGGCACATGGTTGTCCCTGGACACAGGGGAGGAATAGACGATGGAAGCCTGAGATGGAGATGTAGTATCCATGGCTTCACTGTTAGAAACTGAGTTGCAGTGTTCAGGGGGCTTGCCTACTGGAATGAAGGTGACACCAGAACCTCCAAAGGGCAAGCTAGTAGAAATAGCAACACTTGGTGGTCAAGATGGGAGGACAGATGGAATTGGGGAGACTGGCAGATTGGTCAGCCAAGTGAGCTGTATCAATAGGAACTTGCAAAGTGTAGACAGTTAGCAGTCTTTGTTGCAAAGTATAGAGAATGCAGGGGCAGGCAGAGTGTCCAAGAAGTCAGCTTTAATCTCTCTTCTGTCCTCCAAGGTCTTATTCTTCTGACATTCGGTATTCTTCAAGGTGTCCAGGTTTTTGTGAATAGCTATGCAAGGAAGCTTAGGAGGTGGGGGCAACTCCCACAGTCCCAGAACTGTGGCTGTGGTGGTGGCAGCGGCAGAGACAGTGGCATGGGAATTTTCTGTTTGCAGGGTCTACTGCTGGCAGATTCAGAGAGAAGAGAGCTCCTTGATGAGATGCCTGTAGGTTCCTTAGCCTGTTTCTCTTTCCTGACAACAGGCTGATGCTTTTCACTGAACACTTCTTTTGCTGATGTCATGCCTGAAGGCTCACCACCCTGTATCTCCTTCCTGGATAGGTCTGATGTACTCTCAGAAGACTGATGGTTTCCACCCGACACTTCCTTGGCTGATGTCTCCTGAAGTAAGGGGCAGTATAGGGCTGGGTCCAAGAGCATTGGCTGCATCTGCATGAGGCATGACATCTCTGGCATGGGCCATGGGAGGCGACTACATGGCCTTCAGGGGAGGAGTTAATCAGAGCCTTGTGGGCGTTCTTCCTCAAACTGTCTTCTGGAAGATTAGGATGGAGGCCCAAAGGTGCATGGCTGCACTGCTGGGAGCTGAGAAGTCCACTAGATCTTAACCATATATCCCAGCAGCTATGGGGGGCTCTGTCCCCACCATCCCACCCATTGGTCTCTACAGGGTCCTCCATCTTTTCTCTAGGATCTTTCTGGGCCTTCTCTTCCATCCCATTTGGGCACAAAAGTGGGAGGCACCTGGATGGGACTGGCTCTGCAGCCCCCTCTCCAGTCTCAGATTGTGAATGCTGGAGAGTTAATTTGCACCCCAGAGGAGGGATTCTTATGGCTCTGGAGTGTCCAAACATCATCGAATTACAAGAAGACATCAAAGTTTTTTTCTGGAGGGTTACTCCAGTTCACCAAGGGGAGGATGCCTGGAGATGTACGTGCAGCCTGTGGGATAGGGTACCGCCTCTTCTGCTTGACATGAAAGCTCGCTGGTAAAGGCCTACAATTCCTGTGGAATAGACTGCGCCCAGGGCCCAGGGCCCAGGGGAGGTGAAGGAGCAGCGGGGTGGTCCCTGCCAGGTGGTGGATAGGGATTACGGGCGGGACCAACCAGGGTCGGATCATAGCAAGCAGGAGGTGGAATGGGAAATAAAACTTGCTAAGTACATTGCACTTATTGATCTGGTTGTGCGTCAAATGATCCGAGGTTGGATTCTAAAAGCCAAAGAGGCCTTCTGGAGCTTCTGACTCCTCTGGAGGTCAAACATGCACTGAGCCTGAACAGCCCATCCTGGCCCTAGTGATTCATCCCTGGAACATGTTACAAAGAAGGACGCGCACGCGCAGCTTGGCAAGAGACCACAGCACAGGGCAAAGGGAAGGCCCCGAGCCCCACCCATTAGGCTCCAGCGCCTGGGACTTCTGGTCGCTAATGGTGGTGTATAGGCTGTAGGCTGCCCTTGGCCAGTGCGCTGGTTGGGATGTGTATACAACTAGTAAGGCCCCTGTGTGGGGACTGGAGGGGAGTATGGTGGTTTTGGGGCCCCTCAGAGCCTCGGTGTGTCGCCAGCCTTTCCTCCAAGAAAGACAAGCGCTGGGGGACTCCCAACACTGTGAGGGAGTGGCCTGTTGCCCCAGGGACCCTCTCTGCTTCCCTGCTAGGCTTAGAGCCAGCTGCATCTTGCTAGGGCTGCGCAGGTTTTCAGCATCACCCTCCAGAGGGCGGCAGTTTCCAACCAAACTCTGATATGGCTGAATGCTGGGCCCCAAGACCTCCCTTCCTGCCAGGCAGGTTCTTGCCTTTTGAGGAATTTGGCAAAGCAACATTTACAATTTAGACCGTCCCTTAGGTTTCATAGGTGGTTGTGGCTTAGCTGGGATTTCAGCCCAGCGGAGTGACTCCCAGAGCTATTACTCTGGACTGTGGTGCCTCCTTACCATAGATGCCTCATGTGGTACCAGGTTTTATTTTTCTGTACCTAGTTCTTGGGGTACTTAGCATGGTGCCATATGTAGAGTGAGCACAGGCACTGTCCAGGACCAGGCCTTCGTTGAAAAGAAGCTCAGTTCATAAATCAGGGACCACAATGGGATCTGCTCTCAGAAGATGTAGGTCATGGACCACCAGTGGTAGCCATAGTACCATCGCACTTTTGTAACTGAGTCTTGCAGCTCAGATTTTCTCTTTGGTCTACTCTGAAGAATCCGAATATGTAAGATTATATATAAAGACTATATGTAAAAATATAAAAGGTTATATTCTAGATACGCTGTGGTCTACCTGGGAAGAAATTCACCTGTGGATTATTCCATATGGATTAAAAGCCAGTTTCTCTGGCCTTCTAGGAATATGTCTAGGAAGACATCTCCCTAATGTCTAGATAGAAAATATGTCATTTATTGTAAGTTTAGAGTGGAGCAATGTATTGGATTCAAGAAAGGTCAACACAATTTGGTCATTGTGAGCATGCCAGCCAGGTTCATTCTTCACTTCACATTGCGGGCACTTAAACAGAATTCTAGAGATTCCTATGATCAAGAGGGGAGAGATATGCTTAGGTGTCTTGCAAGAGAAACATGTATTATTGTCTAGGAGCTGGAAACTTCAGCATGAGGAAAAAAGTTTGAAAAATCTTGGCCTACATGTGGCTTTACCTAGTTTGAATCTCATTTCTGTGGCTTATTTCACTGAAGTGTTTTCTTTCCCATGGGACTGATGTTGCATATCCAGGACATGACATGCATAAGTTTCAGAATCAATAATCCTATAGATCAGCAAAAAACATATATTAAGAATTTTTATATGTAATATATGTTATATTATATATACATCTATACACACACAATAAAATCTTGGATTGGGAGTATCTTGTTCTGCAATTGTTCCACAAGAGGAGGAGACATTTCTGACAAATTTTATCTTTATAAACCAGTGATGTCTTGCAATACAAGGAGTACATGATGGCAAATGTCACATGACACTTGAGCCAATGGTTCTCTCTCTTTCTTTGTCAGCCTCTCTCTCTATTTCTCTGTGGAATTGTGGGTGATCCTCTCCCATGCTCCGATGCTCTGTCTCAGGCCATGGTGTTTGGCAGAAATCAGTGATTTTCCAGAACATTTGAAGGTGTCCACAACTGGCACTGGTTTATTTTTTTGTCACTTCAAAGCACCTATGGTCTGTCCATTGATTTTCCATACAAGAGTAAGCCTAGGGATGATTTGCTTCATTCTAGGTCAGGCTGCCTGCAGATATAGACTCTTTCCTCTGAGGTCTTATTGCTAGTTACATTAAATAGAGCAATGGCAATAGCTTATTAATACTGTAGTGTAGTCAACATCCATTAGTGATAATGAAACTCATCCTACACAATAACCCTTTTTTCTCTTGTCTCCTTCGCAGCGACCACGAAGGTTTTCAAAGGTAAGTACAGGTTAATGTATTTATTTTTCTTTATATTTTGTATTTTCCTTATTATTTTGTATTACAGTGCAGTATTGTAATGATACTTATATTTTTTGGTTGTTGAACAAATCATCTGAGTTTCCATTATTTATTATGGGGAAGTTGGCTTTGATAGACAAGTGCTTTGGATTAAAAGCAAGTTTCCGGTACAAATTATGCTCATGAACTAAGGTTTATGTATCTTTTCATATTTAAAATAGCACTGGGGCGCATGTGTGGCTCAGTCAGTTAAGCCTCTGACTTTGGCTCAGGTCATAATCTCACGGTTCGTGAGTTCAAGCCCTATGTTGGGCCCTGTGCTGCCAGCTCAGAGCCTGGAGCCTGTTTCAGATTCTGTGTCTCCCTCTTTCTCTGACCCTCCCCTGTTCACGCTGTCTCTCTCTCTCAGAAATAAATAAAACATTTAAAATAAAATAAAATAAAATAAAATAAAATAAAATAAAATAGCACTGGGCATAATTCATATATTAAAAAATTAGCTTTAGTGCTCTGGTTATGAGAGCTTTTATAGTATAATAGAGCAAATTTGGACTTCCATCCCCAACAAACTTGGGGATTGGTAGGACACAAAAGATTTTGCTCAGACCCTAATTCTGTTTGGAAAAAAAGGAGAAATGTTATAAGCCCTTTCTAATATCTGTAAGAGCAAAAATGGCTTCCAGATAAGACAATTAACCACAAGTCCTTTGATATCATTTGAGTTCAGTAAGGAACAGATTCTTGGCAGTGTTTATTTGAACAGAAATAGCAAGCTTATACAAATTTTGGGCAAAGATTTCTTAATAGAACTCTGAAAAAGATGATGATGATGTCAGATATATTTGAAAACAATTAATAACAATCACGTTACTTCCATTGTTATTTCCCAGGGAGGAAAAATTAAGCATATGATGGATATTGGGGCTCCAGGACAATGCAAGGAAATTTGGGTAAGGATATCCCAGAAAAATCTCCCTCTTGACTTCTCTTGTCAAATGGGTAGACAGAGAGGATGCATTTTTTTTTTAAATATAGACCATTCTCTTACTTTTCCTTACAGGCAAAATACATTAGATGGCAAATGGTTATTCCGGGATAATTTGCCTTGGCAGAAGCAAACATGTTGAGACAGAATTTGTTAAGAAAAAATATTTTTAAGAGATTAACTTCATCATTAATAAAAATATTTTGATAATAACCCCAAACTATAGTTGCCAGGAAGATTCCTTCTCATGTGACAATTTATGAAGCAACAATCTCCAGTTATAGTAAATGAAGTCATGGGTGTGTAGTCTTGGATGGAGCTGGTAGTAGTGACAATGAACCAGAGCTGACACCCTGTGGTTCAATACTCCCTCCCTGTTCCCTTGTCTTGTTCACCAATAATCTGTTGTAATTCCTACAGAGTTACTATGGAGCGAAGACTGAGTGACCCATCAAACTCATTAAATAAATTTTTTCCCCCCTAAAATATCTTTTGTCTCCTTGTTTTTAACCTCATTCTCTCTTCTTTTGACTATAAACAGGGCTCAGCAGAAATAGACTGGCCTTGTGCAGCCCCTTCTTTGGACAGTCTTTTCTTGATCAATCTATTCATCAGTCCTGCATTTCACTTTTTGCCTTTCCAAAATGTATCAAAATCTTTCTGTGGTTGATGACTTCCACATTCTCTTGGCTTTGATTGGTATTAATCTTGATATTTCTACACTTGTATTAAATATGGTTTCAGGAGGAACAGAAAGTAAATGTGTTTTTCTAGTCTGCCGCCTTGAACTGAAAATACCTGTTGATTTTAAGCATCCAACATTCCCATATATATTAAAAAACAAACAAACAACCTCACCATTCACACTCAACTTTTCTTGACAAGTCACAGAAGATTTAGGCTGTGATCATTTCTAATGGGAAAAGAATACCTTATCAAATGGAGTTGATTCGAGGACTAAATGATATAATGAACATGAAAATGATTTGTAAAGCTTAAAGTTGTCTAAGAGACTTGTGTAGAGGCAAGATGGCAGAGAAATAGGGAGCTCCATATATTTCACCCACCCGCATCTCTCAAACAAAGAAGGTCTGAAGCCATAGGATACTGAACCAAGAGAGTCTGGGAGGAAAAGAGACAGTCAACTAAGAAGACAGCCCCATAAGTGTGTGATTGCAAACTGGGGAAGATAAAAACGGGCTGGGACCTGTGGGCACAGAGGGGAGGGAGCCCTCTCCGCAGAGAGCAGTGGAGAGATGAAGGGAAGAGAAAGAGAGGCTGAAATTGCTCATATAACTGTCCCTGGAGAAGAGAAAAACCTCAGCCCAGGACGAAGAGGGATCCTATCATCCCATCTCTAACCATAGGGCATTCAGAGAGAGATCTTATCCCAAGCTGTGACACTGTCTTTGGGCTGGGCGCCTCCGTCCCAGGTGGTGCTGGGAGAAACTGCTCCCTTACTCCCCCTACTCAATCTTAGGCTGGGAAGCAGCCTGGCCTGCAGGATGACGCCTCAGGTGGTATCATTAAAGTGCACAGACTAAAATCTGGACACAAGACGGGGCTTGGGACATACAACTCAACCCACTTCAGCAATGCCCACAGCACAGTGAGATCGGACCCAAAAGAGTGATTTGCAATGCTTGGTTCAAGAAGATACTGGGGCGCCTCAATTTTTCTCCCCACAACCACCAAGGGAGAGCCTCAGGAGTGGCCCTTAAGATTACAGTGGAGGCAAGACATGCCTACACCAAACCACACCCATCCGTGCTGGAGAGGTGCTTTTTTTTTTTTTTTTCACTTGAGCCTGGGGCAATTCCAACATTGATGCACTGCTGTGATTAACTCTAAATCAATTCTTGCTATTCAGATATATTTTCCCTTATCACATTCTTATCTGTCCCCTCCTCTGGACTGGGCACTCTGGTCACTGATTTGCTTAAACAGTCACATTTAATCCATTCTCTTGATACATATCTTACACCTCTGTCATTGCTTCCCTCTCTGTCTCTCTCTCTGGAATAATCAGACTATATAGTTTCTTTGAATAATATTATCTTCATTTCTTTCTCCTCACCTCCTACCATATTCTCCTCTTTCTCTTTCTTAATTAAGGCTTTTAGTCTCTCTGACTGGTCTGGGTTCAATTTCGTTTTCTACCCACCCCTGTCATTTCCTCTTTGTATATGTTCTTCCATCAGCACTGTCTCCACACAGCTCTTTATTTGTAGCTGGGATTTCTGGTCTTATGCTTTTACATTGTCTTTTGTCTTTGTTGTGTTTTGTTCCCTCCCCCCCCTTTCAGTTTGCTTGTTTTTCTGATGTCTGTGTGTGTGTTTGTGTGCTTTTTCTTCCTTGTGTGTTTGCCTGTCTGTTTTCCTTTTCAAGGCTACCTCAGGAAACAAGCCAAAGTACACTTGGTGGAGAGTCTCAAGTATCACTACGAGTAGAGAAATAAAATAAACAAAGGCACAACAAGAGAGACCAAGAGATGCAATCAAAAGGGACAATATTCTTGTCATAAGAATTCTAGAAGAAGAAGAGACAGAAAAAGAAGCTGAAGGGGTATTTGAACAAATTCTAGCTGACAACTTCCCCAATCTGGGGAAGGAAACCGATATTGAAATCCAAGAGTCACAAAGAACTCCCCTCAGACGTAACTTGAATCAATCTTCTGCATGACATATCATAGCGAAACTGACAAACTATAAGGACAAAGAGAGAATTCGGAGGGCAGCTATGGATAAGAGGCCCTAACATACAAAAGGAGACCTATCAGAGTAGTTTCAGATCTATCTACTGAAACTTGGCAGGCCAGAAAGGAATGGCAGGAAATCTTCAATGTGATGAACAGAAAAAATATGCAGCCAAGAATCCTCTCTCCAGCAAGCCTGTCATTCAGAATAGAAAGAGAGATAAAGGTTTTTCCAAATAAACAAAAATTGAAAGAATTTGTCACCACTAAACCAGTCCTACAAGAAATCCTAAGGGCGACTCTATGAGGGAAATGGTGCAAGGAACACAAAATACCAGAGGCACCACTACAAGTATGAATTCTACAGAGAGCACAATGACTCTAAACTCATAATTTTCAATAATAACACTAAATGTAAATGGACTAAATGCTCCAATCAAAAGATATAGGGTACCAGAATGGATAAAAAACAAAATCCATCTATTTGCTGTCTAGAAGAGACTCATTTAAAGACCTGGGAAAAACTTCAGATTGAAAGTAAGGGGATGGAGAAACATCTATCCTGCTATTGGAAGTCAAAAGAAAGCTGAAGTAACCATACTTCTATCGGAGAAACTGGACTTTAAAGTAAAGGTAGAAGGGGCGCCTGGGTGGCTTAGTCGGTTAAGCGTCCGACTTTCGCTTAGGTCATGATCTCGCGGTTTGTGGGTTCGGGCCCCGCGTCGGGCTCTGTGCTGACTGCCGGCTCAGAGCCTGGAGCCTGTTTCAGAGTCTGTGTCTCCCTCTCTCTCTGGCCCTCCCCTGCTCACGCTGTCTCTCTCTTTCCTAGAAATAAATAAAAAATATTTAAAAAAAAATAAAGTAAAGGTAGTAACAAGGGATGAAGAAGAGAATTATATAATAATTACATCTTCTATCCATCAGGAAGAGCTAACAATTACAAATGTCTATGCACAGAATTCGGGAGCATCCAAATACATAAAACAATCACAAACAGGAACAATCTTGTTGATAAAGATGTGCTATTAGCAGGGGACTTTAATACTCCACCTACAGCAATGGATAGACCAACTAGACAGAACATCACTAAAGAAACAATGGAACTGAACAACACATTGGAGCAGATAGATTTGACAGATCTACTTAGAATTCTATATCCTGAGGCTATGGAATTAACTTTCTTCTCAAATGCACATGGCACGTTCTCCAAGATAGATCATATACTATCTTTATGGGTCATAAAGCAGCCATAAATAAATAGAAAATAATTGAGATCATGCCATGAGCACTTTCAGATCACAATGCTATGAAATTTGAAATCAATCACAGGAAAAAGTCTGGAAAACCTCCAGAAACATGGAGGTTAAAGAACACCCTACTAAAGACCAAATGGGCCAATCAGCCAATGAGAAAAGGAATTTAAAAATATATGGAAATAAATGAAAGTGAAAATACAACAATCCAAACTCTTTGGGATATAGCAAAGGCAGTCCTAAGAGGAAAGTACCTTCTACTCCAAGCCTATTTCAATAAACTAGAAAAAGCAAAAACACAAAATCTGAGAGAGCACCTAAAGTAACTAGAAGGATAGCAGCAAGAGCACCCTAAAACCCAGCAGAAAAAGAGAAATAATAAAGCTCAGGGCAGAAATAAACAATATCACATCCAAAAAACACTAGTTTTACAGATCAATGAAACCAAGAGTTGTGTTTTGAAAAAATAAACAAAATTGATCAACCTCTAGCCAGGCTTCTAAAAAAGAAAAGAGAGGGAACCCAAATAGACAAAATCATGAATGAAAATGGATTTAGCATAACCAATCCCTCAGACATACAAGTAATTATCAGGGAATTCTATCAAAAATTACATGGCAAAAAACTGGACAACCTACAAGAACTGGACAAATTTCTAAACACACATGCATTACCAAAATTCACACGGGAATACATAGAAAATCTGAACAGACCCATAACTAATGAAGATATTTAATCAGTTATGAAAAATGTCCCAACAAATAAGAGCTCTGGACCAGACGACTTTCCTGGGGAATTCTACTAGACATTTAAATCACATTTCATACCCATTCTTCTCAAGCAAATCTAAAAAGTAGAAATTGAAGGAAAACTTCTGACTCATTCTACAAAGCGGGCATCACTTTGATTCTCAAATCAGACAGAGAATCAACAGAAAAAGAGAACTACAGGCCAATATCCTTGATGAATATGGATGCAAAAATCCTCAACAAGATACTTGCAAATCAAATTCAACAGCATATAAAAAGAATTAACCACCGTCATCAAGTGGGATTCCTTCCAGGGTTAGAGGGTTTGTTCAATATTCGCAAATCAATCAATGTGATACATCACATTAACAAAAGAAAAGATAAAACCCATATGATCTTGTCAATAGACGCAGAAAAAGCATTTGACAAAATACCGCATCCATTCTTAATAAAGATACTCGAGAAAGTCGGTATTAAGAAGGAACTTAATTAAACATCATAAAAAGTCATTAAAAAGAAGCTCACAGCTAATATCATCCCTAATAGGGAAAAACTGAGAGCTTTCCTCCTGAGATCAGGAACACGCCAGGGATGTCCACTGTCACCACTGTTGTTTAACATAGTGCTGGATGTCCGAGCATCAGCAATCACACAACAAGGAAATAAAAGGCATCAGAATTGGCAAAGTGGAAGTCAAACACTCACTTTTCACAGATGACATGATACTCTACATGGAAAACCAGACAGACTCCACTAGAAGCCTACTAGAACTGATCCAAGAATTCAGCCAAGTTGCAGGGTACAAAATCAACGTACAGAAATCAGTTGCATTTTCATACACAATCATGAAACAACAGAAAGAGAAATCAACAAAACTGATCCCATTCACAATTGCACAAAAAAACATAAAATACCTAGGAATAAACCTAACCGAAGATATAGGAGATCTGTATGATGAAAACGATAGAAAACTTATGAAGGAAATGGAAGAAGACACAAAGAAATGGAAAAAAAAAATCCATGCTCATGGGTCGGAAGAATAAATACTGTTAAAATGACATTACTACCCAAAACAATCTACACATTCAATGCCATCCCAATAAAATTGCACAGCATTCTTCTCAAAGCTAGAACAAACTATCCTAAAATTTGTATGGAACCACAAAAGACACTGAATAGCCACAGTAATATTTCAGAAGTAAACCAAAACAAGAGGCATCACAATCCCACACTTTAGCTTTTACATCAAAGCTGTACTTATCAAGACAGTATGGTATTAGCACAAAAACAGACACACAGACCAATGAAATAAAATAGAAAACTCAGAATTGATCACAAATGTATGGCCAACTATTCTTTCACAAGGCAGAAAAGACTATTCAATGGAAAAATGGCAGCCGCTTTAACAGATGGTACTGGGAGAGCTAGACAGCAACAAGCAGAAGAATGAAGCTAGATCACTTTCTCACACCATACACAAAAATAAACTCAAAATGGATAAAGGACCTGAATGTGAGACAGGAAACCATCAAAACCCTAGAGGAGAAAGCAGGATACAGCCTCCTTGACCTCAACCACAGCAATTTCTTACTTGACACATCATCAAATACTAGGGAATCACGAGCAAAAATGAACTATTAGGACTTCAGCAAGATAAAAAGCTTCTTCACAGCAAAGGAGACAATCAATAAAACTAAAAGGCAACCGTCAGAATGGGAAAAGATAGTTGCAAATGACATATCAGATAAAGGACTAGTATCAAAAATCTATAAGGAACTGACCAAAAACAAAGAATCCATACCTGAAAAACAAATAATCGAGTGAAGAAATGGGCAGAAGACATGAACAGACACTTCTCCAAAGAGGACTTCTAGGTGGCCAACAGACACACGAAACAATGCTCAGCATCTCTCATCATCAGGGAAATGCAGATCAAAAGCACACTGAGATACCACCTCACACCAATCAGAGTGGCTAAAATGAACAAATCAGGAGACTATAGATGCTGGCGAGAATGTGGAGAAACGGGCACTCTCCTACTCTGTTGGTGGGAATGTAAGCTGGTGCAACCTCTGGAAAACAGTGTGGAGGTTTCTAAAAAAAATTAACAGTAGAACTCCCCTATAACCCAGCAAAAGCACTGCTAGGAATTTACCCAAGGGATATAGGAGTGCTGATGCATAGAGGCACATGTACCCCAATGTTCATAGCAGCACTTTCAACGATAGCCAAAACATAGAAAGAGACTAAATGTCCATCAACTGATGAATGGATCAAGAAGATGCGGTTTATCTATACAATGGAATACTACATAGTAATGAGAAAGAATGTAATCTGGCCATGTGTAGCAACATGGATGGAACTTGAGGGTTTTATGCTGAGTGAAATAACTCAGACAGAGAAAGACAGGTACCATATTTTTTCACTAATAGGTTGGTTAGGAGAAATTTAATGGAGGACCATGGGAGAGGAGAAGGGGAAAAATAGTTGGGAAGAGGCAGGGAGGCAAACCATGAGAGACTCTTGAATGTTGAGAACAAACTGAGGACTGATGGGGATGGGAGAGAGGAGAAGGGTGGTGATGGGCATAGAGGAAGGCACTTGTTGGGATTAGCACTGGGAGTTATACGGAAACCAATTTGACAATAAACTATGAAAGAAAAAAATTTTAAATGTGAAACATAAAAACAATAAATGAAAAAAGTCATCTCTACAAATTGAAAAACAATATTTTAATAAGCTTTAATATTCATTCTTGGTTTTAAAAATGGACTATTAAAATCATAACTGATAATATCTCTATATCATTCTCAAATCCATTATTATTATTATGGGAGAAGACTAGAAGCATTCCCATTAAGGGCAGAAACCAGATTAGTATATCAAGCCATATCACTACTATTGAACATTGCTATGGTGGCACTAGGTGAAAATTTTAGGAAGAAAGAAGACCTTTGGAACCTGGAATGGAAAAGCTAAAGTTATCTTTGATTGCAATTAATGTGATTGCACACCTGGATAATTTAAGAAAATCAACTGATATAAGACAAATAAAAAATCTGGCAAAGGATCTGGGTAAATATAAATAAATAAAGTAAATAAGTAAATAAACAAAGGCAACATTAGAATTACCCCGGCTTTAAACTATAAATATGTAATAAAAAATCTGTGAGACTTTTTTGAAAAAAATTGTAAAGTGCTATTGAAAGACTTAAAAGAGTCTTAAACAAATTGAAAACCATACAATGATATTGAACTGAGACAGTATTCAGACATTAATTACATTAAGCTGTACTTGAGATCCATTAAAGTAACAATAGGATTTTTCCTTTGGAACCAGACAGGTTGATTCTAGATTTTAAAGAGAAAAACAAGAAAGGAAAGTAGTTAGGAAAATTCTGGATATGAATAATAATGAGGATGGAAAACCCATTCAGATAGTAAACTATATTATAAATATACATTTAATAAAAAGTACACTAGTGCTATACAAATCAAGAAATCCACAGATCAGAATGGAAATTCATTAAATACAGCACACTATGTAAAGACATTTTATTATGTCAACATTTTAAGTAAGAAAAAATATATTCTTCAAAATATGATGTTGACAATTTGTATCTATCTGGAAAAAAAAAAAAGAGTTAAAGCCCTACCTGTCATGACACACAAATAAATCCTAAATGATCTATGTCTCAAATACTCAGAGATAAAACATAAAAATACTAGAAAAACAATGACATTTTCCATTAAAAAGTAGAATAAGGAAGGCATCTTAAACTACTTCACAATACCCAAACCTATAAAAGTATTGATTAATTAATTATATGAATATAATAAATTCTGCTTAAAAGTAGATAATTAAAGAGAGAAATGAAAAACAGGAGCCTATTTGCAGCTTGTAGTACTGTAAAAGAGGGGATACATAGTTCCATAATATAAATAGAGTAACTATTTATAGAGTAACTATAAATCAATGGGAACAAACACCAAATGCCCAATCAGTCAGCAAAAGATAAGGAAACATTAAAGTGCATAGTAAAAGAACACAAGGACAAGTGCTGTGTGGGTTTTCTTTTTTTATCATTTAAAGATTCAGACTAAAACCAATTATGATATAGTTTTTGCTTATCAGATTTATTAAACAGTTGGAGAAGGTATGGTTTATACATTATCAGTAGGAGTGCAATTTGGCACACCCACTCTAAGAAACAATAACATCCTGTCTTATCACAAGTCAAAAATTCAGATAGTCTTGACTAACACATCTACTTTTGATAAACTCACACCTTACTAAATAAGGTGCGGACATGAGTATTCTTTGCAACATTGTAACAAAAATATATCAGTAATGCTTATATACCCATCAATAGAGAGCTGGTGGCTTAAGTTGCAGTGAATCCATGTGACTTAATATTATGAAGTAAACAAAAAGAAGGACAAAGCTCTACATATACAGCAAAGGATGAAACAAGTAAAAAACAGTGAGAAGGCACAAAACAATGTGTCTGGTGTGAGCACACATGCTTAGAAATTTGAAGGCCCAAGAAACTAATCTCAGATGTTGCTTCCTGCGAAATGAATCCATTGGGAAACAGGGAGGATGACCTTTTCACTTCAGACTTTTATGTTAATTTTGTACCATGCAACATGTTTCCAGCTTAAAACTAATAAATAAAATAGCTATTTCTCAGTGGAGAAAAATACAAGCACCCCCAGGCTTGTGGTTAATGACCGTCTTTGATTAGATCTACTGCACCTGTTTATTTTTTACTATACTGTTTACTATACTGTTTATTTTTTAATATACATGAGTCTGTCATAGTAATGCATGAAAAGAAGAAAATTTGCAGCAGGAAGCCCTGAGATGAAACAATCAGGTATATGAAGGGACAAAGGAGCATGGGAGGAAATGAAAACAGATGTGAGGACAGGAGCATGAGAGAGTGTGGCAGCTCATGCAGGGTACCCAGCCACGTCAAAAAATTTTGGTACTTCCTCTGAAAGCCACTGAAGTGTTCTGCACAGCACTGCGACAAAGTCAGATTTAGTTTTTAAAGAATGTCCTTAATGAAAAAAGACAGAATGAGGTAAAATATTTATAATATGGGTAAGGAAAAAAGAACGGATAACACTGATAACGAGAAAAGAATTAAATCCTGGAAACAATACAGTTAAGTTGGATAGAAGACATAACTGAGCAATTCAGAGAAAAAGAAATATAAACTGAGTGATAAACATTGAAAGGCCTAAAAGTTCATGTACCACCTTGACATCTTTGAACTTCATAGGGCCCCAAATGTCTAACTGTGGGTCCCCTTGCTCTCACCAGACATGCCCCCCCCCCCCGCCCCAGTGAGAAAGGCACCTTACCCAACTAATTTCTGTTTCAGCTAGACTGGATGCACTCCACCTGGTCCTGGGCCTACTGGCCTTCACTTCCCTGCCAGCCCACAGGAATTATTCAAACACGTCTATCGCATCCTCCAAAAGTACTGTCTCCAACAGCTTCCTTGATATTTGCTGTGTTCCCAAGAGCAACCCTCATGTGGATCTGTGTGGTATTCGGTGTCCTCCTCCCTAAGGGTATGAGCATATGTGAATAATAAACTGCTGTAAATCTCATCTGCCCAAAGTCAGGTGTCTTCTGTCTCATCCTATTTAGGACAGATAATCACTCGCTTACCAGTGGAGTGAATAGGAGGTGATCAGAAGCATTATTATCTTTTTTTTAAATTTTAAAATGTTTTATTTATTTCTGAGAGAGAGAGAGAGAGAGAGAGAGAGAGAGAGAGAGAGAGAGAGAGAGAGAGCAGGAACAGGGGAGGGTCAGAGAGAGAGGGAGACACAGAATCCAAAACAGGCTCCAGGCTCTGAGCTGGCTGTCATCACAGAGCCCAATGCGGGGCTCGAACCCATGAACTGTGAGATCATGACCTGAGCCAAAGTTGGACGCCCAACCGACTGAGCCACCCAGAAGCATTATTACATTTGTAATTAGAAAAACGTTAAATGAGACAATAACGTGAAAATTTTTATCCAAGAGATTCACAAATTTATGAACAATTTATAATAACCTGTGTTGGTAGTACTTTGGATGGGCATATGAATTTGACGTTATTTTTTTCTTTCTGGTGGTATCTATTAATACCTGTATATCTGTGACCTCTCATTTGCCTTCTATTTAACTTGTTGGAATCTTTACTTGATAACAGAAAAACTGGATAGAGTTTAGAGTTGCACCAATAAGACAATAGTTACATGAATTTTGATATAACCACCTGTATTTAATTCTTGTAGACAGGCTCAGTCATCATTTCCAAACTTCTTTAATGTTTCCCTGTACTACAAAGACTAGAAAGATGAAAGATTTATTTGCTAAGCTGCCTTGGTTAACAAACATAACTTAGGTATGCCCATTAAATGTACTCATGTGTGATTTGATTTTTTATATATGTTAAGTGAGATGGAGGCAGCATCAATAACTATTAAAAATATTCAATTTTAGAACAATATTAGACTTATAGAAACAATTGAGAAAATAGTACAAAATACTCACAATACCCTCAAACCCAGTTTCTTACCTTTGTTAACAATTAATGAACCAATGTTTTATTATTATTATTATTATTAATGCCCATAGCTTGCTGAAATTTTCTTAGTTTTTCCAGAATATCTTTTTCCATTTTAGAATCTTATTCAGGATCCCACATTACATTTACTTGTCATATTTCCTTGCGTTTTTTTGTTTTTTGGGGGTTGTGGCATATTCTCAGACTTTCCTTGCTTTTAATGGTCTTGAAAGATTTGAGGAGCATTGGTCAAGTATATTACAGGATGTCCCTCAAATGGAATTTGTCTGAAAATTTTCTTATGATTATACTGGGGTTGTAGATTATTGGGAGGAAAACTACAGAGGTAAAGTGCCATATTTATCACTTGATATCATGGATACATACTGTCAACATTATCTATCACTGTCAATGTTGACCTTGATCACCTGGCGGGGGTAATTTTTCAGGTTTCTCCACTGTCAAGTTGCATTCTCTCTCCCACTTTGGTATTTGAAATGAAGTCACTGTAACCACTTCACACTTAAGGAGTGGGGATTTAAACACACCGGAATAGTTTTTCCACTCTAAAAGTCCCCTCTACTTCAACTATTCAAACCCTCCACATTCCTGAGCCCTTGACACCACTGTTCGTTTAATTAACTCTATAAGGTTTCATTTTCCAGAATGTTACACAAATAGTATCATACAGTATTTAACCTTCTCAATTTGGCTTTTTAAAAATATGGCAATATGCATTTGAAGTCCATACATTTCTTTTCTTGGTTTGATACCTCATTTCTTTTTATTGCTGAAATAATACACCTAGTTTGGTATAAGGATAATATTGGCTTCACAGAATGAGTTAGAAAGTTACCTCTGTTTATTTGGTGTCTTTTCTTAAATGTTTGATAGAATACCATCAGTGAAGCATATTTGGTTCTGGTTAATTATTATATAAACCAGGCCTGTCATTCAAAGGACACACCCAAATGAAAAAATTGATATAATCCCACACCTCAGACTTTCTGGACCTTTGTCTTTCTTGACTGGCTGGCTCCTCTCTTGGAGTGTACTTTTTAAAAAATGTTTTTTAAATTTATTTTTGAGAGAGAGCCAGAGAGCAGGGGAGCAAGAGAGACAGAGAGAGACAGAGTACAAGCATGGGAGGGGCAAAGAGAGGGGAAGATACAAAATCTGAAACAGGCTCCAGGCTCTGAGCTGTCAGTGTAGAGCCCAACGCAGTGGTTGAACTCATGAATCATGAGATCATGACCTATGAGCTGAAGTCGGTGGCTTAACATACTGAGCCACTCAGGTGCCCCATCCCATGGAGTGTCCTTTAATTAAAACTTTTCTCTGTTTTACTTTTGTTTTGCTGTCATGTAATTCTTTACCATGACAGTGAAAAGAACCAAGACTTCTTTCCTTTTCCATTTCACTCTTGGTAACAATTTCTTCTTCAAATATTCTCTTTCCTCCTTTCATCCTTTCTTCTCCTGATACTGCCTCACCATCTACTTTGATCTGCTTGATAGACCCTCACAGGTCCCTTAGGATCTGTTCACTTTTCTTCAATCATTTTTTTTTCCAGATTAGATAATCTCCATTGTCCTATCTTCAATTCACTGTTTCTTTTTTTCCTGTGTGCTCAAATGTGCATTTGAACTCCTCTAGTGAATTTTTCACTTCAGGTATTGTACTTTACAATGTCTTTGTATTTTCTTTTTTAGTTTTCTATCTCTTTATTAATATTTCCATTTTGTCTATACAACATTTTGTTGACTTTCATCACAACACCCTTCAGTTCTTTGAAACAGATTGTTTTAAACTCTGTGTCTAGTAGAGTTGCCATCAGGTCTTTTCCAGGAACAGTTCGTGTTGACTTATCTTTTTTTTCTTTCCCCTTTGAATGGTCCATACATCCCTGTTTCTTTGCCTTGTGAATTTGGGGGGGGGGGCATGTTGAAAACTAGATATTTGAATCTAGTAACATGACAACACTGCAAATCAAATACCCTCCTTTCAAGAGTTTGCTTATTGTTTTTCTTCATTTTGTTTTTAATCTTGTAGCCTCTTTGTGCCAAAGATCATCTTGAGATATAAACTCAAATTATTCATTCTCAGATCTTTCCTGAGCCTGAGAAGTCTCAGGTCTTTTCCCTGGGCATTTTCAGTCACTTTCTCATTTTTCCTGTACATGTAGTTGCTTTTGAAGTTCTAGTCTTTAACATCTGGCTCTCCAAAGGGGAAAAAGAAAAAAAAAGAAGAAGAAGAAGGAAAGAGAAAAGAATGCCAACCTCTTAAATGACATGGAGCTCACTTAAGCCAGAAAGGGAGGGGTTTGAAGCAACTGGGTTAGATACAACAATGGCCACCATTTCTTTGTCTGCACCTCTGTAATCAGAAGTATAAATAAGAGCACTGATTCCTGGTATTTGGAATATCTTTTTGCCTATCCTGCCTCCCATAGTAATATGCAAGTTGTTCTAGGAACGCTTGCACAGCTATGTACATGAGAGTAGGGCTTTCTATGAGCCGAAATGGACTGAAAGTAACTGCAATTTAACAACCAAATATTCTCCTGGAAGTTGAAAACATCTAGTAGACTCCAGAGTTCCAAATTAGATACTTTAGACAACTTCCGGAGTGCAATTGTTGTCTAGGGTGGGAGGCAGATTCTTAGTGTTCCATATTCTGCCACAGTACTCTACCCATTTTCTTTTAATGTATCTGTGTCTTCACTAAATTTAAAGAGAGTATGTTGTATAAAACATATAATTTGATTTTTTTAATCCAGTTGAACGATCTTTGTCCTTTAACTGGCATATTAAGATATTTTATATTTAATGTGATTATTGATATAGTTGGATTTAATATCTACCATGTTTAGAACAGTTTCTGTTTACTATAGTTCTTTTTCTATGTTTTTTTTAAATTTTTTCCTCTTCCCTAATTTTAATTTAGCATGCATTCACTTATACTTTCCTTCTCTCTTTCCATGTAAGTTATATTTTAAAACTTAAAAAAATTTAAGGGGTGCACCTGCGTTGCTCAGTGGGTTGAGCATCTGGATCTTGATTGTGGCTCAGGTTATTATCTCATTGTTGGAGTTTGAGCTCTGCATCAGGCTCCATGGGAGCTTGCTTCAGATAAGCTCTCTTCCTCTTCCCAATCCTCTGCTTGCGCTCCCTCAAATTAAGGTTTTTTAATTTAGTGATTGCCCTACAGTTTGCACTATACATTAATTATGACTAATATAAATCTACATAACATGATAGATACTTCTTCAGGGGTAGTACAGGTAACTTAAAACAGAATATTCCTAATTCCTTCCTGCTTCCTTTATAAAATTACTGTCATTTATTTCCCTTGTCCATATTATATAATCACACAACATACTGTTTTAGTACTGTTATGACTTAAAACATTTATCTATTTGATTAATTAAGAATAAAAAACGTTTTACTTTACTTTCATTTATTCCTTCTTTAATATGTTTCCTGGTCTTTTCAAAAAGTAGATCAAAGTTTCCAGTCAATCGTTTTCTTTCTCTGTGAAGAATTTCATCATTTCTTGCTGGGCATTCTATTGGTGATAAATTCTTTTCAATTTTTGTTCTCAGAAATTCTGTATTTCTTCTTCTCTTTTGAAAAGTTATTTTTCTGAATATGGATTCTAGATTTGTGGGGCTTTATTTCAATGCATTGAGTATGATATGCCTGGGTGTAGATTCTTTGTTACTTATCCTGCTTTGTATTCTCTGAGTTTCCTAAATTTATGGTTTGATGCCTGGCATTAATTCTGGAAAGGTCTTGTCAATTATTACTTCTAATATTTATTCTGCTCCATTCCTTCTTTCTTCTTGTAGTATTTCATTATGCATGTTCTATCTTTTGAAATTATTCCAAAGTTCTTAGATATTCTGTCCTTAGTTTTTTAATTCTCTCCCCCCCCCTTGCATTTTAATTTGGGAAGTTTCTATTGACATCTTTTTAGGCTCACTGATTCTTTCTTTCCTTGACTGTTTCCAGTCTAAACATGAGCCCATTAAAGGCATTCTTTATTTCTGCCACTTTTATTTTTTCCAGCATATTCTTTTGATTCTCTCTTAAAACTTCCATATCTCTTTTAACATTATTCACCTGTTCTTGAATATTGTTTACTTTTTTCCATTATAGTGTTTTAACTAATTATAGTTATTTTAAATTCCCTGTCTGATAAGTCCCAACTCTGTGTGAGGTGTGAGTTTTGCTCAGATTTTCCTTTAGTAACGTTTTAAATTAATCTAATTAGAAAAGTTTAATGTTTGCTGTAGCTGTAGATGTCAGCAGTTTTAAATTTGTATCATTTTCTTTTTTTCATTAAAAAACTTTTAATGTTTTATTTATTTCTGAGAGAGAGAGAGAGAGAGAGAGAGAGAGAGAAAGGGGGAGAGAGAGAGAGAGGGAGAGAGAGAGAGAGAGAGAGAGAGAGAGAGAGAGAGAGAGAGCATGATCAGAGGAGGGTCAGAGAGAGAGGGAGACACAGAATGTGAAACAGGCTCCAGGCTCTGAGCTGGCTGTCAGCACAGAGCCCGACGTGTGGCTCACACCCAGGAACGGTGAGATCATGACCTGAGCAGAAGTCGGTCGCTTAACTGACTTAGTCACCCAGGCGTCCTTGTCTCATTTTCTTGTTTATGCCTCTCTTAGTGTTTGACTTTCCCTAAAAACTTCTTAAATAGGGTCTGATCCTTGCAGCGATTTTGGCATCTTAGCTGTAACCCACTGTTAACATATTGTAGCCTTATTAATGTAATGATATGAAGTGCAGGAAGGGAAGTGTTCCATAACCATATGATTAAATATCAGGTTTCTTAGTGGACCTGAGTTCTTAGGTATTAACCATCACATTTTTAAGTGAGACCGAAGGCCATCAGCAATTACATGTAAGTTTAATGCCAACATTATGGGGTCATTTAATGAACGATAACAGAAGGGACTCACTTAGCTGCTCAAAGTTATGTTAGGTCATAGAGATTGCTCTCCCAGCCTTGCATGGGTTTGAAGGCACAAAGTAAAAAGCATGAGTTCATTAAGAAAGAAATAAAGTAGTTGTGGAGTTTGCTCACTTGCATTTGACTTCCTTGGAGAAGAAATGGCTTGTGTGAGATGTGGCACTCTCTATCTGTCCCCAGAGACACACTGGAGAATGTGTTCAATCCTCAAAGTGCACTGTTGATAATATGAAAATGTGTTTCTGGGGAGCTTTCCCAGTGGCTACAACTTTCTCAGATGACCTGGTGCCATATTAATAAAATGTTAAACCCACAAACTCCCCATGAGTCAATAAATAATGCAAGCTGAAATCACTAAATATTATGCCTCTGAGGGCTGTTTCATTGAAATTCACTGATTCAACACTTTTCCAAGGAAGTTCTGCCTCATTCAGCATTCTTACTATACAGTCTGCCTGCCTGAATACCAAGGTCCTTCAATGCCCTTCTTACTGCTGTCACCCTTTCTCAGCACTCAAATCATGGGGATATAAGCCTGGTTTTCAGAGAATTGCAATTGTATACAGTCTCTAAAGAATGGCTCATTTCTACTCAGTTTCCAAGACTGGAAGGAAATCAGATATGCTCTCTCTGCCTGACCAGCAGATTTTGCTTCTCTCTACTCCTACTATAAGGTTCAAAAACACAAATTAAAAGCTTTAAAAAAGCTGATTCAAGGTATCTTCCTTTTGTTAACAATCTCTTAGAGTATTATATTTGGAATACTTGGTTTCATAATTGTATCAGTGACCTTATTCTGGAATTTCCTGAGCCAATTCATCAGAAACGGCTTTTCTAGGAAGCCTGTGCTAGTTGTGTGCTATCAATATGTCTACTAACATCAAGAGTAAAAAAGTTAACAATCCTTCTCGTGTTCTGTCCCAGAGTGAGGAATGAGGGTACAGATTGGAGGAATTGTTGGGAGAGTAGGATAAACACAAACCCAATTGCACCTCAGAGCAACTGCAGATGGAACATGAACTACACATTGGAAAAGCACCCTGACTCTCCTCTTTCAAACTCCTGCAACATCATGTGTTTTTCAGGTACTGTGTGTCCATAGGCACAGGGATGCCTCATTCTGCCACCTAGGCATCTGTCCTCTTTATGTTGTTCTTGACTAAGGGGCAGGAGGAGAGTTCTAGGGAAGGTTTGTATACTCCAGGTAGGTTGGATTCCCTGCAAATCTATATGTTGGTTTGCACACCTGCTTCCTTCCATTCCAACAGTTAATGATGATTTATAAGCATCCTTCCAAATGTGTCTGTGGTGTTGTGGAAAAAATTGGGACCATTAAATTTAAAAAACAAGTAGGGGCCAACATAAGACCTGAGACTTTCCTTGTTAGTTGTGAGTTTTGGGACAAGGCGAACACTTCACCTTCTTACTCTACACTCCATCACCCCTGAAGTCGTGCCAGTGACACTTTCCACTCATAGGTGTAGTCAAAGTAGATAATGGGTATTTTCAAATAATTGTAGACACAAGGGAAAATGTAATCTACATCTAATATGCCTTCGATTCCCTCTCCACTATGTCATACATTTCTTATAACTTTAGTTATTCATGCTACAAGAGACAAGACTTCCAGGAAATCAATTCAAGACTGACTTTGGGTAGGAAATTTTATAGAAAACAAAGATAAAATGGCTACAGGCATGGAGGCAAGCAATAGCACAGCTTCTGAAGGTGGAATGGGAATTCAGTTAGGGTTGTTGGCCCTTCTGAAGGCTGATAGTCAGCAGAGTGAATGTGAAACTGGCATCTAGAACGATTCTTAGTTCATCAAAATTCTTTATTAAAATGCTAAAGCATTTATCCAGAATGCTAATGTCTTCTTAGGACAGGGTTTATGTATTACATCACACAAAAAGTTCTATTCCAGATCAGTACTGGAATAAGCATTATTTTACAAGTGTTTGCAGAATATCTAAAGCTCTGTTAGTAATCTACTAAAAAGAAAAAGTCTGTGCCAGCCTTTTAATTTGTATTTGCTCTGAGTCTGGAGGAAATCAAATTGCCCAAGCAAACATTTAAAAGGTTTAGAGCCACATATAGGAGGATTAGGAGGAACTCAATGGAGGACCATGGGGGAGAAGAAGGGAGGAAATAATGGGGGAGAGGGTGGGAGGCAAACCATGAGAGACTCTTGAATGCTGAGAACAAACTGAGGACTGATGGGTGTGGGGGGAGAGGGGAAGGGGGGTGATGGGCATGGAGAGGGCACTTGTGGGGATGAGCACTGGGTGTTATATGGAAACCAAGTTGACAATAAACTATTAAAAAAATTAAAAAATAAAAGGTTTAGAGCCACCTGATGAACAGCACCAAGCAGGCTGCAATCTATGTAGAAAAGATCACTTCATTTCAGGAGCTCAGTGTGCTAATTTTTGAAGCAGGATAGAACCTCTTTTGGCCTTAGAATGACGGGAGCAATGCTTTAGCAGGTTCCCTCACTCCCTCTTCTACATGAAACCACTTCCTTTCAGTTCTCTGGCCATTTTGAGCTAAAGGTCAGGGTATATAGACATTATTGAGGTAAGAGACTCATCTTCATTTCTGGTTGCATGCTTTAGGGTTATTTTCTTCTTCTCCTCTTGGGGGTTGTGAGAGGTAAATTTTGGTGAAAAAAAATCTAAACATTTTATAATTTGAAATATTGGCTTTTAAAATCCTTATGCTCATTCTGTGGGACCTGTTTTCTTAATAAGGTCATAATTTAAGAATAAAGTTGCAGATCCTGGCTGTATTCACAGGAGCCACTCAACTCTGTCTTCAAGTAACAAGCAGAATCATAAAAACTATCCAGAGAATAAAAGGTGCATTATACAGATGATCAAGCCCCAACACACCATGATCCCCAGGCCAGCTGTAGAACAACAATGAAGCCCACATGACTTCCTACTCATCCAGACAGAGAGGTTTGAGATGTCATGACCTTAGGCAGCATGCTTAGGCATGGTTCATGTCATAAGGCCACTCACTAAGGAGTTCTTGAATCCAAAACCTACAGCTTACAGTCCAACCTTGGGCCCAAAATGTACAAAACTACTCATCTTATCCTCTGTCCTTTGAGAGAGAAGGCCTCAGAACACAATCATCTTATCACAATGAGGAAACTTGAGTTTGCATAGTTGTTTCATGTTGTCTTTGGCTATAGATTTAATCTCCCTGACCCTCAGTTTTTTATTGCAGTGAGTGGATCTTAAACAGTTTCTAAGGCATCAGAATTCTATTTCCAAATGAAAATTAACCCAGAATATGCATATGTACTTAAATTACATATGCATGTGCATTTACACATATATCTACATATCACATGTGTATATAAGAATACCATATTATAAGAACACATATGTACACATATCTGCATATACATAGACACATGGATATAGAAAAGCACAGCTGTTTTGGGTGAAATTCAGCCTCTGCTTTCCCTGCCTCCCAGGCTAGCCTTCACGGTGACCCTAGGCACTATCACAAAATTCTTGGGCTCCACCCAACTCTAGTCCAAAACTGCCAAGCTTTACTTCAAAGTCAAAGTCCTATCCCCACCAACTAGCTTGCCAGTGAATCTGAAAATGTGGACCTTTACATGAATCAGTTCTGCCTGAGCCAAAATCTCTTGAAGGAAAAGGGACAATTCTTCTATTTTGAGGAATTACATTTGGCAAAAAGCAAACCTTCTTTAAGAATATAGAGAGTTCAGTGAGTGTGGGCCTTGTACAACCCAAGCCTTTAGGGCCTTTAGACCTCCCAAAATATCTTTGGCACAGTCTATATTTTAAGCAATTTTTATCACAAATAAAGTATAGTTTTCGATTTTTTGTGCTTGGGGCAAATTGCTTTACTTCCATATGCCTCAGTTTTCTTAGAAGTAAAATGAGAATATTGAGAACACCTATCTCATGAAGTTTTGTCAAGGATTGTAGAGCTGATCCATGAAGAGGGCTTAGCACAATGTATAGAACATAGTAAACACTTACTGGATGTTGTCATCTTTACAAATTACTGTTTCTGCTCTGGTAAAAGAACTAGTGCTAGCACCACCAGTAAGAGAGAAGCTGGCAACAATAATAAAAACATTTTTGAAGAAGAGTAAATATGACTTAATGACCTATCAGGTTTATTGGGCAAAAGAGAAAGAAGGAAGCATTTCAAGCCATATGGAAGACATCTTAAGGGATACAGAAGCATGGAGTGATGGAATAAAAGCTCATTAAATGAATGATGAGGCACTAAGCATCCACTATGTGATACTAATGGCTTGGAGCCATGTGAAGACCTCAGGAGAGGTATGGCATATGAGCAGAGCATTTAGAAATTGAGGGGCTTTTTGATACTTAGAAGGTAGTATTGGGGGAGGGAAATTGTGATTAAAATCAAAGCTCTTGATTATCACAGAATTCACTAAACTGGTGGAATTTGCGCTGTGAAAGGGAGAGCATGTAGTCAGGATCAGTGAGAAGATAAGAGAGACTTGTGATAGCTTCATTGTGGGATGCTTGGAGGCCTGTAAGGGGCAGACAGAAGGTAGAGCCTGACCTCTGAGTAGGGGAAGAATTCTGCTTGGCTGGGCTTAGGACTGTGTGAGTGAGGGCAATGGTCTCACCAGATTTGCAATGAGTGAGCAAATAAGTGGCTCAAAAGAAACAGTGATGACCTCCTAGTTCCCTGCTGGGTAGGCACCTTCTAGTAAAATTGATGATTTGTGTCACTTTTACATTAAAGCATGACAGAACTTATACTACATTTCCATACTAAACATTCACATATTCCCATCAAAAGGGTCAAATGGGTCTCTCTCTCTCTCTCTGTCTCTCTGTCTCTCTCTCTCTGTCTCTCTGTCTCTCTCACACACACTCAAAGAAAATACCCCTAGTTGCTATAGCCTTCTTTCTGTAACCAATAACAGGGTCAAATAGTCAAATACTTAATTCCTAAAGGGTCTGAGTCCTAAGCTGTCCCACGTTTATGAAATTGCCATTGTTATTTGCATTAGTTTCCAAGGAATGCCAGAAAATTATCATAAACTGGGAGGCCTAAAACAATAGATATTTATTCTGTCACAGAATAAATCTGGAAGTCAGAAGCCTAAAATCAATGTGTCAGCAGGGGCAATTCTTTCTGTAGCCTCTAAGCAAGAAACTATCCCATACCTCCTAGTTTCTGATGGTGGCTGACAATTCTTGTCATTCCTTAGCTTGTTTCTACATAACTGCAACCTCTGCATGTGGGAAGACAACCATGTGTGTGTCTGTGCCTCTTCTACACTTATACACTTTGTTTTTGTTTTTGTTTTTTTAAATATTTTTATTTATTTCTAGGAGAGAGAGAGAGAGAGACAGCGTGAGCAGGGGAGGGTCAGAGAGAGAGGGAGTCACAGACTGAAACAGGCTCCAGGCTCTGAGCTGGCAGTCAGCACAGAGCCCGACGCGGGGCTCGAACCCACGAACCACGAGATCATGACCTAAGCGAAAGTCGGACGCTTAACCGACTAAGCCACCTAGGCGGCCCATACACTTATACACTTTGAAAGAGAGAGAGAGAGAGAGACGAGAGAGAGAGAAATAAAGTAGGAAAGAGGGCCAGAGGGAGAGAGACAATATCCCAAGCAGGCTCTACACTCAGCACAGAGCCTGGGATGGGGCTCAATATTATGACCTTGGGATCATGACGTGAGCTGAAATCAAGAGCTGGGTGCTCAACCAACTGAGCCATCCAGGCACCCCTCTTTTACACTTCTTATAAGCATACAAATAACACTGGATTAGGGATCACCCTAAGCCAGTATGATCTTAACTTGATTATATCTGCAAAGACCCTATTTTCAAGTAAGATCACATTCACAGGTACCATGGTTTAGGACTTCAGCTTTTCTTTGTGAGGGACACAATTTAATTCACAAAATTATCCACTAATATCTACTATTGGCCATGGCAGAGGCACTACAGAGAATCCTATGTGTTCCAGATAGAGTCCTCCCTTCCTCTTTTGTATAGCAGTTCCTCCTTAGTAATCAGAATCAATCCCCCTGGCCATGACAGCAATTCTCTTCTTTATAGTGGAATAAAGAGCCTCAAATAACAGGATACAGTTTCAACTTCAAATTCAATGGATATATCATTGTGTTCTCTGGCAGAAGCATTTCTCCCTTTGGAACTAAAACTTCCAAACCAGCAAAGCACAAAGTTATAGGGATGGGAAGCCAAAATTCTGCAGAAAGAAAATTAGGCATAATAGTTAGAAGAAACATTTCCAATAACACCTCTTTAATTTTCAGAAGTGTGTATTCTGATTATTGGTTACTATCTCAAAGCATATACCACTTTTAGGGTGCGGTCTCCAAATTGGTGGCATAACTCAGTCTTCTCAGGCCTTTCTGACATTATATCAAGCCAATTGCTTCTAAGTAACAGGGAATATGGCAGGTAAATTGGGAATGAGGCTATTGCCACACTCCTTTGGTCATGAAATGGATCAGAAGCAGTGTTATATGAAATAACTGATGGTGAATGGGACATTCCAGATCCATAAATGGTAAGGTTGGGAGAAACATCACCAATGTGGGGAAAAAACATAATTCCTATCTGGAATGAGTGTCTTTGTCCAATAAGAACAAAGCGGTAATTTGGGAGAAATCAATGATGTAATATGCTTGCTACCATGCGACTAAATGGTTTCCCGTAGGAGGTAAATGTTTTTTTTTTTTTTAATTTTTAAAAAATGTTTTCTTTATTTCTAGGAGAGAGAGAGAGAGACAGTGTGAGCAGGGGAGGGTCAGAGAGAGAGGGAGTCACAGACTGAAACAGGCTCCAGGCCCTGAGCTGGCAGTCAGCACAGAGCCTGACTCGGGGCTCGAACCCACGAACCGCAAGATCATGACCTAAGTGAAAGTCGGACGTTAACCGACTAAGCCACCCAGGCGCCGCATGGAGGTAAATGTTGAGCGCATGCATGGCCTTCATCACTGATGCATTAACCACTTTGTACATGGCCTCATAGAGCCTTCCATGACACCCACAGAATGTGTCAGCTTCCCCATCTGACTACTGAAACTTCCCTCTGCAAAGAAGTTGAACCTTTAGTGAACATTCACATAGAACACAAATACAGCACCCTGTTTCCATTATAAGAAGTCATTTACATACCTCTTGTCAACTCTATTCATCACTTACCATCCAATTCTCTTCGTTTCCCATCTCTGTCCATCTAGTCAAAGCACTGTGCACGAATTTGTGTAGATCTCTACTTCTGGCCATTTCTTATCCAGACAGCGAAAAGCTAAATGTACTGTTTAAAATTTTGCTCACTTAGAGAATATTCCTTTCCCTTGTTCTTCAGGATCACCCTTGACTGAGGCTAGAGTGCTCAGTAGTCTACCTATGGTTCATGCTAACATAACAAGCAGACCCATCTGTAAACCTGACTGTCATAAGGAATCCCCGTTAAGTTATAAATGTAAATTGTGAGAAAAAAAAGCAGCAAAGGAAGATAAGATTCAGTAGGAGTCAAAGCTACCAGACCATGAAACCTACTGTACCTCTGAACTTGCTCAAACCTATTCTCTCACAAACAACTTCCACCTTGTGGCCTGGTATGTCAGAGCATAGCAATTCATGATGAATAGCTTAGGTCACATGGATACTGTATCCCATCCTATCTTTTCAAAATTTAGTAGCATATCAAGCTAAGACCTGAGTCTTGATAATAATAAACATAGAGAATGGCTTTGCTCCCAAACCTGGATATTTACACTGTAATTCTCTCACTTGAGCTTGCCAGAAGTTCCATAGAGCATCCCTGTTGGAAACAGACATTTCAGTTACCATTATCCTGGTCCATTAGTTCCAGGACACCTGCTCCAGGTCCCACTCAAAATCTGGAATTTTGAACATTATTCAACAAATGCATTAGAGCAGCGCTTTCAAATATGGTATATGATGGGGGCGCCTGGGTGGCTTAGTCGGTTAAGCGTCCGACTTTCGCTTGGGTCATGACCTCGCGGTTCGTGGGTTCGAGCCCTGTGTCGGGCTCAGTGCTGACTGCCAGCTCAGAGCCTGGAGCCTGTTTCAGTCTGTGACTCCCTCTCTCTCTGACCCTCCCCTGCTCACGCTGTCTCTCTCTCTCTCTCTCCTAGAAATAAAAAAAAATTAAAAAAAAAAGAAGAAGGAGCAATCTTAATATTGTTAATGTGGCTTTTACCATTAAGGTTATTAAAATTCAAAAACTTAATAGATTTATCCATCTATTACATCGTTGGTAATTATAGGAATTACTGAAATGCATTACCACTTAAATTCAATGGAAAAATATTTTGTCTTGTAGGAGAACTCCCTACTGACACCCAGTGTTTTGATTCTTAAAAGAGTGAGAAAAAAGATATTATATCTGGACCACTTTTATTGTGTGTGCATGCACATATATATATATATATGAATATGTTGGTCATATTCCGGCTTCAGGGACTTTGCACTTGCTGTTCCTCTATCCTGGAAGGCACTTTTCCCCTGAATTTACAAATGGCTCATTCCCTCACTTCCTTCACAGCTTTACCTGAAATCATTTTCTCACTCATTGGCCTTCATGACATATGATCTCAAATTTTATATTTCTTCTCCAAACTGACCAAATGTTATGTCTCCTTTCTCTGTTTTGTTTTCCTCTTTATCACTTATCACTATCTAACCACTATATATTTTCTTATTTACCTCATTGGTGATGTCTTCTCTACTAGAAAGTAAGCTCCATGAGGGAGCATGTTTGTTGGGGTGGTGACTTTTGTTCATTGTTGATTGTCCAATACCTAGAATAGAGTTTGGTACACAGTAGAGGATACTAAGTATTTATCAAATAAACGCATAAAATAATCATGCAAAATCTTATCTTGAGGACTAACACTTTAGTATATGTAGTAAGGTGACATGTTGGCCCCAGTCCCCCACCCCTATATGCATAGACTTCAGGCCAAGTGTCTTGACTTTTGGTTCCGCTCTGGGACTCACCTTGGCCAAGGGAAGGTGGTTGTATGCTGATCCAATCCCAGGCCTTAAGAAGTCTTGCATGTTTCTGTTCAGGCTCTTGAGCTTCTGCCACCAGCATGAGGAGCACATTACTAGCTAGCCTGTTGATCCAAGGAGGAGGAGAAACAGGTGGAGCAGACAAAAGCACAGTTTTCAGGATAAGCAGAGCTGCTTCATAACTCATAGATTCATGAGAACAAGAGTCTCAATCAAGCCCACTGAGTTTGTGACACAACAGCATTTTGGCACTATCTAACCAATACAGGATGTGCCCCTTCCATCATTTTATTATGGAGTTATAGAATTGATGACTCTATATGCATTTTTTAAATGATATGATTTAGGGATCCTTCAAGGTCAGTACATATAAGACAATCTTATTCTTTTAAATGGCTACATAGCATTCCACAATATGAATGTAGTACAATTTATTTAGCCAAACCTCTGTTGATGAATATTTAACTTCTGATCTTTCCTTAAAGCAAAAATGCTGCAATGATCATTGTAATATATTTATCTGTGTTCACATATAGGAATATTTAAGATAAATGCCTAGTGTAAAGTTCATGAATCAAATGCACACACATTTTAAATTTTGAGAAATATATCCAGTTTTTTCTGAAAGACAAAACGTTTAGTTTTTCACCAAAAATGAGTAAGAACATCCACTACTCTATATATTTTAATTAATTCCAATCTAATAGATGAAGAAAAAGATTTTGTTATAATTATAATTTTCTATTTCTTGATGTTGAGTAAGATTTAACACCTTTTCATATGCTTACTGGATGTTTCAGTCTTCTGTGGGAGTCATGTTTATATTCTAAGTATTTCTATTAAAATGTTTTCCTGGGGGCGCCTGGGTGGTTCAGTTAGTTAAGCATTCAGCTTCAGCTCAGGTCATGATCTCGCGGTTAGTTGGTTCGAGCCTCGCATTGGCACCGTGCTGACAGCTAGCTCAGAGCCTGGAGCCTGTTTCAGATTCTGTGTCTCCCTCTCTCTCCGACCCTCCCCTGCTCATGCTGTCTTTCTCTCTCTCTCTCTCGGAATAAATAATGTTTTCCTGTCTTACTGATTTTTACCTTTTTGATTAAATATGTTGCAAATATCTCCTACCAGTCTATCACTTACCTTTCAACCTTATGTTGTTTTTTTCCCCTCTAAAGAAGATTTTTGGTTTTAGGAAGGCAAATATTTCATTAGAATTATTTATGGATTCTGAGTTTTATATTTTGCTTAGAAATATTTTTACAACACTCCAACATAATTAAACAACTCCTTATGTTTCCTTTATCAAGTGCACACTTTTGATTTTTATCGTCTTTATAATACTTTCATTTAAGAAAACACTCTTAATATTTTTTCTAAGTTTACAATTCTGATTTTTATCTTGAACTTTATTGTTTTTATAATGCATGAGAACATTTTTCTTCCATATGGATATGGAATTAAGGCCCAATTATTTCTTGAATGTGCTATCTACTTACCGATAAGTTGAAGCACCCCTTGTAAGCTACTGTCCTATCAAGTACAGTTATTTATTTATTTATTTATTTATTTATTTATTTATTTATTTATTTTAATGTTTTATTTATTTCTAGGAGAGAGAGAGCGACAGCGTGAGCAGGGGAGGGTCAGAGTGAGATGGAGTCACAGACTGAAACAGGCTCCAGGCTCTGAGCTTGCAGTCAGCACAGAGCCCGACGCGGGGCTCGAACCCACGAACCGCAAGATCATGACCCAAGCGAAAGTCGGACGCTTAACCGACTAAGCCACTCAGGCGCCCCAGTAATTTATTTATTTTTAACATAATTTAATAAATTTTAATGGTGGTAAAAAACATAATTTTTCTTTTTTTTCATAAAGGATCTGTTTTTATCTTATTTTTTATCTTTATTTTTTAACAGTTCATTGTCAAGTTAGTTTCCACATAACACCCAGTGCTTATCCCCACAAGTGTCCTCCTCCATGCCTATCACCCCCCTTCCCCTCCCCCTAGCCCCATCAGTCCTCATTTTGTTCTCAGCATTCAAGAGTCTCTTGAATAATTTTTCATTTTGAGGTGTGTGGTTCAGTAGTGTTAAGTATGTTCACATTGTTGTGCAACAGATCTCCAGAACTTCTTTTTTTTTTAAATGTTTTTTATTTATTTCTGAGAAAGTGAAACAGTGTGAGCAGGAGAGATTCAGAGAGAGAGGGAGAGACAATCTGAAGCAGATTCCAGGCTCTGAGCCAGCTGTCAGCACAGAGCCTGACGCGGGGCTCGAACCCACAAACTGTGAGAACATGACCTGAGCCAAAGTCGGATGCCCAACCGACTGAACCACCCAGGTGCCTCCAGAACTTCTTAACCTTGCAAAACTGAAACTCTGCACCCATTAAACCCCACCTCCCACCCCTGCTCATTGCAGCCCCAGGCAACCACCATTCTTTTTTCTGTCCCCATGAATTCGACTATTTTAGGAACCTCATATAAGTGAAATCATACAGTATTTGTTTTGTTTTGTTTTTGTTACTGGTTTATTTCACTTAACATAAGTCATCAGGTTTCATCCATGTTGTAATATGTGACAGAATTTCCTTCCTCTTAAGTTGAACAATATTAAAAATATATTTCTGGATCCTCTAATATATTTATCTGTTCTATATATCTATTTTGTTTTACCAATACTACTATGTTTTAATTGTAATAGGTCTATAGTGATAATGACATTTTAGTGTCCTCCTTTTTAAACATTTTTTTTTTAAATTTTAGAGAGACAGTGCAAACAGGGGAGAGGAGCAGAAGAAGAGAGAAAGAATCTCAAGCAGGCTCCATGCTCAGTGCGGAGCTCAAGGTGGGGCTCAATCCCAGGATACTGGGATCATGACCTGAGCCGAAATCAAGAGTCAGATGCATAAAAGACTGAACCACCAGGTGCCCCTATAATATCCTCTTTAAAAAATTAAATATTCTCTATCATATGAAATTTAGAATCATTTTCTCAGGCTCCATAAGGATTAATTTAACATTTTGATTGAGATTCACGTGAATGCTGAAAACCATTTCATTTTACAGACCTATGTCTTTCATCTAAGAACATAATATATCGATCTCTCCTCTTATTTACTTTTCTAATGTCCTTCAGAAAACTTTGAAGTTTTATTCACATAGGCCTTGTAGAATATTTCTTACATTTGTGGTAAAACTCACTGGCCATTCAAAATCTAGTTGGCCTTTCTTCTTGGGCAAGCAGCTAGCCTTAATGCCCAGCATCTGTTACAATTAGGTGGGGTCATGTATCTGAGATCTTAGTCATTGGAATGTACGCATAAATTCTGGGTGTTATTTCCAAAGCAGACTCTTGAAACATGCCCACACTTTCTCCTTAGCTCTGTCCTCCCCTCCTGTCCACCTAGGATTGCAATCCCCACGGGGCCTTGAAAGCAATGTGTTATTTTTATTTATTTTTTTTTTTGCAAATAGTTTATTGTCAAATTAGTTTCCACATAACACCCAGTGCTCATCCCCACAAGTGCCCTCCTCCATGCCCACCCCTCCTCCCCCCCCATCCATCAGTCCTCAGTTTTTGTCAGCATTCAAGAGTCTCTCATGGTTTGCCTCTCTCCCTTTCCCCCACCATTTCCGCCCTTCTTCTCCCCCTTGGTCCTCTGTTAAGTTCCTCCTAATCCTCCTATACGTGCACACATATGATATTTGTCCTTCTCTGCCTGACTTATTTCGCTCAGCATAACACCCTCAAGGTCCATCCATGTTGCTACACATGGCCAGATTTCATTGTTTCTCATTGCCATGTAGTATTCCATGGTATAGATAAACCACATCTTCTTGATCCATTCATCTGTTGATGGACACTTAGGCTCTTTCCATGTTTTAGCTATTGTGGAGAGTGCTGCTATGAACATTGGGGTACATGTGCTCCTATGCATCAACATTTCTGTATCCCTTGGGTAAATTCCTAGCAGTGCTATTGCTGGGTCAAAGCAATGTGTTATTTAAAGGTCAACTGTATTTGAAAAATGTATATAAATTTCTGCTATCTGTAAAAACCCATGCCTCAGTTTAGAGAAATACATGTATGTTATAGATATAGATAGATATATAATTCTCTTTGGAGGATTTTATCTAGAGTTCCAGTTCAAACTGAAAGTGAACTTCATCTACATCAGCTCCATTTATTATATGAACAAGAATCTCTTGAGTTTTTTTTGAACCAGCATACATAATTCATATGCTGTTCATATTTTTATCCTTTTCAGTGTGTGTGTTGAAGACAATAGATTTGTTCTAGCTGATGCCTGGGCCATGTTCCAAGGATTGGATTTGGTGTTATCACGACTGTATATTTCTGGATAATCTAAAATTTTGTTGTGATTTCCTCCTTAATTTGAGAATTATTAAGAAGGCTGGGTTTGTTAAAGGGGGTAAATCATAATCTTTTTTGCTATCTCTTTATTCTTAATTTCTAATTTTATTGTTTTTATGACAGGAGATGCAGCATGTATCATTTTTACTTTCAGACATTTATAGGATTTTGTTTGTGATCAGATACATCATTGATTTTTCTGCCTACCTGAGTAGGGTGGGTTTCATGAATACCTGAAGGCAAGAGGAGGGATCTTTAAGTATCTTAAAACCAGGATCAGTCCAGGCTCCTAAACATCCTAGCTGTTTGGCTTCAGACAAGGAGTTTCAAGATGAACCCCTAGGTTAAAAACTAGGACCTCTCATAGCTTCTGTTCCACTGCTCTGGAGCAAGAGCTGGGGGAGCTACAGGAGCCCCACATCCACCTCCATTCTATGCACTTGTCTCAACGTTATTGTTTCTTTCTTTCTTTCTTTCTTTCTTTCTTTCTTTCTTTCTTTCTTTCTTTCTTTCTTTCTTTTTATTTCTAGGAGAAAGAGAGAGAGACAGCATGAGCAGGGGAGGGTCAGAGAGAGAGGGAGTCACAGACTGAAACAGGCTCCAGGCTCTGAGCTGGCAGTCAGCACAGAGCCCGACGCAGGGCTCGAACCCACGAACCGCGAGGTCATGACCCAAGCGAAAGTCGGACGCTTAACCGACTAAGCCACCCAGGCGCCCCATTGTTTCTTTTTTTAATTGATATCTAATTACCATACAATGTTATATTAGTTTGACATGTATAACACAGAGATTCAATATTTCTGTACGTTACTCAGGGCTCACCACAATAAATGTACTCACCATCTGTTGCCACACAAACCATTACAATATTATTAACTATATTCCCCAAGCTATACTTTGCATCTCCATAATGACTTCTTTACTTTCTAACTGAAAGTTTGCCACACTATCCTGGAAGCCAGTACAATGATTCTGCTTACAGAAGCCCACACTCCTGGCATTGTGCCTTAGATGAAGAGGCATTCTGCCTTATATGAGGAGGTAGAACAAAGTAGAGGGAGGAAGATCAAGTGCTACTTCTGGGGCATGGTGTACTTTGAGGAAAGCAAGACTCTGAGGATGGGTTTTTAGGACTAAAGTGTGGTATGACTGTGTTAGAATCCTAGGGAAAAAGAGCAACACATGTCCAGGACCCGACCTTTACCACTCCATTCCCTAAACATCAAAATGTAACTTAATGCTACTCATATGTCTTGGACTTGCAACACACAGTCTCTACCTTTGTTATAATTAAGCGGAAGTAATGACTTGTTTATGTAAAAGACAAAACTAGAGGTGTCTCTGGCCGGTCTCAGGCATCAGGCAGAGTACGTACTTCAGGCTGGTGATAGCTACATGTGAATTTTGCCAATACTTATGCAGAAGTGGAGAAGATAGAGGTGCAGTAAAAGTTTAAGAAGGAGCAGAGACCCTGTGGACAAATCCTGATATTCAAATTTGCCCTGGGCACCCTTTTCAGTCCCAACTATTTTAAACTACAAATTGTCTACATAGAAACCTGGAAACTCTTTTAACTTTCTATTTCAATTTTTGGTCATATTTTGTCTTAAATAATTTTCTGAAATTGGATAACCTGGAGACTAATTTATTTGCTTGTCACTTTCCCATTAGAGGGTTGAATTCATTTCTGTTTTCATTACTGGTACACAGTGACTTGTACAAAATTGCTTTCACCCAAATCCCACGTGGATGAACTTATAGCATTTTAATAAGATGGCTCTTTGCTTTGGGAAAGATTTAGAATGGATAAAATAAATCTTCTTATCTTTGAAGTAGTATCTTATTTTTGCCAGCAGACATACAGGACACATTCATAAAGGTTAGAAGGTTAGTTTGAATGTGAGTCCAAAGTATGCCTTTTATACTTGACCACATAATAATACAGGATTCTTCCTTTAAAAATTCAATATTGAAATTGTTATGGAGCATTTTTATTAGATGATAAAGAGATCCCCTTCTTCATATATACTCTATAAACTGCTGAGTTGTCAAAGTGTTCCATAAATAATGCAAGCCTCTTGGCCATCATTAACAAAAGACACCACTAAGTGGACAGAAAATTCAATGATTCCCTTTTATGGAGATCATAGGACACATACTTAGCACAATTTGCTGACCTTGCCATCAAAAAAATAACGTCTGCATAAACTCTGGCCTGGATCTTTTCATTTGGAAATGGAGAGGTGGGGGTTTTAAAAGGAGACACTGAACATTGTTTAAAACTCTCACTTCACTTTAGAAGTGGTCCACAGAGAAAAAAATGAAACTATTGCTTCTCTTCCATTCAGAGCACACTCTTCTGGCAAAGGCATGCTGAGCCAGAAATCTGAGCTCTTTCAAGAAATCAGCTTGTAGTAAGCCCAAGTGAACTGCAGAGTCAGATCCCAGTGTGAGAAGTTATATTATCATTCATGATAGGCCATGAATCATCACTCATGTGTCTCCTTTGTATGATGATGAATATGCCAGTCGAGCAGATTCACTGTATTTCTGTCCCTGGGAATTCAACTAGGGAAATGCAACATAGAGAAACAGGTGACTTGGTACGTTTATAAATACAAAGAAAACAGATGCCTATAGGGCAAATTTTCCTAAGACAACCAGATGCCCAGGCACTTGGTCTGGGCATACTCTCCCCTAGCCCTAAGCATTCAGATCTGATGCCCCATTTCTCAATATTCTAAGCAGTAACAAACCTCAACATCTTTGGTGAATTCATAATATCTGGATATTGCCCATCTATATCCAGCCCATCCCTGACTTGGAATATTCCTCATCAGTCAGTTGATCCTATAGTCTGGAAAGTGCAGTTGGACAGATTGTAATGTAGGAATTCTAGTGGCCATTCCAGATTTATTTCCAGCAAATGCACAAGTTAGGCGCTAGGCATCCCCAAATGTCCTGTTCAACAACTTGGAATCCACATTTCACTTGTTTCCCTTACTCAAATCAGACCCCAGACTGCCAAAATTCTTTACCTGACTAAATCTGCTAAACAACCCAGAAGTTCTTAAGAATTTTTTGCCATTTTCTAATTATATGGCCTACCATGATTAGCTTCTATAACAAACAAGCCCATGCCCTCAGAAGAAAAGCTAATGTTACATTCTAGAAAACATGCATTACCCTCTCAGTTTTGTGTCTTTCATTTCCAACCAGTTGTATTAGAGAATATTAAAAATATTATGGGCATGTTAAAAATTGGATTTCTGGTCTTTACTCCTGACTTTCTAAGTTAAAATATCTGAGAATCGGGCTCAGGAACTTTTATGTTTTATTAGAACCCAGATAGTTCTGTATATGCTGTAGTTTGAAAAACACTTGGAGGGTTTTCAACAAGACTCATTTTTGTCCTAATGTTCTGTATATCTGGACACATCCAAATGTGTCACTGCATACCACAGAGGAGCAGCCACAGGGTTTCTTGTAGCCATCAGCTACCTCATCCTCAGACCATTGCAGGACTGTGCTAAGGAACACTGGGCAGGTTGGAACGGGGTTGTGGAATATATGAAGACTGGAAATTATGAATCTGGGTTCAAGTTTAGCACTTTCATGTCTGGCTCCTCAGTCTTAGTTATAGTGCTTAACCTTTCCATTGTTAAGTTCTCTACTTATAAAATGGGAACAAACACGGTAAAGAACAAAACTTCTTCGCAGATTGTAAAGGGATTGACTGAATCAATGAAAGGACAGGACCTTGTATATCTGATTTACCTCAACAAGTGCTAGTTTTCTTCCTAATTCTCCATTTGCAAAATAATCATGGAAATGACTCCTGGTTTGTGAGTAGTTTTTTTTTTTTTTTTTTTTTACATATTTTTTTATTTATTTCTGAGAGAGAGAGAAACAGCATGAACAGGGGAGGGTCAGAGAGAGAGGGAGACACAGAATCGGAAACAAGCTCCAGGCTCTGAGCTAGCTGTCAGCACGTAGCCCGACGCGGGGCTCAAACCCACAAGCCATGTGATCATGACCTGAGTCGAAGTCGGACGCTTAACCGACAGAGCCACTCAGGCACCCCGAGTAGTTGTGAAGTTCACATTGGTTGTATGTGAAGGAGACTCTACAGATAAGATAGCTCCATAAGGAGCAGGAAACCCTGAATTCCTTCCCCTGCCTTGAAAGAGGGACATAGAAGGCTACCACACCAGTTCAGTCTGAGAGAAGGGCTATGTGGTCAGCAGAATAATGGGCCCTTCAGATATTCCTGTCCTAATCCCTAGAATCTGTAAATGTCTTACATGGCAAAATAATTCTGCATATGTGATAGGACTTTGAGATGGAGAGATTAGCCAGGATTATCCAAGTGGATCATAAATGCAATCATAGATGTCCCTCTAAGAGAAAGACAGAGGGAGATTTGACAATAGAAAGAAAAAGCAATATGAAAAAGACATAAGGAAAGAAAGGGCTGGGTTCTGCCAGGAAGGTGTAACAATTCAAAGAATGCAAGTGGCTTCCAGAAGCTGGGGAAGGCAAGGAAACGGATCCTCCCTGAGGTCCTCCATAAGGAGCCAGTGCTGCTAATACCTCAGTGTGCTGTCTTCACGAGACTCATTTCAGATTTCTGGCTGTCAGAATTGTAGGGGAATATATTTATATTATTTTGAACCACCAAGTTTATGGTCATTTGTTACACCAGCTTTAGGAAACTAGGGCAGGTGGGTTTTTAAATAAAATTATTTCTAAGAAAGTAAAGGAAATATATTAATAATTTACAAAGAAGATGTATTTGAAACTCTAATAAGACATTTTGGACTTGTATATATTTACTTCACCAACATTGACAGGACACTCACTAAGTGCTTAGCACAGTGCAGTTCAGTAACAGCCTGACATGATCTACAATATCCATTACCCCAGTCCATTTGCCCCACCTGAATGAAGCATCTATGGGGAAAAAAATGCTAACTACCTCTTCAAAATTCAGATCCTGGATAGAGTCAAGCTGGCATAGTTTATGCCAGAGCTGGGCCTCATTATCTCCAGAACCAGCTTCCTGGAACCCTTTTTGGAATGAGTTTCTCAGGTTGGCTCCAGTGACACTGTCCTTTGAGGCCCCTGTGGGTAAGGACACCCAGGAGGGAAGGGTAGTGTATTCCTCCCCATCTCTATCATCTTCTCTACTGGCTATCTTCATCTTATTTGTTTCCTTTTTGTCCCATTTTTCCTCATCCTTGCTCTGTCTGCCAGAATCATATTGCCCACTTATTGAAAAGGTTGGCTTTGTGGTTAAAACAAAGCTGATGCAATCAGTTCAATGCACAGAGGTCCCTGGGCTAAGGATAAGGTGATGGTGTAATTTATCATTCACAGCAGGACACTTCTGCATTAAAAGCAGCATTGCCGACCTGAGACAGAGTATCTGCTGGAATTGGCAAGCTCCAACTAGACAGTGGCATGGCCAGCCCAGAGTGGTACTGCTGCAGCTGGGACAAGGAAAATAGAACAGATGGTCCTTCTGTCGGGCTCCTGTGTTCCCTTGTCCACACTGAACACTACAGACCTGTGGCTGTCTTAGCCTTCCAGAAGAGCCCTGCAGGACCCCCTAAGGGCTGAGAAGAGACCTGCTGGGGTGTAGAAACAGGACACTGACCTCTCATTCCCTTTATCCAAGAACACTACCCAAGTAGAGCCAGACAGCCAAGAAATTTGTCTCAATTTAGCAGCACATACTCCAGCATCCTGTTCTACCATTCTAGGCTCTGATGGGCAATTGACCTTCCTAAAGAGTCAGGGCTCTCTAGAACTCATCAACAGGCAATTCTGTGCCACACACACTGCACAGGGTTTAGTGTTCTCTTTTGGCCAACCATTGGGTTCCTACTTCTTAAGACAGCCAGCCAAAGCCTCTGGGTCATTTGCAGAGCAGTCCAGAATCACATACCTGGAATGCCGTCACAGACAACACCACTTTTATTTTATTTTTTGTTTTTATTTTTTTAATATTTTCATTTATTTCTAGGAGAGAGAGAGACAGCATGAGCAGGGGAAGGTCAGAGAGAGAGGGAGACACAGACTCTGAAACAGGCTCCAGGCTCTGAGCTGGCAGTCAGCACAGAGCCCGACGCGGGGCTCGAACTCACGAACCGCGAGATTATGACCTAAGCAAAAGTCGGACGCTTAGCCGACTAAGCCACCCAAGCGCCCCAACAACACCACTTTTAATTTAGAACACCCCAGGGTTCCGAGTGGCTCAGTTGGTTAAGCATTCGATATTGGCTCAGGTCATGATCACACGTTTGTGGGTTTGAGCCCCATGCGAGGCTCTATGCCTATAGCTCAGAGCCAAGAACCTGCCTCAGATTCTGTCTCTCTCTCTTACCCTTGCCCACTTATTCTCTGCCTCTCAAAGATGAATAAGCATTAAAAAAAGAACATCATTTCCACCTGTCAGGTTCTTAATATATTTTTGTTTTGTTTTGTTTGTGATGAGCTCCTTCCCCCTAGGGTGGGCAGATAAAACACAGAATACCCAGTGAAATTTTAATTTCAGTTAATAACGATTTTTTTAGTGTAAAGATGTCTCATGCACTATTTATATTATCTTGTATTTTTATTTTCTAAATCTACTAACCCTACATTCCCTCATTTCCCCTCCCCAAACTCAAGGAGATATTTTCCAAAATCCTAACATGGTTGTATAATGTCAAAAATACATGTTTAAAAGCTTTACTTGCTTGTTTATTTAGGTTAGTGTTGTGAAGAGGGATACAGTGGTGACTATTTCATGCCCACACAGTGAATTCCATGAGGGCAAGGTCATCCAGTAGTATAAACTATGTGTTCAGATTTCCTTCATGTCTTTTACTCTTGGGAGGGGTGAAAAAAATTACTATGCACAGCTGGTGATGTCTTCTGGAAGTTTCCCTAACACCATCATTAACTCCAGACACAGATGACATGTAAGCTGCTCAGGCATGTGTTTCAAAGGCTTCATATATGTACAAAGGCTCCTTGACTTTGAATATCCTCATTTGAGCCATTTTGCTAAAAAGTCTGTAGCCAGAAACTTTAAGTAAATTTTATTTATTTTTTATTTCTTTTTGGTAACATTTAAAATTAACAACTTTTGTACAGCTCAATGAGCACACTGGTGGTGAACATCCATTATAGCACCTTTTTTATTTTGTTTTGTTTTCTGAAAAAAAAAGTTATTTGAAAGCAGATACACAGTAATTAAATACTAATGGAGTATGTGTCTTAGGGACAAATAGCTGGAGAGGTGGGAAGGAGAGTTTAAAGGCCCCAGGTGGTCCTCATTAGTTATTAATAGAATCAACAGATTAATAAGTGAAGAAAATATGATTTCCACTCACAAAGTTACTCTTAATATTATCCAGACACCACACACACATACACACACACACACACACACACACACACACACACAATGCAAGAATGGTCTTACCTCAGAAGTTAAAATCCTGAGTGTTCCAGAATCTTAGGGTTTAGCAAAAGTTATGTCATGGTGTTGGTGGCCAGGTAGGGGTGGAATATATAAATTATTTTACATATTAAAAGACCTCATGGAAATTAGCCCATGGATGCTTCCTGAATATATTGTAAATGAAAATGTCCTCCAGCCGGAGACTCCCAGGAACATGCTTGCAGGTGAATAAGGTCAGTGTATTGTCCCTTAAAGCTAGAGAAACCACACATATTGCATCCCATGGGGAGTCATGGATCATTTGGGTAAGAGGGTGTCATAAAGGATTCATTACAGGACTAGGGTTTGTGTTGGGTGACTCTGGAGGAGTTCAAAGAAATGGGACTTTGGTCTGGATTGGGTGCTATCAGGAAGCATAATATTGTGCTTGGGTATCCTAATAAATCCCATCTAGAAGGAGAGCAGACTAGAGCAAGAGGTCATTGTTCTACTTATAAAGAAGCAGCACTCTCGGGGTGCCTGGGTGGCTCAGTCGATTGAGCGGCTGACTTTGGCTCAGGTCATGATCTCACTGTTCGTGGGTTTGAACCCTGCGTTGGGCTCTGCTGACAGCCAGCTCAGAGCCTGGAGCCTGTTTCAGATTCTGTGCCTCCCTCTCTCTCTGACCCTCCCCTGCTCTCTCTCTCTTTCTCTTTCTCAGAAATAAATAAGAAACATTAATTTTTTTTTAAAAAAAAGAAGCAACACTCTCTCACTCTATCTGGGAGAGGAGGATATTTGGCCAGTTTTGTAGTTTTGACAGTATTCCTCTTTTGTCTGTATTCAGACATGATAATGTACTGGTTTTGCTCTCATCTTGATTCATCACATGCCCTAAATGGCCTTGCCTGACATTGTGTGCAGTATGGTTGTTTACTCTCATTGGGAGAGCATGAAGGCCCAGGTGTGAGTGCAAGACTGGTTCTTGCCTATCAACCAGGGTTCCTTTTCTCTTTCTCATGTCCAAACTATAATAATCAATGCAAAATATGACTATATTAGCACTCTTTTGTTTTTGTTCACTACAGGATTATTATTATTGATGGATAAGATATCATCAACATTCTTTAGAAACACTGGAATGTCATTAAGTGGGTAGATATGATATTTGAAATTATGAGATGCCTAAAGGAAGAGTAATAAAAATTTTTGGGCTAAGGGCAATGCAATATCCAAAGACACCATTGTGATGCAGCCACTGAACCAAACCTCAGGAGACCACAGGAAGGGTACATCTGTCCCTATTAGTGGCAGACACCTTCTCCTGAATGTGCCTCTCTCACTGTGGTTCCCTCACTTGAGCTACCTCTCTGCCCACAGCCCAAAGGATATCTATCCAACACTTTTACACTTCCTGGACTCCATGGAATATTCCTTAGTAGCCCCTGGCAGTGCAGCCTCCCACTTCAAGGAGAGTTTATGATAAAGACGTAAGATGTCCCCATTTTACTCCCCCATCTACCATCTGGGAAAGAAGGTTAGACCTTCCCTACTGCTCCAAGCATAACCAGAAGCCTAGAATAACACACAAGAGACAATCCAAGAACTCTAAAAGTGGTCAGAGGATGGAGGGCTGGTTTGGGACCCTAGGAAGAGAGGAACAGTGGCAGGCTAACCAGTGTCTCTCCCGCCCAACAGAAGAACGATCCCAGTGGAGTGTCTGAAGGTGGCCAGATTGGTTTGTTCCTTTTCTGATGAAACAGAGTCCTTATGACAATACCAGCTCAACACCACTAGCAAGGGGGATGAATCCTGAGACCTGCCAGTGTGAACAGTCTGCACTCTCCTTTCTTACAAGCTGAGAATTTCCTCCCCACCTAGAGATACCTGGTGGATAAATAGCACCTGCAGAAGGACCCTGCCTGGGAAGCCTCTTTGTGCAGTGTAGGACACCCTGTCTCATTGAAAGACAGCCAGCGATGGGCCTGGGAAAGCCCCTTCTGCCCCTCAGGCAGCATCAGCAGGGACTATAGGAGCCCCAGGAACACCACATAAACCCAGCAGGGGAAAATAACACTGCAAAGACCCTGACCCTGTCAATGAAACCACAGCCCACAAAATAAGCCAGGGAATGCATGCCTAAACAGAAGACTGCTTGCTAAAGCAAAAGATTTGAAAAGGACCCAGAGTCGCCTACATGACAGACAAAATGTCTACGACGCAAGGAAAAAATCACCCATCACACCATGAAGCAAGAAAACCACAACTTGAATGAAAAAAGACAAGGGCTGCCAACACAGAGTGAATCGGATATTGGAACTGTCTGACAAGAACTTTAAAATAACCGTCACCTAAAAAAATAAAAAAAAATGCTTCGACAATGATACATTTTTTTGAAATAAATGAAACACTGGAAAATCTGTCCTTCCCTCAGCTCCAGGGCTGGCAGCGGCTTTCTGTGATTCCCGCCTCTCTACACCTTAGAGCCCTTGATCACTCCTTCAGTCTCAGCTGCCTGCTTTTGTCTGTTTGATGGTTCTTCTTATGAAATCTTCCATGATCACATTTCTACCTCTCGTCTGCACTGACTGCCACAGAGAACTTTGCCAAGTTTAGAAAATACCATTTGGAGAGGTGGAGAAGAGGGTTTATAACATACTTATCTAGAAAATGCCTGAGTCGTAGCACTACTAGGAATGTATCCAATGGATACAGGAGTGCTGATTCATAGGGACACATGTATGCACCCCAATGTTTATAGCAACATTTTTAATAATAGCCAAATTATGGAAAAAGCCTAAATGTCCGTCAACTGATGAATGGATAAAGATGTGGATTATATTTACAATGGAATACTACTTGGCAATGAGAAAGAATGAAATCATGCCATTTGCGGAAATGTGGATGGAACTGGAAGGTATTATGTTAAGTGAAACAAGTCAGCAGAGAAAGACAGATACATGTTTTCACTCATATGTGGATCTTGAGAAACTTCACAGAAGACCATGGGGGAAGGGAAAGGGAAAAAAATAGTTCAAAAAAGAGGGAGGGAGGCAAACCATAAGAAACTCAAATACAGAGAACAAACTGATGGGGGAATGGGGGAGAGGAGAAAATGGGTGATGGGCATTGAGGAGGGCACTTGGGATGAGTACTGGGTTTTGTATGTAAGCAATGAACCATGGGAATCTACCCCAGAAACCAAGAGCACACTGTATACACTGTATGCTAGCCAATTTGACAAAAAATTATGTTAAAGAAAAGAAAAGAAAATGTCTCAAAATTTTCTTTTTGCCTTTTTTCCCCCTCTTTCTGTCCTGGGCTTGATCATATGTTATTCATTCATCAACCAAGTCTTGTTGGCTATGATCTTCCATCCCACATCCTGCAAATCTCACCTGGTATCTCACTTTAAAAACGAGGGTACTTCAGCTTCTGTCTTCAAATTTGCTCAGATGTTCAGCGTAGTCCTCAACACCTGCCCTCTGAGGTGGATATGAGGAGGATATGCTATATTCCTTGATTCCATCTTCAAGAATCTGAAGACAAATTGGATTACACCATGCCCTACTGACAACCTTCAATGCCCCCTACATTGGTCTCAGGAAAATCAATGACATCCCAATGTCACACTTCCAGCTCTTAGCCTTACTTAACTGCTTGACCATCTGGTACTGCACTTACATAGTCAGGAGCCTCCTCTGAGCTGCTGCCACTTCTATCTGCCTGCTGGGTAACTCTGCTTATTCTCCATGTGCTGAACAAGGTTGCTTCCAGAGACACTCCCTTGGCCCCTTCCTTCCACTCGACTCTCCCAAGTCTTCATCCTGTCACACATATCCTGTCTCATTCATGTCCATGTCCATTTATGAGTTTACCACCCTCCATGCCAGACTAGCAGCCCCATGTAGGTATGCTTCTCCCCCTTTCTACAAGGGAATGTGCAAAGCATGTAGTAGAGATTCAGGTACTCATTCCATGAGAGGCTCTGCTGATTTTCATGTGTAATGAATAACTTCTCCCTCCTGACCGGCCGGCTTCTTGTGGGGTTCACTGCCAAAGCCACTTTTTTTCATTTTTGACTTGTGCTTTGCAGTATTGGGGTCCTGGAAAAGACCACTTGGAAGAGACAACTGACAGTCTCTCTAAACTTTGATTTTCTCACAAGAGAACATGTGGCTGGATGTCCTTGCCCATGGTGTCAAGAGCAGTTTATTAAACTTCAAAGGGAAATGAGTAACAGAACAGCTGGGAAGCTGTTTGTTATAAGCCTTTATTTTTCATTTTAAAGTTAATTTGTTTATTTTTAGATATACAGAGACAGAGCGAGTGGGGGAGTAGAAGAGAGAGAGGGAAAGAGAGAATCCCAAGCAGACTCCACACTGTCAGCACAGATCCCTATGTGGAGCTCAAACTCATAAACAGTGAGATCATGACCAAAGCCAAAGTCAGATGCTCAACTGATTTAGCCGCCCAGGTGCCCTTGCTATAAGCCTTTCAAAGCAAGAATGGAGTGCCCTCGTGAGAAAATGAGGTTTGATCATGGTGAAAATAAACCTAGCTGACATTTCTGAGTGTTTCCTGTGTCTGGACTGTATCTAAACACCTGTCTCAGTAGGCACCTCAGTATCTATAATAATAATAATTATATAATAATAATAATAATAATAATTATTATTATTATTATTATTAGCCATTTACTCTTCACAGATGGGGAAATCGAGGTTTGAATTAGGTGCCTACATAGAGCATGCTGGAAGCCAGTCAGTGGGAGGTAGAGTTAGGTTTGTGGATTGACCCGGGGTGGCCATTTCTAACCACTTCACTAGAGAAATGACAGAGGGCTTGAAGGGAATGGCTTTGCAAGCCTCAAAGTGCCTTGGAGAGGTTTTCTTTTTCTTTTTTCTTTTTAATTTATTTCTAGGATAGAGAGAGACAGCGTGAACAGGGGAGGGTCAGAGAGACAGGGAGACACAGACTCTGAAACAGGCTCCAGGCTCTGAGCTGGCAGTCAGCACAGAGCCCGACGCGGGGCTCGAACCTACAAACCGCAAGATCATGACCTAAGCGAAAGCCGGACACTTAACCGACTAAGCCACCCAGGCGCCCCTTGGAGAGGTTTTCTTAATCATTGCCCATCCAAACTTATTAGATTAGTGGTGCCTTAACACAGACTTAGAATACTCCTTGGGAAACTCTAGCTGCATGACCTCAGGGCATCATACTCAGCCACCCCCTGCTGCCCAGGCTTCAACTAAAAATGCTTTTAAGAAGGACCAGTGCCTCAAAACTCGTGGTATTGAAGAATACATCTTTCAAAGAAAAACAGTTTTAGCCCCAAATTTCATTCACAGCTATTGAAGACAGCACTCACCAGTGACAAATACAATAATTACTTTGAATGAAAGTAAAGCTGAGTCAACAAGGCAGCCATAGCATCTTCACATTTCCTTTAATTCCAGATATTGAAAGACAGGACACTATTCTCTATTCCCTATGGTTTCCAAGGTAAGACAGACATGTTTGGAGTAAATGAATATAGTGTTGGGACATTGAGTATAGTTTTAATTCAAAAACAAGCATTTGTGAGAGACTGAGCAAATTGCTAGTTTTGGCCTTAGTTTTTCTGTTTGATTGTAGCTGAGGCACCACCTTCTCTGGGAAGTCTTTCATGATTTCCCAAGGCTGAGATACCTGACTTCTTGTCTCCTTATGTATCTAAGTCTTACTGAGGAAGAGCTCTTGTTCCAGCTAAGGGACTGTTCTTTCACATGACTCTATCCACTTTGCCCCTCAGAGCTTGGAAGAGGGGATATCATGTCATATCAAGGTGTTTTTATTAGTCTGCTGGGGTTGCTGTAACAAGCTGCCATGGAATAGGGCTTAAACACTAGAAGCTTATTGTCTCGTGCTTCTGGAGGCTGGAAGTCTGAGATCAAGATACCAACAAAGTTGGTGTGTTATGAGACCTCTCTGTGAGGCTTGCAAATGACCCTCTTCTCCATGTGTTTCACATGGTCTTCCCTCTGTAGGTGTCTGTGTTCTAATCAACTGTCCTTAGGACACCAGTCAGATTGGATTAAGGCCCACCTATATTGTAGTCCAACCAACGTGAGTTTGCTCCCTGGTCAGTCAGAAAATGCACAAGGCTGAGCTGTCACACTAGGAAAACTTTATTTGCAGGAAATAAGGGGATCTTGGGGAATAAGTTCCAAAGACTTGGCTCCTTGAGCAAGGGCGGACGGATTCCTTTTATTTAGGGTTGGGATCGATATTTAGATAGGAAAGCATTGTCATCATATGTAGAAGTGGACTTAAGGTCACACATGTTCCTTAAGGAAAATTGCCTATAATATATTGCATGTTATGTAAATGAGGCTGAGGCTCTTTGGGTAGAGATTTTAGTAGGTAGGTTTTGGTCATTCTATATGTCACTCCCTGGTCCATCTTCACAGGCAGGAGTCAGGGGTGACACTCAAACTGGTCTGGTTGGTCTGGGTTGGTTGGGGGTCTGGTCTGGGCAGTTGCTATCACTTAAGGGGCAGTTTCACTGTTCATTTGCTTGAGTTAAGAGATAAGATGGAAAGGAGAGCTTAAGGAAAAAATGTGGGACAAAATTGGGTGAATACAAGCAGGTAGGCAGCGAAGGTCAGGTTTGGGTCTAGCTGATGACAAACTTAACCTCATTCTACAAAGGATTTGAGACATTGCTATTTCAAATGCACAATCATGTTTCCCTCTGTAGAAAGGGGCCTTGGCAGATGCAAATGTCTGAGGTTGTCACAGAGGAACCAGAAAGCCAATGATGACAGGGTATAGGGAGCATCCTGAAGCATGGGCAGTGGATGTCATTTTCTGAGCCTTTATTATGTTTAAAAACTGTAACAGCAGTTTCTACTGTATTGTGATTATCAAAATGCACAAGGGGAACCATGAGACTCATTTTAACTCTGAAATATTTGTTCCTGAAAAACTATCTGTATCTTAAAAAATAGTACAGTATAACATGTCTTGAAAAACAGCTTGTAGTTAGTATTAATAGAAAGATATACAATGAGGGGCGCCTGGGTGGCTTAGTCGGTTAAGCGTCCGACTTTTGCTTGGGTCATGATCTCGCGGTTCGTGGGTTCGAGCCCCGCGTCGGGCTTTGTGCTGACTGCCAGCTCAGAGCCTGGAGCCTGTTTCAGAGTCTGTGACTCCCTCTCTGACCCTCCCCTGCTCATGCTGTCTCTCTCTCTGTCTCCTAGAAATAAATAAAACATTAAAAAAAAAAGATATACAATGATAAATGGCCAGTTCTTGGTTACTTTCATTGACCATGGGGAGAAAAATGGGCAAACACAGGTGGAGGAATATTAGGATCCACAACTGTAGTTGATCCTTCAACATAAAGATCCACAGCTTCAACATAAAGTTAAAAACACCTGCCAGGATACTCTCAAAATATTGAGAATATAACTTTCCACTAGCCTTGGAATTTAAGAAGAACACTTACTCTCTACAGTTAGTCATTTTTCTGAATATAGGTCAAGGGCCTTAAAAAGGTGTCATGAGTGGATGAAAGCAGGACCAGATATGCTCCCTGCCAAAACAGCAAGAATGCTAAACAGCAGCAAGGAGGTAAGTGAAATGACAGAGCTACATGCCACACTCTTCAAAACACTGCAGCCAAGAAAAGAGAGATAAGAGCGGAGTGGGTCTGCAAGGCACAGACCCTGCTTCAGTGTTACACTCCCACGTACACGTCCTACCGAAACACCTGACTCCACTCTCCCCGCCCCAGTCACACCAATCTGGAATGAGGCTGACAGAGAAGTGAAATTGTAATCTAGAGGGGAATGTGTCTAGAAATCCCATGAATGCAGAATGTCCTGCTGACCCCTTGATGGTCTCAGCAGAAGCAGAAAACCCAACCAGGGATCTTCACATTGTCTTTCCCAGATGGACAGAGTAAAAGGGAATGTGATATTAACCACCTACAAGGCACAATCAGATCCAAAGAGAATGCTCCCACATCCCACCCATTTGTTGGACTAGCAGCTACATCCATGAGTATTTTTTCTTCTCTCTGTCCTGAGCAGACTGGGTGTAAGGATAAGGGTTGGGCAATACTGCTGTGGAGATGAACTGGTAGGAGGCCCCAGAAGTTCATGCTGAATTAGAGAAATAAATGGAAGCCTTCTCTCAGTGGTACTTCAAATGTCGGTGGCACTTAACAGGCCAATGACTGCAGCAACAAGGTAACATAAACCCTAGACCCTCCATCCTTCCTCTCAGAACCTCAGGGCAGAAGAGCAGAAAAAGAGGGAGGAGTGGGCCCTTACATCAAGCTTGAATGGAAAAATAATTAGAGATTTGGGAAAAAGGATCAGAGACCTTCTCAGTTAGAGGAAATAGAAAGTCTACACAGAGCTGCCCAAACTAAGCAGACGCAAGATGAAAATAAATGGCAAGGCATCCATGCAAACATGCTCCTGGAGAATAGAAAGGAAAGTGTGGTCACAGCATGTGGGAGAGGCAAAGATTCCACTCTGTAGGGAGAGAGAACTGAATGATGCTCCAACATTGGATATGAGAAGTTAATGAGAAATTGATTTCAATAAAACAAGAGCTTAAAGATATTAGTGAATAAAATGAAAGGCAAATTGAAGAGCTTGGGAGACAAATTGAGAATCTAAAACCCACCATTTCAGAACACATGAGAGCACTGGAAACAGGTTCAGATGGATAAATCATGAAATAAAGGTTTAGTTATGTTATGCAAAAGTATATGTGTAGTTACATTAAGCAGATAGAAAGAATACATTTTCCATTTTAACAAAAGGAATACCCATATGCCAAAAAGAGGGAAAACAAAACCCAAAACATAGGATGCAAAAGAAATATTAACTACATGGGGCGCCTGGGTGGCTCAGTCGGTTGAGCATCCGACTTCGGCTTAGGTCATGATCTCGTGGTTTGTGGGTTCGAACCCCGCATCGGGCTCTGTGCTGACAGCTAGCTCAGAGCCTGGAGCCTGTTTCAGATTCTGTGCCTCCCTCTCTCTCTGATCTTCCCCTGCTCATGCTGTCTCTATCTCTTTCTCAAAAATAAATAAAATATTTAAAAAAAAAAGAAATATTAACTACAGACATCATTTGAGGAAAACTAATATTAGAACAAAACATATCAGTTCTATTAAAATGTAAATGAATATTCATGATAGACCTATAACAAAGTGACTCAAAAACATTTAAAAATAAAATTATGAGTGAGGGGGGCGCCTGGGTGGCTCAGTTGGTTAAGCGTCCAACTTCAGCTCACATCATGATCTCACGGTCCGTGGGTTCGAGCCCCACATCGGTCTCTGTGCTGACAGCTCAGAGCCTGGAGTCTGCTTTGGATTCTCTCTCTCTCCCTCTCTCTCTCTCTCTGCTGCTCCTCCGCTCATGCTCTGTCTCTCAAAAATGAATAAACGTTAAAAATTAAAAAAAATATGAGTGAGGATATGTGAGGCATAAGCTCAGGAGAGGAAACTTGGGGACCTGACTTTAAGAATAGACAAGTGTGTATTCAAGGTCCTATTTAGAATAGGATCTAAATATGATGCATTAATTGTTCAATATCAGATGGTAACAGTAAGAAAAACTAAGTGAGAAGTACTGCAAATAGGAGAGTGGTCATTCCTTCCCATCTCAGACAGGTCAGTGTCAAAGGGTAGAACGCCAAGGCTGTACTCTGGAAAGGACCCATTTATACAAACTGATTATATTAAGAAAAACTCAAAATATTCCTCAATAAATTATAATTATTAGAAATAGTACAGAATACATGGTGCTTGAAGAACAATGTGCTATAATTATAAAGTAAATTTTAACTTTAAAAAGGTCAACATTTATACAATAATAAAAAAATCAGTTCAAAGAAGATATCAAAGCTGAATAAGTTAGAACAACAACAAAATAAGCAATAAAAATAGAAGAGAAGCTGTAACTTGGATGAACCTTGAGGACATTATGATAAGTGAAATAAGTCAGTCAGAGAATGACAAATACTATATGATTGCAGCTGTGTAAGGTACCTAGAATAACCACAGTAGTAGAGACAGACAGTAGAATGTGACTGCTAGGGAGAAGGGGATGGGAAGTTAGTACAGAGTTGGGTGCAGAGTTCCAGTTTTGCAAGATGAAAAGAATTCTGGAGATGGCTGGTGGAGATGGTTATACACCAATGTGAGTATACTTAATGCCATAGAACCATACATTTAAAAATTATTAAAATTCCAAATTTTCTGTTATGTATATTTTATCACACACACACACATACACACATAAAAAATATATATACATATATATATATATTTCTAAAAGAGGATCAATTTCAAGACTCACTATAAAGCTATAGCAATCAAGACAGTGTGGTATTAACAAAAGAACAGAAGAGAATAGAGAACTCAGATGGAACTGAGTGAAACAGAATAGAGAGTCCAGTAATAGACACACATAAATATACTCAACTGATTTTTGACAAAGGAGCAAAGGTAATTCACTGGTAAAAGGATAGTGTTGTTGTTGTTTTTGAAATAACTGATGCTAGAGCAACTGAATGTACATATGCAAAACAATGGAGTAAATAGTATTTTCAATAAATGGTACTGGAACAACTGGATATGCACATGCAAAAAAAAAAGAGAAAAAGATACAGACTTTACACTGTTCAAAATTTAACTCAAAATGAACCACAGGTCTAAACATAAAACACAGTATTATAAAACTCCTAGAAGATAATGTAGGAGAAAACTTAGATGACCTTGAGTATGGAAATTACTTTTTGGATTCAATAGCAAAGGCATGATCCTTGAAAGAAATAATTGATAAAGTAGATTTCATTTATTTATTTGTTTTTATTTTTTAAATGTTTATTTTTGAGAGAGAGATGGAAACAGAGTACAAGTGAGGAGGGTCAGACAGAGATGGAGACAGAATCTGAAGCAAGCTCCAGGTTCTGAGCTCTCAGCACAGAGCCTGACACAGGGGCCAAACTCAAGAACCAACTGTAAGATCATGACCTGAGCTGAAGTGGGTCACTTAACCTACGGAGCCACCCAGGAACTCCTAGATTTCATTAAGTGCAAAACTTCTTCTCCGTGAAAAACAATGTTAAGAGAATGAAAGACAAATTACAGATTGGGAGAAAATATTTGGAAAAAAACACATTTGATAAAGGTCTGTTATCCTGTATATATATATATATATATATATATATATATATATATATATATATATATATATATATATGTATCCTGTATATATACATATATATAGAGAGAGTTCTTTGTGTGTGTGTATATACACACACACAAAGAACTCTTAAAACTCAACAATAAGGGCAAATTAACCCAATTAAAAAATGGGCCAGGGTGCCTGGGTAGCTCAGTAGGTTAAGTGCCCAACTTCTACTCAGATCATGATCTTAGAGTTGATGAGCTGGAGCCCTGCATTGGGCTCTCTGCTGTCAGCACAGGCCCAAAATTCTTAACATATACTTCCTCAAAGATAGACATATGGCAAATAACCATATGGAAAAATGCTCCACATCATTTGTCACCAGGTAAATGAAAATGAAAGCAACAATGAGATACCACTACTTTCTTTTTTTTTTTTTAATGTTTATTTTTGAGAGACAGAGTGTGCACAGGGGAGGGGCAGAGAGAGAGGGAGACACAGAATCTGAAGTAGGCTCCAGGCTCTGAGCTGTCAGTACAGACCTCCGATGCTTGATCTACTGAGCCACGCACGTGCCCTGAGATACCACTACTTTCCTATTAGATGGCCAAACTCTGGAAAACTGACAAAACCAAATCCCAGAAAGAAAAGGAAGCAACAGAAACTCCCCTTCATTGCTGGTGGGAATGCAAAATGCATTCTATGTATTCTATGCAAAACTAAATATATTCTCACCATATGATCCAGCAATCACACTTCTTGGAATATACTCAAAAGGGTTGAAAAGTTATTTCCAAACAAAATCTGCACATGGATGTTTATAGCATCTTTTCTTATCATTTCCGTAACTTGGAAGTAAACAAGATGTCCTTTAGTAAGTAAATGGATTAATAAACTGTGATACATCCAGACAATGGACTATTATTCACCTATAGATAGAAATGAGCTATCAAGCCATGAAATGACATGGAGAAACCCTAAATTTATTACTACTAAGAAGCCAATCTGAAAAGGTTATATACAGTATGATCCAACTGTATGGCTTTTGGGGAGAAAAAAAGAAACAGAATTATGGAGACAAAGATCAGTGGTTGTCAGAGGTTGTGGGGGCGGAGATGAAGGAATAAATAGACAGAGCACAGGCTTTTAGGGCAGTGATACTATTCAGTGTGTTGCTTTAATGTTGGATACATGTCATTATATATATGTGCAAGCCCATAGAATGTGTAATGTGAAGAGTGAGCTTTAAGGTAAACTATGAACTTCTGGTGGTTATGTTGTGACAATGTATCATCATTGATTATAAAAAAGGTGCCAATCTCGTGGAGGATGTTGATAACGGAAGAGGTTATGCATGCTTGTAGGTGGGGGGTATATGGTAACTCTCTGAAGCTTCCCCAAGTTTTATATATTTAAAACTGCTCTAAAAATAAGTCTTACATATAAAAAATAAGAGTAGAGGAAAAGAACTGAAAATTTAAAAATAAAAGCATAAATTTAAGAAGTATAAACCAGTAGAATTTGTTTATGGGCAGTGTTTGTTAGATGGTAAATTCATAAAAATCCAACACAACAAAAGTGGGACTGATAACAAGGTTTTTTGGAAAAAAAAATTAGGAGTGTGTATAATTTTAAATTTGACATTGGAGAGTCAGACCAAAAAGTCTGGAGAACTGGGAAGAATTGTGGCACAAGATTGCAATCCTGTGATTCCTAAATTGGGGTGTGCTCAAGGCACAATGATATTTGACCACAAGAGTTCAAAAAGACTGAAACTGTGGAGAGTACCTCCCCCCCACCATGTGTGAGACATCAGGACCTCCTACCCATAATATAATAAGCTCTGATACCAGAAAATAAAACCCATATGCAAATGAAGTAAGTGGTAATTAGAAAAGGAGCCAAGAGCAGTGAGGTCAAGTGTAGGAAAGATTGCAGGAGGGTTTGGAGCAGAAAGAATGTAGTAATGAGAGAATATTAAATTATGTAGAAAGAGTTATTTCCAGAAGCATGTGCCTCAAGATGGCTTCTGGTTAATTAGCGCTTTAGGTTGGTCTGTTCTCCAAGTAGCTCTGTCCATCACATCAATACAATGACTAGTCATGTCTGACATATCTGTGCTGCCTGGCCTGGTTTGACCCTCTGACTCCTACTGTCAAGTGAAGCTACTATCCTGCGCCTGAGAGCCAGCGGGGATGGCAGCTCCTCTCAAACCATGGTTCCCCTTGTACAGTGTGCAAGCTGTCCCAGGATGGGTCAGGTCAGCACAAAGTCAATAGGGACTTCAGCCAGTTCCCCAAACCAATGAATAAATCTAAGGGTGTTTGAAAATACAAAAACAAAATCCTTGGTGAGCCAAATCAATAAAAACAGAAGAAAGGAGAAATATACAGTTAGAAATGAAAAACTGAGGAACAGCCATCAATACAGAGGAAATTAAAAAATTCTAAGTGCCTGTATTGTAAATCTGTGCAAATATGTTGAAAAAAAAATAGGTCTGTATTTCCCTGATGAGGAGGGATGCTGAGCATCGTTTCATGTGTCTGTTGGCCATCTGGATGCCCTCTTTGGAAAAGTGTCTGTTCATGTCTTCTGTCCATTTCTTCACTGGGTTTGTTTTTTGGGTGTGAAGTTTGGTGAGTTCCTTATAGACTCTGGATATTAACCCTTTATCTGATATGTCATTTGCAACTATCTTTTCCCATTCCGTTGGTTGCCTATTAATTTTCTGGGTTGTTTCCTTGGCTGTGCAGAAGCTTTTAATCTTGATGAGGTCCCAATCGCTTATTTTTGCTCTTGATTCCCTTGCTTTTGGGGATGTGTCAAGTAAGAAGTTGCTGCGGTGGAGGTCAAGGAGGTGGTTTCCTGCTTTCTCCTCTAGGGTGTTGATAGTTTCCTATCTCACATTCAAGTCCTTTATCCATTTGAGTTTATTCTTGTGCATGGTGTGAGAAAATGATCTAGTTTCATTCTTCTGTATGTTGCTGTCCAGTTCTCTCAACACCATCTGTTAAAAAGGGTGTCTTTTTTCCATTGGATATTCTTTCCTGCTTTGTCAAAGATCAGTTGCCTGTATACTTTTGGGTCCACTTCTGAGTTCTCAATTCTGTTCCATTGGTCTATGTGTCTGTTTTTGTGCCAATATCATACTGTCTTGATGATGACAGCTTTGTAGTAGAGGCTAAAGTCTGGGATGGGGATCCCTCCCATTTTGGTTTTATTTTTCAGTATTCCTTTGGCTATTCGGGGTCTTTTGTGGTTCCATACAAATTTTTGGATAGTTTGTTCTAGTTTGGAGAAGTATGCTGGTGCAATTTTAATTGGAATTGCATTGAATGCGTAGAGTGCTTTGGGTAGTAATGGCATCTTAACTATATTTATTCTTTCTATCCATGAGCATGGAATGCTTTTCCATTTCTTTGTGTCTTCTTCAATTTCCTTCCTAAGTTTTCTATAGTTTTCATCATACAGATCTCTTGTATCCTTGGTTAGGTTTATTCCGAGGTATTTTATGTTTTTTTGTGCAATTGTGAATGGGATCAGTCTCTTGATTTCTCTTTCTGCTGCTTCATTGTTGGTGTATAAAAATGCAACCGATTTCTGTACATTGATTTTGTACCCTGCAACTTGGCTGAATTCTTGGATCAGTTCTAGGAGGCTTCTGGTGGAGTCTGTTGGGTTTTCTATGTAGAGTATCATGTCATCTGAGAAGAGTGAAAGTTTGACTTCTTCTTTGCCAATTCTGATGCCTTTGATTTCCTTTTGTTGTCTGATGGCTGATGCTAGAACTTCCAACACTATGTTAAACAACAGTGGTGAGAGAAATGGGCAGAAGATATGAACAGACACTTCTCCAAAGAGGACATCCAGATGGCCAACATACACATGAAACGATGCTCAGCATCCCTCCTCATCAGGGAAATACAAATCAAAACCACACTGAGATACCACCTCACGCCAGTCAGAGTGGCTAAAGTGAGCCAATCAGAGAACTCTAGATGCTGGCGAGGATGTGGAGAAACGGGCACCCTCCTACACTGTTGGTGGGAATGTAAACTGGTACAGCCCCTCTGGAAAACAGTGTGGAGGTTCCTCAGGAAACTAACAATAGAACTCCCCTATGACCCAGCAATAGCACTGCTAGGAATTTACCTAAGGGATACAGAAATGCTGATGCATAGGAGCACATGCACCCCAATGTTCATAGCAGCACTCTCCACAATAGCTAAAACATGGAAAGAGCCTAAGTGTCCATCAACGGATGAATGGATCAAGAAGATGTGGTTTATCTATACACTGGAATACTACATGGCAATGAGAAACAATGAAATCTGGCCATGTGTAGCAACGTGGATGGACCTGAGGGTGTTATGCTGAGTGAAATAAGTCAGGCAGAGAAGGACAGATACCATATGTTTGCACGTATAGGAGGATTAGGAGGGACTTGACGGAGGAACAAGGGGGAGAAGAAGGGCGGAAATGGTGGGGGAAAGGGAGAGAGGCAAACCATGAGAGACTCTTGAATGCTGACAAAAACTGAGGACTGATGGATGTGGGGGGCAGGAGGGATGGGCATGGAGGAGGGCACTTGTGGGGATGAGCACTGAGTGTTATGTGGAAACTAATTTGACAGTAAACTATTTGTAAAAAAAAAAAATAGATCGTAACTAGTTTTCTTAAAACAATGTGTAACTAAAGGTGACTCCAGAAGTGCTTGAGGACCTAATTGGCCCAATGGGAGGAATTCAGAAACATACGAATGGGGGCTCAGGCAGCCCCCAGGTGCATTCTTTTTCACTTATGAAGAAGATGATTCTAAAACCAAGTAACTGGTTGTAGCATGTAGAGATTTTTGTTTAGCACAGCAAGCAAGCAGCAGAATTATTAATCTCAATTATCAATATTAGTAGGAAAAATAACAGGTGAGGATCATCTCAGGAATATAATAGTGGTTTGGTCTTAATAAATCTATTAATATAATACAACTACTAGAGCAAAGGAGAAAATCTTCTGATCATCTCCATAGATACTGAGAGGCTGTGACAAAAATCTAACTTCCCCAGAAAGCCTTAATAGTTTGAGAATACATGGATACTATTTTTTATTATGACAAGGAAAATACATGTCTTCATGCAAGTTGAATGGTGAGACATTGAACCATCCCATTAACGTCAGGAACAAGATAAGTATGCCATCTGAACCATTATTATTTGACATTGTTCTCACATGCAGCTCCCTAAGAGAAAGAAATAAGGGAAATTATTGGAAAAGAGAAGGCAAAAGAGAATCTTGGAAACAGTAAAAATTACAATTAAAGTGGTTGAAATAAGGGAAATTATTGGAAAAGAGAAGGCAAAAGAGAATCTTGGAAACAGTAAAAATTACAATTAAAGTGGTTGATTATGACATTAATATATAAAATCAACTACATTCCTATATATCCAGTTAGCAAATAAAATGGAAGAAATCATTCCATTGAAAATGGTACCTAAATGATAAAATATCCAGAAATAAACAAGACATTCATAGCCCTATCTGAACAAAACCATAAAAATTTACCAAGTGGCATAAAATTAGATTGAATACAAGCCTAGATTGTAGCAATCTTTTTTTTAATGTTGAGGATTACTTTATTTATTTTTAAATAGTTTATTGTTAAGTTGGTTTCCACGTAACACCCAGTGCTCATCCCAACATGTGCCCTCCTCCTTGCCCATCACCTCCCTTCCCCTCCTCCCCACCCCCATTAGCCCTCAGTTTGTTCTCAGCATTCAGGAGTCTCTCATGGCTTGCCTCCCTCCTTCTTGCCAACTATTTTTCCCCTTGTCCAGCAGTCTTGAATAGGAGGACTAAATCTATAAAACCATTGTGACCTTAATTTAAAAAAAATGTGTGTATGTTGGAGAGAGGGAAAGGGTTGGAGAAGACAGAGGGAGGGAGATAGAGAGGGAGAGATGAAGGGAGAGTGATGAAGGGTAGAGGGGATAGTTGTCTTGAAAATATTAATTTTAATATGAATATTTGATATTAATATTAATGAAACTTCAGATTTGAAAGGCATTCTTAGAGAGACAAATGATAAGTAGAAATAGCCCAAAACACTTGGAAGAACTTAGTTTACAAATGAGATGGCATTTTTATTAAAATGGGGAAAAGACTAACTGTATTACAGAGATACACCATTATATATTTTGTTGGCACAACTGACTAGCCATTTGGAAAGAAAACAAATGCATTTATTTTTACCTTAATTTTCTGTAATAAATGAATTCCAGGGAGTAAGACTATGTAAAGGTAAACAAATGAAACCATAAGAATTTAGAAGAAAATATGAGTAAATTTATTTATAATCTCAGAATGGGGAAGGCCTTTTAAAACTGGAAACAAACCCTAGGATCTACTGAGGCAATATGGATAAATTGACAACATAAAACTTAAAACTTTATATATGCTAAGAAATAAATCAATAATAACATCAAAACACAAATAATAAACAAATAAAAATGTTTTCTAAACAAATAAAAATAGTCTCAAGACATAAGACAAAAAAGTTCCAAGGTACACAGGCAAATTAAGAAAAAGCCAAATAACCCAACTGAAAATTGTATAAAGGACATAAATTTACAAAATTGAAATTTCCAAAAACGTATCTGAAAAGGTACTCTATTCATAATAAAATGAACCAAGTCAGAATAACATCGTAATATAATTTGTCACCAGATTAGAAAAAAATATTGTTTGATGATACTCAGTGTTGAGAAAACTGAGAAATTGGTCTTTTCATTACACTCTTGGTAGGTGTATCCATTGATTAGTATTTGGAGGGTAATCTGGCAATACCTACTAAAATGTTAAATGCACATATCCTTAAATCCAGCAATTCCATTTCCAATTTAGAATTTACACCAAGGTATAGTCACAAAAGTATGCTAACATATAAATCAAGGATGTTAATTACAGATTTTTGTATAAAAATAAAAACTGGAAATACTCTATATGTTCACTAATAGACTAACGAAAGAAATTATATCCACCAAGACAATGGTATGCTAAGCAGCTATTAAGAAGAATGAGGTAGATCTTTATATGTTGTTATGGAAAGATAAAACACTAAGTGCAGAAAGTAAAGTGCAGAGTGCTGTGTGCATAGCATGAATGTTAAAAAAAAAAAAAAAAAAAAAGGAGTCTCTTTCCACACCCCTTTTTTCCTTCTCTTGGCCTCCTTCCCTTTATTTTTCTTCCTTTCTGGAAATACCCCCTAGTCATCAGAAGCTCATTCATTGGTGATCCCTGTAGCTATTCATGCTTTTTCTCTTTTCTTTTCTTTTTCTTTTTATTACATGTGCATCTTTCCTTATTATTACTTTTAAAATGGCAGAGTATTATTTGGGTGGTCAACATATAAACTACTTTTGTTTGCTGTTTTATGTTTTTCTGTATAAAATACAAAACCAAAAGTTTTTTCCAAGCAAAACTGTTGTAGGCATTAATTTTCAGATAGCAATAACAAATAAAGCATTCCCTTTAGGTATCAAAACACCTCTACTTATTTCTAAAATTGAAAAAATAAACACAAAAAGAAAAGTTTGTGCATTGTTCATCTATCCCATGTAGAATGGGTGAACTCTGAGAACAGCCATGCTCCCAATGGCGTGATGCTGGGATGTCCTTATTTATCAACCTCCTTGTAAACAAGGTGTCCTCTCTGCAGCTGCACTCAGTGCTCTTGTGCCCACACACAGAGGATGCACAAGCCTCCATATTCCTCAGTGCAAACCAATCCATGCACATTACCCAGGAATGAGTGAAATCAATGGCTGAAGAAAGGTATGCAACTTCTTTTGCTCTGAAAATCTAATCTTCTCTCATAATATATACCCATCTCAGGGGTTAGAAGAAAATTAAAGATCCCCAGGAGCTCAAAGCCTTCTGCAGTTTTGAGCTCTGAGCAGTTACTAAATGAAACAATAGAAAAGGAGAGATTCTGTTGTGTCTCCCTCTGCTGTCATTAAAAAAATAAGGAGAATGGGAAGAGGCAAAGTGACTATTATGACCTGGATAATGTAAGTGGAGAACCGTGTCACCACATAGGTTTAAAATTAAAGTTTTCCTGGCTTTCAAAACACTTATCTCCAGTGAATTCACCTGTTCAAGCCACCTTTCTGGGCTAACATTGGGGTAGATGAGCTGTGGGGAAGCAGGTCCCTAAAAGCCAGAGACTAGAGTTACTGGTTGTACAGCCATTTTTAGTCTGCTGGCCCCTTCTGCTGACTTCCATTAGCCTTTTATCCAGGAAAGCCACTGGCCACATCATCACTTTCCCAGTTTATGCCTTACAGGGAACCAGAAGATGTCCCAGACCCTGCCCCTGGTCTTGACACATAAAGAAAAGCTTAGCATATTTTCACTTTATGTTGTGCATCTGTATGGACCCACAAGTTTCTAATACTAATCAACTCTAGTACATGTGGAATATCTAATACATTATTTAAAAAAAAACATAGCTGGTTTAATTTAACTTTAGCTATTACACTGGGCTAGTAATTCTATTAGAATCCTATTTGTCCTTTGGGTGTTTCAGAATAGAGTAGACTCAACTCCCCAGTATCTGGGGGCAGCCCAGAAAATGTGAGGCACCCAGGAGCTATACAATCTCCCTGACTTGCCTGGGTCTAGTCCTAATTTGGAATCAACACACATATGTGTCTGTCCTAATTCCCTCCACAGGGTAGACTGGTAGGACTCAGGCTGGTAAAAGCATAATTTATAAGACCAACTATGCATCTCTCTCTCTTTCTTTTAAAATGTAAGAACTGTATAAAACTGTTTCTCTCTACCAACTGTCTTTGGTAGAGAAAAATAAAATCTGAATTGCAGAAAACACCAGCAGTTAGGTTTTTAGTTTTAGTTTTGTTTCCTTTGACCAATTGTTTGAATGGATCTAGTGAGTGTAGCTTATTATTATTTTCAATCTAGGTTTATTAACAGGCAAAAGTATATGTTGACTTTTCATGTAGGCTTTCTTGGCAAGTGACATGCAGGCATGCAAAACCAGCTATACAGGCTTCCCCTGGCAGTCCTGAGCCACTTTGACCTCTCTGAAGGGCTCACTAGGCACTGGGGAATGGACAAGATGACCTCTCAGTGGTCCTGGGGACCCTAAGGATGTTCCAACGATATCAAGGAGCCTCTGAGAGGATGAAACAAAAACGTGCTGAGATCCTGTTACTGAACGGTACAAGGAAACTGTAATGACATGACTGACAGCTACGGGTACATCAGTGTCCTCATGTTTAGTGTGACTGTAGGATTAGCACCCCAAATTCTCCCCAAGCTAATGGCATCGCCTGTTTGTGCATTTCCTACATGCTGGAGACCAGAACCAGGTTAAGCAAAGTCTTTGGACACAGCCTCCACGAAGTTTGGGGCGGACATCAGGATGCCGATGGTGCAGATGATGGTGAAGACTGAGAAGGCCATTAGACACAGGCGGTCCACCACGCAGGCAGCAAACTTCCACTCACTGCAGATGGCCTCACTCTCGTCCTGGCAGCGGAAACGGTTGGCGATGTAGCGGACCTCCTCCAAGATCTTGGCCAGGTCTGGGTCCCCCTCAGGGGGTTGCCCACCATGCAGAAGCTGCTCGTCGTGCGTGGGGGAGCAGGCCATGCGGCCGCACACGACGCCCGAGTCGGGGGTGGGGGCACAGTGCACACCGTCCAGGCCGCGGAAGCCGATGTAGAGCAGGTTGCCGTTGGTAGTCGGCGGCCCGGTCACCGCGCTCATCTCCACGCTGGCCAGGCTGCAGCGGCGCGGCTTGTGCTGGCAGGCCGGCCGCACCTTGTCCTCCCCAGGCCTCTTCATGCGGAGGAACCATGCGCACCAGTTCAGAAGGATGACTCTGGTCTGGGGAGACAATCGAGCAGTTAGCAGGGTGGGCAGTGGGCCTCGGCTGATCCTGACACCCCAGCCCTACTTGGTGGACCCCAGGAGTGACAGGCCCCGCTCCTTCCCGGGTGAGTTACCACAGGCAGGTAGTGAAGCCATTCCATGCCTTACAATGGTTGAGTCGAATGTTAGCCTAGAATAAACCAATGCAGAAAGTCCGCCTGGGATGGAGTGGCGTTCTTACAGCAATCTCAGGACAGACAAGGTGAGAGGTGAGGGTTATTTTAGGAGAGCCCTGCCTGAGTTGTGCGAACAAGAACAGTCATTTTCCCTCTCCAATCGTTCCTCAACTGTAACTCGCAGCCATCATACCTACCTGCCTGTGAGGCACCCTAGTGTCCCATGGCATGCCCCTGGAGCTTTTAAAATTTTTTTCAAGGCAACCCTGTGACACCTATCAGATGCTGCATGAATGCCTAACTTGAACCTTTTCAGACTGGTATATCAGATCTCTTGCAATGATGACATATCATGGAAAAGCAGGTTTTTGTTGTCCTGATGAAAAGCAAGTGCCAAGAAAGTCAACATGGGACAGTAAATGAGGGTAGTGTGCCCGTAAGATTTGAGAGGTTGTGCTATGCCAACAGGTGCTAAGTGGTCAGGACATACAGTTGTCCTTATTAAGTTGTTTTGAAGGATGTAACAGAGAGAACCATTAGGGTATTTTTTTTTCCCCCCTGGGGGTTGTGAAAAAAAATCCCTGAGACACTAAAGATGCTGTGAACCAGGGAAGTTTAGGCACCTCTAACCTAATTCATGAGGACACAGTGAAGACTGAGTAACATGATATGTGGAAAAGTACTTGGAAAAGTCTAAAGCAGGGATTGGCAGACTTTATCTTTAAAGGGCCACACAATAAAGTCCATAAGGTCTCCATCACAATTACTAGGCTCTGCTATTAAAGTGCAAAAAAAAAAAAAAAAGTACATAGAAAGCATGTAAGAAACAAACTTGTTTTTTTCTAATAACATTTTATTTGCAAAAAACAGTTGGTGGGCCAGTTTTGACACCATAATTTGCTGATCTCTGGTTTAAAGTAATTTATATATTGCCCACATGCATATAAGATGCTGGAGAGAAATCACTGATCTTTTTTGTTTTTCCCTTTAATGAAAATAAGGGACCCATGTGAAGCCTCAATCCAGGTTAAAAAATAAATTCCTAGACAAGTGTGAAAAATGGCCTCTCTCCCTGAAATTATCCTGATATTGATTTTAATTTTGGTTTATGATTGTGGGTGAACTCCATCAGCAATATAGCAGGTATGTTTTCCATCTGTAAGTTTAGGCAGTAAGTTGTCAAGTTCATGCCTGCAGCACTTTCTTGGTAATCGTTTTTATAACATCTTATCAGAGATAACTGCAATAGACTGGTCTGGAGACAGGCAATGAAAGAACAAGAAGGCATAAGAGCAGGTTCACTGCAGCTGTAAAGATAACCTTGTATTCATAGCAGATGACACTCTATATATCCTGCCCACACTCTATGGACAAACCTCCAGAGCCTGGAAAGGCCTATTTACAGACCCTGGAGGATTTTCTGTGATCATTAAGAGGCAAGGAACACATGGCCTGACATGTGTCCCTCCATAGGAGGCTCCTAAGACATGCCATTTCACTTGGGCCTCTCAGGGGTTCTGTGAATGGAGTATAATACCCCCATTTTACAGATAAAGAAATGGAAGCTTCAAAGACGCTAATAAATTAACTCAAGGTCACATAGTAAGCAAGTTACTTATGTGTTTAGTCTTCCACAGCCTCATCTATAAAAGGGTCTACAATGTCTTCCTCAAAACACCTGTACCTTCAGTCCACCCTTCACCCGCACTTTGAAGGCACGGGGAAGACTGAACCAGAGCTCAAGGGAGTGCAGTGGGCAATAAATGTGTCCAAACTCAGAGGGAACTGTGCACATGGAGAACTAAGGCCAGGCATGTGTGTGTGTGTGGTGGAGGTGGTGGAGAGTTGTCTGTGCATACCTTGGGGCACATCTCAAACTAATATGATATACACTGCCAAGTCTACTTTGAATTCCATGGCCTGAATCATTAGCTTTCAAGGCTAAAGCATCTCAAAAGATGAAATTATCTTCTTGGCACTTATCAAACTGTGCTCATGACCTCTTCTAGTAGGTTATGGTTTTGTATCTGGCTGTGCAAATGTCACATAATGCCACTGCACTGGCAGTATCTTCTTCATAGCAACACATCATAATAAAAGTTCCTTGGAGGCTGTTTATGTTCCAAATATACACAGAAAGAAAAATGCAGTAGCCTATATAAATTGAAAGCAAGACGTATAAGCTTCATATTTCATTTGCAGTCATTGGTTTAGACACACTTATGCTGAGAGATGAATAATTAGCATATGGTCTTAATTTAGATTGGTGGTTCAGTTGGTTAGGCATCTGACTTTGGTTCAGGTCATGATCTTACAGTTTGTGAGTTTGAGCTCCGTGTCAGGCTCTGTGCTGACAGCTAGCTCAGAGCCTGGAGCCTGCTTCAGATTCTGTGTCTCCTTTTCTCTCTGCTCCTCCCCTGCTTATACTCTCTCTCTGTCTCTCAAAAAATAAACAAACATTAAAAAAATTTTAAAGATATTTTTCTGGATACTAAAGTACTACCAGGTCACTAAAAATGGTTTCCTTCATGTCTTAAACATAAGAAATAATAATATGTCTTTTTAGTTTTACATTTGCAAAATTAAACACTTGAAGGTTAATGGAGGAATTAATTAAAACGGCCATCAGTACTGATGGTGGAGGCAGAGTGAGGGACAGGGAAGAGAGCCAATATCCTTCTGTATGATTTTACTTTTATTTCGACTTTGGAGACACGTAAATGCATTACCTATTTCAAATGGAAGGGTAGACAGGTGTATCAAGGTTATAAAAGTCAGAAGAGAATGTAGGTGAATGTGGACAGATGTGTCCCAGGTTTTAATGGGAAAACAAACCATGACTGCAGTGGTGTGACATGAGTGGGAGATAACACTGTTTTTGGGAGCTCACTCCACTGCTGATGCAATGAGCTATGGAAGAAAGTCTATGTTAAGTGTAAGAATTTGCTACGGAAAAGAATCTAAGAGGACACAGTAACTTGGTAAAGCCATTTTTAAAGCAGTTTTTCTTAAGTTCATTTTTGGGTAACTGTAAATTAGTGTACCATGAATATTTTTAGAAGGTCTGAAAACTCCCTGTTGCTGGAGGTTCACAAAATGTGTCTTACTTCTTGCAGCTGTGTTTAGCAAGCTGGTGAGTCCCAGACTCCTTTCTGAGCTTGGATGCAAGGTTACAGGTCTCCAAAGAAAACAATCTTGTTTTTACATCAGAGGCTCTGTTAGCTCCTGTTGTCCCTAGGCAATACTCTCTGGACAAAAAGACTAGAAGGTTTGCAGAGCCCAAGTAAGCATCTTGGGTGGGGGGAATCCCTCCCCTCCCTTGGGTGTTGTCACACTGTGCTGAGGTGAGGAAAGCCCAGGCCCCATGTGGCCCCAATCAAAGTTCCCTGAGTGTAAGGTGAGTTTCAGAAACTGAACTCCAAAGGAGCACAGCACATGACTGGGTAAGCATCAGCCCACATCCCAGTGCCAAGCAAGTGCTGGGGAGGTGTGTCATGCTCTGGGCTGACACAACAGACAGCTATATTTTATCATTTATTTTTCATCCTTTTGCTTTTATCCTATACTCTCTTCCCACTGGCAACTATTAACCTTTATTTTATAGGCCTGTGATAAGCTTACATTCCTACATGTATTGGCTACACAGATTATTACATGGCTCACTCTCTCTTACCCTTTTACTCTTCATTCTGTTTGGAAGATGCAACCACATGGCTGTGTGCTTATCTCCTGGATACTTCCAAGCACTGCACAGTTCTCCATAGCGGACATGCAAAAAGTAGCTTTATAAACACTATGGTAGCAAAATGTGCAGAGCAGTCAGTGTGTGAGCCCTCTTCTGGGATGTCCAATTGCAAGAACAGTGCCTTGAGAGCCTAAGACCATGCTCACCAGAACTGTAGTCCACATACAGATCATGCAATAATGCAGATAGGAGAAACATGGCTCTTTGTTTAGGAATTCTGGGCTGTTTGCAAGATTTTTAAGATAGATAAGTCATCCCTAGAGTGTCCCTTGGGGAGGGTCATGACTCCTTGTGGTGAAGGGCAGGAGTAACGCACCCACTTGGGCATCTTGCCACCATCGGGGTCATGGTGGTGATACTGCAGCACAATCACCGTCACAACCACGGAGAGGCCCACGATGATCATGGTGCTGGCAAAGTACTGGGCTGTGGAGACAAGAGACGCAGGGTGAGACCCGGGGCCTCCATCGTACAAGTATCACAGGGTGGAAGGCAGACCCAGATGGCGGTGCCTGATTGCCTCGGGCTGGGTGGTGAAGCCTAGAGTCAGGCAGGGCCACCTCCAGGCCTGCAGATCCTCATTCACATTCTCAGAAGACAGAGGTCATCCCAGAGCACAGAGACCTGCTTTACTGTCCATGCAAGCAGCCTGGTTTACCTAACCGTACTGTTTTGAACTTTGTCCACCGCCTCCTTCAGTGAGGGCTAATAGAACCCCACTGGATGCTGAAAATGTTGTTCCCGGGATAAAGGATGTGGACTTTCATGGAACTGAAAACACCTGGGTGGTGATGGTGTGGTCACCAAAGGGATAACTGTAGGCTGGCGATGTGCTGGGGTGAGGACAGACCCAGGGCAAACCTAGGCATCATCAGCTGGATATGAGGCCTGGATACCTAGTATTAGTGGAGAAAATGAGATGAGGTTCCTGCTAGCTCGGTCAGTTAAACATCTGGCTCTTGATTTAGGCTCAGGCCATGATCTCATGATTCATGAGTTCCAGCCCCACATCAGGCTTGCACTGATAGCATGGAGCCAGCTTGGGATTCTCTCTGTCCCTCTCTCTCTGCCCCTCCCCTGCTCACTTGCTTTCTCTCTCTCTCTCTCTCTCTCTCAAAATAAATAAAGAAACAAACATCTAAAAACAAAAACGTGAAGAAAATGAGTCTGGCCCCATTTAATGAGAGATAGGAGGAGGTGCCAGTTGTGTGAGGAAGACATGGGAGGCAGTGACTTTCCAGGAGAACCTTAGCTTCAGCTCCAGTGGGCAAGGATGCATTTCTCCATCTTGGCCCTGAGAAGGAGCAGTATAGAGCATCCAAACCAGCTCTCTCCCAACCCCCTGTCCCCATCCAGTGGCTTCCATCTGTGAGTTTACACAGGCTACTCAGCCTGTCTGGGATTCAGGTTCTTCACTAGTATAACAGGGATAGTAATGCCTTCTTTGCAGGGTTGATGCAGGAATTAGCAATCATATGAGCCCAGAATCTAGAAGAAATTCTGACACAGGGAAGACATTCCTTGAGTGTCAACTCTTATTATTAAAACTTTGGTGTGGCTTTCAGCTCAAGAGGTGTGAGGTCTAAGCAAAAGACATTCTGGGGCAAAGGCTAAGAGCACAGCCGTACAGCTGGTTAAGAACACTTCCTTCTCTCTAGGCAGGAAAGAACTCATTGCCCCACTGTGGGGGCTTAGAGGTGCCTTGGTGAGGAGTTGCCAAAATTAGACATTTGAGGCTTAAAGTTAGCACCAGGAATTTCTAAGAAGGAGAAGAGTAGTAAACAAAGCTCTTACTGGTGTGGGCTGAATTGTGGCCTCCTTAAATTTATATGTGGAAGCTCTACCCCTAGTTCCTCAGATTGTGACTCTATTTGAAGACCAGCCTTTAAAGAGGTGATTAAGAGGGGCACCTGGGTGGCTCAGTTGGTTGAGCTTCCAACTTCAGCTGAGGTCACGATCTCACAGTTTGTGGGTTTGAGCCTCACGTCGGGCTCTGTGCTGGCAGCTAGCTCAGAGCCTGGAGCCTGTTTCAGATTCTGTGTCTCCCTGTCTCTGACCCTGCCCTTCTCTCTCTCTCTCTCTCTCATAAATAAATAAAAACATTAAAAATTTAAAAAAAATAAAGAGGTGATTAAGTTAAAATGTGGTCCTTAGAGTGGGATCTGATCCAATATGACTGGTGTCCTTATAAGAAGGGGAAATTTGGACACACAAAGGGGTACCAGGGATGCACCCAGAGAGGAAAGACCAATATGAGGACACAGCAAGATGGGAGTTATCTGCAAGTCAACCAGAGAGGCTTCAGAAGATCTCAAACCTGCTAGCACCTTGATCTTGGTCTTCCAAGAACTGTAAGCAAATATATTTCTGTTGTATAGGCCATCCAGTCTCTGAAATTTTATTGTGGCATTTCTAGAAGACTAATACAATGACCTGTGGAAGTATCTGGGGTCAAAGGATCCCACAGATGAAATCTCAACAACAGAGATCAGAAGTCAACAGCATCCCATCTTTCTAGACATAGGCTATGCATCATCCATGGCTTTTCCCCATTTGGTTCATTGGTCAAGGCAGGGTCTGCCAACTGCCTCCCATGGAGTGCTTTCTGCTGAAAGTGTCTATTGAAAGTATTGTGTTGGAAGGTAGAAAGAATGGAGTCAGACCCTCAAGTTGAAACATGTTTCCTTCTATCAACACCCTAGGGGAGAAAGCAGGAAACAACCTCCTTGACCTCCACCGCAGCAACTTCTTACTTGACACATCCTCAAAAGCAAGGGAATCAAGAGCAAAAATAAACTGTTGGGACCTCATCAAGATTAAAAGCTTCTGCACAGCAAAGGAAACAACCCAGAAAATCAATAGGCAACCAACGGAATGGGAAAAGATAGTTGCAAATGACATATCAGATAAAGGGTTGATATCCAGAATCTACAAGGAACTCACCAAACTACACGCCCAAAAAACAAACAACCCAGTGAAGAAATGGGCAGAAGATATGAACAGACACTTCTCCAAAGAGGACATCCAGATGGCCAACAGACACATGAAACGATGCTCAGCATCGCTCCTCATCAAGGAAATACAAATCAAAACCACACTGAGATACCACCTCACGCCAGTCAGAGTGGCTAAAATGAGCAAATCAGAGAACCCTAGATGCTGGCGAGGATGTGGAGAAACGGGCACCCTCCTACACTGTTGGTGGGAATGTAAACTGGTAGGGCCCCTCTGGAAAACAGTGTGGGGGTTCCTAAGGAAACAATAGAACTCCCCTATGACCCAGCAATAGCACTGCTAGGAATTTACCCAAGGGATACAGGAGTGCTAATGCATAGGAGCACATGTACCCCAATGTTCATAGCAGCACTCTCCACAATAGCTAAAACATGGAAAGAGCCTAAGTGTCCATCAACAGAGGAATGGATCAAGAAGATGTGGTTTATCTATACGATGGAATACTACATGGCAATGAGAAACAATGAAATCTGGCCATGTGTAGCAACATGGATGGACCTTGAGGGTGTTATGCTGAGCGAAATAAGTCAGGCAGAGAAAGACAAATATCATATGTGTGCACGTATAGAAGGATTAGGAGGAACTTAACAGAGGACCAAGGGGGAGAAGAAGGGGGGAAATGGTGGGGGAAAGGGAGAGAGGCAAACCATGAGAGACTCTTGAATGCTGACAAAAACTGAGGACTGATGGATGTGGGGGGAGGAGGGATGGGTATGGAGGAGGACACTTGTGGGGATGAGCACTGGGTGTTATGTGGAAACTAATTTGACAATAAACTATTTGTAAAAAAAATAAATAAATAAAAAATAAATGTATTAAAAAAAAAAAGAAAGAAACATGTTTCCTTGCTCTCTAGATGGTACTGAGAGAAATAGGAACACCCACAAAGGCTTTTCATACCAACAATTTATCTTTCTGGCCAAACTATTACACATTAAGGGAACTCCACAAGGATGAACCTTGGCTTTTTAGTTCATGAAGCCTGGAAGTATCCATATAAGCTCTCCTACTCCTGTCCTTCCTAACTAACCACACACGGAGGCCCTCAGGTGGCACAGGTCAACAGAAATAATCACAGACTCCATTCCTGTTTCTGATCTCCATCACCAAACTGGGATTCTCATATTAAGCCTAATATCCACTGTCAGAATGTTTGCTTCCCATTATCAAAACTGGCTTGGAGGTCTGAGTCACCCCTGGCCAGGAATAGAACTCTGGCTGCAGTGGCAAGCCAATCCTAACCACTAGATCACTGAGCACCCCTTTGCATGTTTTTGTTTATTCCAATCCAGGGAGGGGTGTAGCAACAAGAGATTCTAGCTTCTATTTCTGTCATCCTGCCCTAGGCAGAAGGTCATGCCTTACATCTGTCTTGGCCAAAATAGAAATATATTTGTCCACTTTACATTTCCTCACAAGCTTTAACTTTATACAGAGACATTGAGGTATCTCAGGAAGCAATGGCTAAGAGTTAAAATGTGAGCTCATCACATATTGACAAGAAATTTCTGGAAAAACAATGACTCAAAGTAAAGTAACAAATCTCTAATGGCAAAATATCTGGCTGCCTAACAAATGTGAGGGGAAGAACTATGGAAGGATGGGTACATTTCTGGACCTTCAAGCCAAACAAAGCTAGACTCCCCACACTCCCCTTACATGTGCCCAGGTGAACAGAATGGGTCACTGATTAGTTATAGCAAGTTACTCCTTATGACAAAGAGGGGACTAGGTGGCTCTTAAGGACACAGAGGACAGGTTTATGTTCTGTTCCTGTGCGAGGAAATTCAGGGCACTCTCTATGAGCCTATGTCTTCAAGAGAGGCCCAACACTTGCTTACCTATCAAGGGTACCGAGTCAGATGTTGCAGGCATGATCTCGGCTACCAGCAACATGAAGACAGTAAGAGAGAGTAAAACTGTTATCCCTGAAACATAAACACAGTGGTTCTTGAGACAGAACAGATTTTAAGGCCTCAATTCTGCTTCACTGTGCCTAACCTGACATTCAAAGAACTAGAGGGGTATGAGGGAGGAGTCAGTGACATCCTGAAATCAGATGCAGGATTCTCTGTACATACAGGCATGGCCATTTTTTCTGGGGACTTCACATCATTTACCAGAGTCCTAGATAGAGATAAGTTTAGGAGCCAGAATTTTAGAACAACAATACAAAATGAATTACTGAATTCAACACATGTCTCATTTTCTTTATTATATTAGGATCGAGAGGTAGCTTCATATAGCAGGAAAAAAAAACCCAAAAACATGAAAATCAAAGATCTGGCTTTTGGTCTTGACTTTGCTATTTACTTGAATAAGTCACTTAACATATTTGAGCCTTGCACTTAATATATGGGTTTGAGGATGATTTTCTACATTTACTAAATATGATCTTTGGTGACTCTTTAAGATGTTGAGAAATTCATTTAACCTTCCAATTCTTAGTTTTCTTATCTTTGAATTGAATCTAAGGAACCACCCTATGTAGGAAATATACAGATGCAAACTGGTACTAAACTGTTTTCTGTCCATAACAAATGCTGTTGAGCTGCCACCAAGGAACAGGATGGGGTGGCAGGAGAGGAGAAAGCAAAGCCCTTCAGGACAGAACCCAGTAGTCTCTTCATGGGCATTTCCATCTTCTATGTAAGATCATAGGATCCTATGGATTTTCAAGAGGGCATGGGCATCCAGCATGGAGCCTAGATCAGGAGCCTGTGACGTTGGGGAGACGCCTGAGCTGGCAGATCAGTGTGTAATGCACCAATAAGGCTATGCAACATCTCTGCACCCAGAGCTGCAACACATCCTGCACTGTTCATAGTGATCCCTACAGTACTTACCTGGAGGCCAGGACTCCCGTCCTGTCGCAGACTCCCACCCAAGATCAGGACACTTACCCAGGGAAATTTTCTCCCCAGAATCTGCAGGGAGCAAGAAGACAAGGAGGGCCAGTGCAGAGATGAGCACACAGGGGATGAGCAGGTTGAGGCCATAGTAGAGTGTCCTGCGGCGAATGGTCACTGTGAAGGTGACGTCTGGGTACGGCTCTTTGCAACACTCATAGAACTTCTCACTCCGCTTGCCTGGGATTCCTCCATGAGCAGGGGGTAGGAAGGAACCATTGTCTGAATAAAATTACCCTGCTTGTTTATTTTAATGAGCATATCACACAAACGACCATGGGGTTGTTGAGTGCTAAAAACCTGGATAATCGGTGTTTGAATAAACTCTTTCTGGTTTATTAGAGTTGTATAGTAATATCTTAGTGATATTGGAGCAATGGGGAGAAACTTTTTAATGGATTAGAATTAGATGTGGTATATAGTGGATGTTTGTGTCCCCACAATATTTATATGTTGAAATGCTAACTCCCATAGTGATGATATTTGGAGATAGGGCCTTTGAGGGGAGCAGAGCTCTCATGCATGGAATGATTGCCCTTATAAAAGAGACCCAGACAACTCCTTAGTCTTCTCTGCTATGTAAGAACACAGCAAGAAGATAGCTATCTATGAACCAGGAAGCAAGCTCTCAGCAGACACCATATCTGCCAGTGCCTTGATCTTGAACTTCTCGCCTCCACAACTGTGAGAAATAAATTTTTGTTGTTTATAAGCCACCTAGTCTATGGTACTCCATTATAGAAGCCTGAAGGGACTAAGACACCAGGATTATAAACAATACATGACAATCTTTACACCATTATAAATGTAATTATTGTTTTTCTATTTAAAATCATCAAATATAGTTTCCCACGAATTGCAATTTACTGTCCAGCCTGATTTTAGGAATGGAGCAGAATCTAATAATATAGTGATGCCTATACTAGCACTGACTTGTTTAAATAACTACACACTTGTCATGGAAAGCACTGAATCTTCTAATTGTTTTTTGTTTCTCATTGTATAGCTCTCAGTAAATTATAGAGATTGCTGCAGGGTTCAATAAATGCTCACACTGACAAGCACAGTGGAAAATCCCAAACTTTTAAAGCCAGTACAGGAATAAAGTGGCTTTCTACAAGGCTTCTGGTCTTATGTCTTTGCTAGACTTACCCACAAGGTCCCATTCTCCATTTGGGATATAACCACTGATATCTGCCTCTTGCATCTGTAGATCCAAGGACCACCCTCCATAAGACCAGGACCCAAACTTGAGTTTGCACTGCTGCACATCAAAGGGGAACCAGCGCACATCAATGTAGCAGGAGCTCTTGAATATGCCTACGTGGGCAATGAAAACAGTCAGAAAAACCAAAATGGAAGGTGACTGAGCTGTGCTTTAAATACACAGCTGGTGGGAATGTAATTGGTGCAGTCATTATGAAAACAGTATGGAGAGTCCTAAAAAAAATAAATAAATAAAAAACAGAACTACTATATGATCCAGTGATCCAACTTCTGGGTATATATCTGAAGGAAATAAAATCATTATCTGGAAGAGATATCTTCACTCCCATATTCATTGTGTTCACTGCAGCATTATTTGCAATAGCCAAGACATAGAATCAACCTAAGTGTTCATTAATGGATGAATGAATAAAGAAAAAGATTATAAAATCTCTCTCTCTCCTCTCTTTCTCTCTCTCACTAGATAGTACTATTCAGTCTTAAAAAAAAAAAATGGAAATCTCACCATTTGCAATAACATGGATGAAGCTGGAGAGTATTATGCTAAGTGAAATAAGCCAGACAAAGACAAATATTATATGATCTCATGTGTAGATTTTGAAAAAAAATGAAACAATTGAACTCACAGAACTATTGAGTTGACAGGGTCTGGGAGAGGTGGGGAAATGGAGAGGGGTTGGTCAAAGGGAACAATCCTTCAGTTAAAAGATGAGTAAGTTCTAAGGCTCTTAATGTACTACATGGTGACTCCAGTTAAAAATATTGTATACTTAGGGGCGCCTGGGTGGCTTAGTCGGTTAAGCGTCCGACTTTCGCTTGGGTCATGATCTCGCGGTTCGTGGGTTCGAGCCCCGCGTCAGGCTCTGTGTTGACTGCCAGCTCAGAGCCTGGACCCTGTTTCAGTCTGTGACTCCCTCTCTCTCTGACCCTCCCCTGCTCACGCTGTCTCTCTCTCTCTCCTAGAAATAAATAAAAAAAACATTAAAAAAAATATTGTATACTTGAAATTTGCTGAGAGAGGAACTTAAACATTCTCTTGGAAAACAAAATAAAACCAAACCCAGCCATGTGAGGTGATAGATATGTTAACTTGATTGTGGAAATAATTTTACAATGTACATTAAGTCATCATGTTGTACACCTCATTACATTTTCATTTTTGCCCACTGTACTTCAATAAAGCTGGAAAATTTTAAAATAAACATAATACATTTTAAAATATAAAAAATATAGGGGCACCTGGGTGGCTCACTCAGTTAAGTGTCTGACTTCAGTTCAGGTCATGATCTCGCGGTTCCTGAGTTCGAATCCTGTGTTAGGCTCTGTGCTGACAGCTCAGAGCCTGGAGCCCATTTCAGATTCTGTGTCTCCCTCTATCTCTGCCCCTCCCCCCTCACAGTCTCTCTCTTCTTCAAAAATAAACATTTAAAAATTTAAAATATATATTTAAAAATTTAAATATAAATACATATATACATACATACAAAGCAATCCCTTGGTTTCTATCCTCATATGCTGTGCATAATATGCAGTGCCTAGTCTTCATCGCCTGAGAAAGGGCTGGCGAGTTAAACTATACATTTCTGTGTCTATGTGTGCTTGTGTGTCTATTTTGGTGGAGGGTAGCATGAACATTTTCTTTAGGTTAAAAATTGAGAAAATACTTGGTTTTCTAGAAATATATGCAGGGGATAATTTTAACTAGTTTACATTCTAGAGTAAGGACAGAACAAAGACTGGTAAATTTAAGTTGAAGATTCAGTGCTTGAGGGCAAGTGAGAGTTTCCACTGAAAGGAGTAATTCCAGGTTAAGGCAAGTTGGGAGTGAATTTCTGGCCACATCACAGAGAGGAAACCAGATAAACCCTTCCAGCAATTTATGTCCATGTGTTCCTCCCTGCCCAGAAAAAGGCCGGAAGGCAAGAGAAGGCACAAAGAGCTAACTAAGGGTGCCTCCATTCCTGGGGACAGAGTCAGCTCTGTACATTTTTGCTACTAAATTTTAAAAAGCCTGGGTGGCTCAGTGGGTTAAGCATCTGACATCGGCTCAGGTCATGATCTCATAGTTCGTGGTTTAGAGCCCTGTGTTAGGCTCTGTGCTGACAGCCAGCTCAGAACCTGGACCCTGTTTCAGATTCTGTGTCTCCTTCTCTCTCTGACGGTCCCCTGCTCACGCTCTCTCTCTCAGAAATAAATAAAACATTAATTTTTTTTAAATAAAATTAATGAATGGGGGTGGCACGTGGGTGGCTCAGTTGGTTAAGCGTTTGATGTCAAGTCAGGTCATGATCTCCCAGTTAGTGAGTTCGAGCCCTGCTAACAGCCCAGAGCCAGGAGCCTGATTCAGATTCTGTGTCTCCCTCTCTCTCTGCCCCTCCCCTGCTCATGCTCTGTCTCTCTCTATCAAAAATAAATAAACAATAAATTAAATGTTATTAAATTTATTCATTTTTAATTTAAAAAAGTGAATGGAGGAAGGGATGTAACAGCCTTGCAAACACCAACCCTCACCCACAACCAAGTTAGGAAAGGATAATAACTTCCTGTCCCCTCAAGTTCCTTTAAGTATGATGTTACTTATATATATCAGTGTTATAAAGTAACACTGATGTTACTTATCGGTGTTACACCCAATGTTCATGGGCGTCTAGAAATCATTACAGACACTGCGCTCCCACTAATGCACTAGATCCTCTCAAACCTACATTGCCTGTAGAAAATGTAACTCTGTAACTGAATTATTCCATCTCTATGAAATGGCCAGAGAAAGAGAATCTCCAGAGACAGAATGTAGATCAATGGTGGCCTGAAACTGGCAGTGAGGATGGGATTAACTGCAGATCAGCAAAAGGGATCTTTTCGGGGTGATAAAAAATGTTCTAGGGGCGCCTGGGTGGCTTAGTCGGTTAAGCGTCTGACTTTCGCTCAGGTCATGATCTCACGGTTCGTGGGTTCCAGCCCCGCGTCGGGCTCTGTGCTGACTGTCAGCTCAGAGTCTGGAGCCTGTTTCAGTCTGTGACTCCCTCTCTCTCTGACCCTCCCCTGCTCACGCTGTCTCTCTCTGTCTCCTAGAAATAAATAAAACGTTAAAAAAAATTAAAAAAAAAATGTTCTAGGAGTGCCTGAGTGGCTTAGTCAGTTAAGCGTCTGATTCTTGGTTACGGCTCAGGTCATGATTTCATGGTTGGTAAGAGAGAGCCTCATATTGGCTCTACACACTGATAGCATGGGGCCTGCGTGGGATTGTCTTTCTCCCTCTCTCTCTGCCTGTCCCTCGCTTGCACTTTTGATCTCAAAATAAATACACTTAAAAAAAGTCCTAACACTAGATTGTGGTAATGGCTGTATAACTCTATGAATTCATTAAAAATCACTGAATCATGCATTTAAAATCAGTGTATTGTATCATATGTAAATTAGAGTTCAAAAAAGCTTTTATAAAAATATGAAAGAGAAAAGAAGGTAATTTCACAACCAAGCCTCTATTTCAAATCGTGCACTTAAAACATTTTTTTTTGCCTGTGCTTAGTTACATGAACAGAACAACACCCCATATCTGTTCTACATGACCCCAGGGCATAGGCTTTCTGCCCCAGGCCAGAAAGCTCCAAACTGCTCCTGCCAATGTAGGGGAGACTCCCACATTCACAGCACAACATGCCTGTCCCTACCAGGCTCCTGGGGCCATGGAGGTTGGGACATAGGAATGAAGCCCCAGAGGGGGCTACTGCACACAGGCAGCTTGGGGCTCAGGAGTGCTGCTTCTTGTAGCTGAAAATAGCTTCGGCCTTCACAACAATCTGCAGCACCATATTCCTGTATACTGATGACTACTGGAGATCGTTTTTTAAAATAGCCCTTGTAATAAAAGCTGCAACTCAAAGGCTGGTGAAAAAAAGAATGTGCATGTGATTGAAAGCTCATCCCATAGCCTCAGTCCCCAAGGGGCCTACTGTTAAGCGAAAACCCTGCTTGGGCTAGGTGAGGGGTGAAGGACCTGGGGAAAGTAACATAGAAGCACATAGTTTAAGATAGAAAACCTGACCATGGGATGCTTATCTTCCGCTAATGAGGAAGAGCATGTAAACAACAACTCAGGAGGCAAGGCCAGTTTTGCTGTGCTGTGAAATGAATCAGAAGGTATACGTGTGATGTATAGTGTGTGTGTATGTGGGTGTGTGTGGTTGATGTGTGGATATGTGAGAGGGAGGTATGTATGTGGGAATGTGGGGTTTATGGTATGTCTGTGGGGTATAATGTGTGTGTGTGTGTGTGTGTGTGTGTGTGTGTTGTGGGGGCATGGTAGGTATGGTGTGGTGTGTGTGGGGGCTGGTGTGGTGGGTACATGTGTATGGGGGGAAGTATGTATGTGGGAAGTATATGTCGTGTTTGTGCTGTGTAATATGTGTATGTATGTGGTATGAAGGGGGTGGTAGGTGTGTGGATATGGTATGGTGTATATCTGTGTGTGTGTGTGTGGTATAGTGTAGTGTGTGTCTGTGGGGTGGCTGTGGTGTGTGGTGTGATGTATGAATGTGTGTTGAGAAGGTATGTATGTGTGATGAGTGTGGTGTGTAGTGTATGTGCATGTGTGTGTGTTTGTGGTATGTGTGGGGTGGTAGGTGTGTGGATATGATATAGTGTGTATAGGTGTGTGTGTGTGTGTGTGTGTGTGGGAGGTGGTAGATGTGTGGATATGTTGTGGTGTATGTATAGGGGGAGGTATGTATGTGAGATGTATTTGTGGTATGTGTGGTGTATAAGGTATATTGTGTATATGGTGTGCAGGGGATGGTAGGTGTATGGGTATGGTGTGGGGTGTGTGGGGTGTGTGTGTGTGTGTGTGTGTGTGTGTGTGTGTGTGGTGGTGGTGGTGGTGAGGTGGGAGGTGGTTGCAGATTGCCTAGGAGCAGGAAGTTAAATAGTTGCAGTGGGGGAGATAATCCTGGAAAAGAACATGTAAAAATTCATCTCAAAGATTTTTAAAATTCTGTTAATGCCTCAAAGCACTAAAACCCAGATTCCCTGTGCTCTATATTATTCAGTGAATAGCCAGGCCCAGTGAATTGACAGAAATGATGGGCTGGTGGGAAAAAAAAATCAATCCCAGGAAGCAGTTAACCATCAGTTGGTTGGGAAAGAGAAGAGCAGCTCAGTTAGGAATGAGTCACTGATGAGTCTTGCTTTGAAATCACTTGCCAGTGATTTCCAACACACAAGTGCTCTTGAACAAACACACTCAAGAAGCCAGCAAGCCCACCATCCTTCCCCAACACCTGGAAAGCAGCACCTGCCAAGATTCGCAGTCTAATGGGAGGGGAAATGGCAAGCTGAAACATGGGTGGAGGGAATGGCCGGGGTGTTTGGCTTGCAGGTTGTAAGGAGAACTGGAAATGACTTGACAAGGTGGACTTGTTTTCACTGTGGGTTAACTTTAAAGAACACAAGGCACCCAATAAGGACATGCCACTGAAGACAGGTTGAGCTATGACCCAGTGACAAAAAAGGGAAAGATGGCATCATCATGTTCAGGAAATATGTGCAAGCACACATGAAAGAAAGCAGGAAGGGGTGAGAGTGAATGAGGCAAAAGATGCCCACCACTAGCATGACAACCATCGAGACTGGCACCCCAAACTCACCAAAATTGTCTGAGGAAGTAGATCTTACCTGGAGGGAGGTACTGGCAATGCCCAGAAGAATTAACTAACACATTGGTGTGGAATGTGGCATCAAATCGCTCATCAGCACTAGAAACACAAAAAGGATTTCATGAGTCAACACAGCCAGCCAGTGGATCTCCCGTGCCCTTAGGCCTATCATGACTGCAGCTGGAACAGCTCTGACAGATGCTACTCTTTGTGCTTGGAACATGATGACGCCATTCACAGCTGGTTTGGGAGATCTCAGAGCAGTGGTTGGTAGAAGCCAATGTCCACCACCACCCGCTCATTTCATATGAACTCTGATTTTCGTATGTACATAAAACAAAGTTCTTAGCAGAAGTTAATCCTGAAGACAATTTCATAGGACATGAGCAGATGAGAAATTTCTATCTATCTGTAGGGTGGAAGCTCTCTGCCACTGACAGCCCCATGCAGGCATGGATTTTGATTCACTGTACTCAAAGCTCCAGTTCCAGTCTCCTGAATGCACCCAATGCTTGGCTGATGCTTATTCTATACATCATGAATGACTAAAGCTATAAGCTCAGGAAGTTGCTGGGCACAGGCAGAGCCCAGAGACACTCTGAGCTCCATGATTAGCAATGACCATAAGGTGGGCAGGTGAAAAGAGAAGAATTAGGTACAAGTTTTAGACAGATGCTCGCCAGCCCCCTCCCTGCCCATGTTCAGAACCTCCTGCAGATAGGAGTTACCAAATTCTATAAAGGGAATGGGAGGAAGGCACAAAACAGGAAGAAAGAACAATTAAAGCCAACAGCCCTTATTATTCATGTCTTTAATTTTCTGTATTCTGATGCTTTGCTGACCCTGGATGAACTATGTCCCCCTTACAGTCTCAGGTTAGCCAGTTCCCAGAGATAGCACACACTTGCTCACCAGTGCATGCCTCAAATGCAAACCACCCCAGCCACCTCCTATATCAGGGTTTCATATTCCAGGCCTCCTTCCCTCTGCCCTATTAACCCAAGGGCCAGGTACCACACAGGTAGGGACAGCTTGTATCACCCAGAGCCCACTGAAATTATTCACACTGGACAATCTTAACTCTGCTCACCCTGCCTCACCAGTTCCATTCCAAGGAAACCACAATAAAGGCTCTTGCCCGTGTTTCCCCTTCACTCCCTCTGCTTCCTGACCCACCCCGGTGCTTTCCTGTATGGGTTTGTATGGTGTGCTCTGCCTCTGGTTTCTAGGGAACTGTGAGTAAAAACTGCTTCCTTCATGACAGCTACTTCTGTGTCTGAATCTCTTAGCATACCTCATTAAAACAAATCCTAGATATCCTTAAATAAAAAGAAACAGAACTCCCTCAAGAAAATATAGGCAACCATCAAGAAGTTAGCACCACGAAGTTAAGTTCCTCTCTTTTAGCAACTGGGGGACCTGTAGTAAGGCCTACATACTTCTGCAGAGCCTGAGAAAAGAGCCTTTTCTTAACCTGAGGTCCTCTGAAAGGGAAGCTGAGTCATGAGATATTTGAGGACAGCACTCAGCATGAGAGACACAATTTTTTTTATTTTTAAAAAAATGTTTTATTTGTTTTTGAGAGAGAGATAGAGACAGTGTGAGCAGGGGAGGGTCAGAGAGAGAGGGAGACACAGAATCAGAAGACAGTCTCCAGGCTCTGAGCTAGCCGTCAGCACAGAGCCCAATGTGGGGCTCTAACCCATGAACTGTGAGATCATGACCTGAACTGAAGTCGGACGGTCAACCGACTGAGCCACCCAGGCACTCTGAGAGACACAATTAAAGACACAAAAGATCCAAGGAGAAGTCAATGAAAGGAACAAAAAAAATTGCTCCTTAAAAAAGTAATAGCCTCACAGAAATTCAAGAGGATACTGCATTAGTAAAACAGAACAATACAAAAATTAAATTTTGACTTACAAACTAAATGCTTATAGACGTGTGTGAGGTCTGCCTGATAAAAATCACAAAGATGAAATGTGGGACAGAGATGATGATGGCCTCCAGAGTACAAGGCCAGGAGAACTCACTCAACAGATGCTGGAGAAACAGTAGGGGTAATGGGTGGGAGGGAAGAGCCAAAGGAATCACACAGAGAAATTCTAGAGCTGAAACAAACCAGTCAAGCATGAAGGCAAAGAGAGGCACTTTGAAGAATGGAAAAGCCTTACAGAGCTTATGTCCCACACGTATTTCCTTGGTGTTAGACTTGAGGATGAGCTCTAGGAAAATAAGGGTGAATATTGAAAAAGAATAAATAAACTTCTGGACTAAAACTGGGTATCGGGGCACCTGGGTGACTGAGTCAGTTAAGTGTCCGACTCTGGATTTCAGCTCAGGGCCTGATCTCATTCCTCAAGATTGAGCACCTGCATGAGGCTGTATGCTGACAAAGTGGAGGCTGCTTGGGATTCTCTCACTCCCTCTCTCTGCCCGTCACCTGCTCCTGTGCATGAGCTCTCTCTCTCTCTCTCTCAAAATAAATAAATAAATAAACATTTAAATAACTAAATAAATAAATTAGGGTGCCTGGGTGGCTTAGTTGGTTGACTGTATGACTTCAGCTCAGGTCATGATCTCATGGTTCGGGCGTTCAGGCTCTGCATTGGGCTCTGTGCTGACAGCTCAAAGCCTGGACCCTGTTTCAGATTCTGTGTCTCCCTCTCTCTCTGCTCCTTCCATGCTCATTCTCATTCTCTCTCTCTCTCTCTCCCAAAAATAAACATTTATTGTTTTTAAATAAAAATTTATAAATACATACATACATACATAAAACTAGGGATCAAGAAAATGGATTTCCATGATGAGCTGTGCAGTGAGCCTGGAAAAAGCAGGGATGGGGTGTTTTTCCACATTACAGCAAGATATGAGGTGTCTGAGGAGACTGAGGTAGATTCAGAGAAATGTATGGGAGAAATAAGTTGGAAAACACCACAGATTCCATAAAAGATACATTTTAAAAAATTACTGTAATAAGAAAAAGAAATGTCAACCAGAAACTTTGGGGAAAAAACTACAAAAAATGTCAGAGTTTGAATATGAAACAAAAATGTGATGATGTGGAGAGGAAGAAGGAAGAGAGAGACTAAGCCACTGCAAAAGGATAATCCTTTGAGATGAAGGACACTCCCACCTCCTTAACTCTGAGCACACACAGGGAGAAGGAGGAGGGGGTAATATCAAATATTCTTTGCTTAACTATGGTTTGTACCCAACTGTCTCAATGAATCACATGATAAACAGACACTGGATACAAATTAGCTGAAAATGTGGACCTTCACAAAATAACTCTAGATCGTACCATGATTTTCCAACTGGGTTATCTGGAACTATGAAATTCTGTGGATATGTTTTGGAGTTTCTGTAAATGTTGATTCCAACATCTTATTTCCCTGTATTATAAAATGCTAATAAAAGTCCAAACACACTCAAATGACTTTTACAAAATTTTAACTTTTCAGACTAGACTACCAGTGGATTAATACAGGTGGCCAATTTTACTCCTTTTTTGGTGGAAGTTTAAGCTAAAAGTTATCTTGCCATGACTGTGCTGTATTTATAGACCTCTTGTGAATGAGTTACCCAGTAAGATTTCAGTTTTGCACTGCTCTTTTTAAAACTTCACATTTGAGCCTACACTTCCAGCTCAAAACAAGCACATGTTCCTACCTATGTAGCTACAACTGAAAGCATCATGTGATGCATCACAGAGGACACATAGTTTTGCTTATTTTAAGCTTGGGTGTCTTCTTTTCTGATTGTTATATTTATAACATAGACTGTGAGCATCTGTGTTAGCTCAGTAACTCAATTTTGGAGGGAAAAATAAATAATCCCTCCAAGCTCTTCCTCCATACATTTGGATCAATTTAATTGAAGACTCTTGAGATCACAAGACAACTGAGTAAAATCAAGATAAAAATCTGTTTCCATTAGCAACAGTTCACCTGTGTGACTCACTAATTTCTAAATATAGTTCAACCAAAACAGAATATTGAGACAAACGGAATTGTAACTCTGTCATCATTATCAAAATTCAAATCTTCATATTCATTTTGGGAGTTTAAGAGTTCTTTTCCATTTTATATATAAATGATATAAAAGTAAACTCCTGTAATAACTGTATGCTAATACCACTTTATGTGGTTTGGCCATGAACAGTGGAGATGAAGTTTGTTTGAAAAAGGGCCCTAATGCTAAAACCTGAGTCTGGAAACAGCTCTTCAAGTCAGGGGATGAAGTCCCTGTGAAACAAGAGTAGCCGAAACCACTGCAGTAACATGGAAGGTGACAGTATCAATGCTGTTTGGCTCCTGGTCCAACACTATGTGCATTCACTAATGTACAACAGGGGCTAGCAGATAGTGACCATGAGGCCATGCAATAACACAGCCTTGCAGCTAGCACACACTGATAACCACGGGGGTTGAGATGGATCCAGAGACTCAGTTCATTCCTCTTCCTGCTCTGTTGTGCATGTGAACCTTTCTGCATTAAACAGTTTGAATATATATACTGTTTATGTACTTAAAACATAATGTACTCACAGAGTTCTTGACAACTTAGGCCCCTGGTCCCTTCAGTCCCTTTGAGGGCTCCTCTCTCCAGCTGCCTGGATCCTTGTCTAGCCAGAGAAGGACAGACAGGCTCCCACCCCCGCCATTAATGGGGCAACAAGGTCAATGGGCCTTAGCTACTTAAAAGTGACCATAGAGAGGAGGGATACTTAGCCCAGTTATTCAGGGCCCAGGCCTTATGTCCTTAGTGGGGTGGTCAGGAAGAAAGGGCATCTGGATAGGCTCTAAACATGGGCAGAACTCCAGGAGGTGGAAAGGAAGTTGCTACATCCCCCACAGAAGGCACAATCCGATTACATACCTGGAGGGTAACTATATAGAGGGAAGCTCCATGAAGGTGTGGTTTGCCTGGACCCTGGGGTGAGTGAGGTGTTGCCCCAACACCTTCTCTTAGCACTTGCCTCAGCAGTAAGGCTAGATTGAGGCTTGAGAGCAAACCGTGGGTGGCCATGACTGCAGGATCCATGAGTCAATGCTTATGGGATTAATTACAAGCTGCGCTTTCAGAAGCCTGTGAAGGCACGGGCAGGCAGAGGTGAACTCTGGTGGTCTAGGATTAGATTTCTTCCTGTTTTCCATTCCCCAGGGCTTCCTCTGTGCCTGGTTACACCTCCGGCTCCTGGCCTGGGAAGCAGAGCCTCTGAATTCAGCTCAGTGCAGCCTCCTGCTCAGCCTGCCTTGCAGCAGTGACCCCCACTGAGGAGCATGGAGGAGCTCAGACCCAAGTCAGGGAAAAGAAAATGACCATGCCACTCACAGATTCCTCTGTTCCTGGAGTCTGGCTGTCAGTGCCCTGAGAGAGAAGAACAGGGTGACCAGCCATCAAGAAACCACAGAAAATCCAACTTCCAACAGGCCACATGCTCACTAAACTATGACTGCATAAGGTAATGTTGAAGGACTAGGGGAAAAAAAATCCAGGGTCACCCTGCTGTACCAAAGAGGGTAGGCACTAGGTATGTGGGCTCATGAGGACTCTAATGAATAAGGATTCATGTGCAACCCATCCTGTACCCTTTGAGCTCACATTGTCCTTGAAAGAAGGATGGAAAAGCAGAAGAGATGAAAAATGATCTCAACTCTTCTTACCACAAAAAGAAATAATGATTATGTGATGTGATAGAAATATTAGCTAATGCTACAGTGGTAATTAAATTGCAATATATATTTGTATCAATACATTACACACAATAAACTTACATAAGGTATAGGTCAATTATATCTCAATAAAAGTGTTTAAAAATAAAATAAAAATATTGGAAGGAAAAAAGTAAAGGGGGAGAGAGAGCCAATCTATCTCAAAAGACAGTGGATCTAAGGTATCATTTATTTTACATCTCTCTTTTTAAAAAGCTATAAATTACATGTTAAGACATCTCTGATATAAAGTATGTCTAGATTTCAGGGGGAAAATTGCCTATTTAGAAAAGATGGATTTTGTTTCAAAAGAGAATAATAAGAGACTCTTATACAGAGAACAAACTGAGAGTTGATGGGGGGTTGGGAGAGAGGGGAAAATGGGTGATGGGCATTGAGGAGGGCATTTGTCGGTATGAGCACTGGGTGTTGTATGTTAGCAATGAATCATGGGAATCAACCGCCAAAACTAGGAGCACACTGTATACACTGTATGTTAGTCAACTTGACAATAAATTGTATTTTTAAAAAAGAGTAATAAGTCCTCTTTCTGGAAACTTTGATTAAGTTCTGTATTTTACTCTAAAATGTTAAAGGTCTTCTACCAGGAATGTGGCCAGTCATAGTCTGTGAACAAAAAGTCCTGAGTAGAACTGAAACATTATGGCCATTTCTACCTGTCAGAGATCTCAGGAGGCAGATATCTGGGCATCAGCTGGAAGCTTCCAGAGGAATGCATTCACTCCTTTCTTTATCCACCAATTTACATGTTAAGTGGCATATAACATGGATATTATAATAATTGAATGTAACATTGGATGGATTATAACAATGTTATAAATAAGAAAATGTTATCACAGCATGTATCAGGTTTCTGAGCTCTCTATTTTGTTCCTTGAATTATATGACTATTCTTGACCTAGTACAAGATCATCTTAATTATTACAACATAATGAAAATGTTGGTATTTGGCAGAGTAAGTCTCCCAACTTTGTTCTTTTGTTTAAACATTGTATTACTGGGGCGCCTGGGTAGCTCACTCTGTTAAGTATCTGACTTCAGCTCAGGTCATGATCACATGGTTCTTGGGTTTAAGCCCCACATCAGGCTCTGAGCTGCCTGCTTGGGTTTCTCTCTCCCTTTCCTCTCTCTGCCCCTCTACAACTAACTAACTAACTAACTAACTAACTAACTAACTAACTAACTCTCTCTTCCTCCCTCCCTCCCTCCTTCTCTATCTCCCCCCCTCCAAAATAAAATTTTAAAAAGTTTAAATGTTGCATTACCTGCCCTTTACTCATCATTGTAAATTATAGGACCTACTTGTCTACTCTCACAAAGACCTTGTTGGGATTTCAGTTGCAATCCCATTAAATTTATAAAATCATTTGGGAAAACTGGGCATCTTTGCAATATCCAGTTTTCCCAAAAATAAATATGATATAATTCATTTATTCTGGTATTTCTTTTTTTTTAATTTTTAAATGTTTTTTTAAATTTATTTCTAGGAGAGAGAGAGAGAGAGACAGCATAAGCAGGGGAGGGTCAGAGAGAGAGGGAGTCACAGACTGAAACAGGCTCCAGGCTCTGAGCTGGCAGTCAGCACAGAGCCCGACGCAGGGCTTGAACCCATGAACCGCGAGATCATGACCCAAGCGAAAGTTGGACGCTTAACCGACTAAGCCACCCAGGTGCCCCTATTTTGGTCTTTCTTATATTTATTTTTATTGGTACTTTTTAACACTTGCAGATATTAGAAATAAAATCTGTTAAATTATATTTTCTAATTGTCACAGGGTAAAGAAATACATTCAATATTTCTACACTTGTCTTATATCCAATATATTTTGTCTAGCTAGTTTCCAAAAATTTTTTTAATGTAAAGAAATCACATAGTGTATGCCTTTCTAATACTTAATATTTTATTCCTTTATTTTCATTACTACTTAAATTCATACCATTGTTAAGATATGTGATGACAATGGTTATCCTTATTTGTTCCACATAGAGAAGCTTCTAATATTTGAGCATTAAATGGGTAAAGACCTTACATCAAGTAAAATTAAGTCTTATTCTATTTCAGGGTGCCTGGTGGCTCAGTTGGTTGTGACTTTTGATCTCGGCTCAGGTGATGATTTCAGAGTTCATGGGTTTGGTCTCCATGCTGATACTGAGGAATCTGATTTGGATTCTCTCTCTCTCCCTCCTTCTCAGCCCCTACCCCACTTGCAGATGTGTGCTGTATCTCTCCAAATAAATAAGTATACTTAATTTTTTTTACATTTATTTATTATTGAAAGAGTGAGACAGAGCACAAACAGGGGAGGGGCAGAGAGAGCAGGAGGCATAGAATCTGAAGCAGGCTCCAGGCTCTAAGCAAGCTGTCAGCACAGAGCTGGATGCAGAGCTCAAACCCACAAACGGAACCATGAGACCATGACCTGAGCTGAAGTTGGACGCTCAACCAACTGAGCCACCCAGGTGCCCCAAAGTAAGTGCACTTAAAACAAAAGTTTTATTCTATTTCATAAGTGGATATTAAACACTGCCAGTTGATTTTTCTGTACTTACCAAGATAATCACATGATTTTTCACCATTCTGTAAATAGGATGAGTTATATAAATAGATTTTTCTAAAGTTAAACAAAACATATTTCTATTAGAAAACTAAATTTGATAGGATTTATTTTTAATTATTGCTAGATTTAGTGAGCTAATATTTTAGTTAAGATTTATACATGTATGTTCATAAGTGACATTATACACTAGGTGGAACTTGCTGATAAAACCCACCTTTCCCCTTCTTTTTCAAAACATTAATCAAGAAAATGAAACTGCAGGCTTCAGATGGGGAGATAATGTTTGAAAAAGACATGCTTGATAAAGACTATTATCTAAAATATACAAAGAACTCTTGAAACTCAACAATAAGGCGGAAAAAACAATCTAATTAAAAAATGAGCCAAAACCTAAACAGACACCTCACTAAAGGTATACAGATGTCAGATAAGCATAAGAAAAGATTCTCTACATCATGTCATTAGGGAAATGCAAATTAAAATGAGAAACATTTCTTAAATAGCCAAAATCCAGAACACTGACAACAACAAATGCTGACAAAGATATGGAGCAACAAAAACTCTGATTCATTGCTGGTGGGAATACAAAATGGTACAACCATTTGGGATGATAGTTTGGCAGTTAAAAAAAAAAACTAAATATACTCTTCCCATACAATTCAATAATCAAACTCCTTGGTATTTACCCAAAGGCGCTGAAAACTTATGTATGTAGCACACAAAAATCTGCATACGGATGTTTATAGTAGCTTTATCCATCTTTCCCAAAATTTGGAAGGAACCACAATGTCCTTCAGTAGGTGGCTGGATAAATCAACTGTAATATATCCAAACAATGGGAAATTATTCAGCAATAAAAAGAAATGAAGTAACAAGTCATGAAAAGATATGGAGGAATTGTAAATGCTTATTACTAGGCTAATCTGAAAAGGCTACATATGTAGGATTCGAACTCTAGGACATTCCAGAATAGGCAAAACTGCCAGGGGTTGTGGTGATGGAGGGATAAATAGGTGGTGTAGAAAATGTTTAGGGTAGTGAAACTACTCTGTATGATATAACAATGGTGGATATATGTTATTATACATTTGTACAAGCCCAGAGAATGTATATGGAGAATGAACCTTAATATAAACTATGGACTTAAGTGATAATGATGTGTTAATGCAGGTTCATCAGTTGTATCAAATATACCACTCTGATGTGGGATGCTGATAATGGAGGAGGCTATGAATATGTAGGGGCAGAGGATATAGGGGAAATCTCTGTATTTTCCATTCAATTATGCTGTGAACCTAAATTTGCTCTAAAAATAAAGTCTAATTATTTTTTTAATGTTTTTATTTATTTCTAGGAGAGAGAGAGACAGTGTGAGCAGGGGAGGGTCAGAGAGAGAGAGAGGGAGTCACAGACTGAAACAGGCTCCAGGCTCTGAGCTGGCAGTCAGCACAGAGCCTGACGCGGGGCTCGAACCCATGAACCGCGAGATCATGACCTAAGCGAAAGTCAGACGCTTAACGGACTAAGCCACCCAGGCGCCCCAAAGTCTAATTATTTTGAAATGTTGATTTAGTTTTGACAGAGAGAGAGCATAAGCAGGGAGGAGCAGAAAGAGAAAGGGAAACAGAATCTGAAATAAGCTCCAGGCAGAGACTGACACAGGGCTCAAAGCCACAAACTGTGAAATCATGACTTGAGCTGCTCTGATGCTTAACCTACTGAGCCACCTAAGTACCCCAATAAAGTCTAATTTTAAGAAATATATATCAGTTCAATTTTCTTATATATTTTTTCTATTTTGCCTAGAACCAGCTTATATTTTTTCTAGAAAAAGCTAATTCTGGCTAAACTTCCAAATTTATTGGCATAAAATTGTCTATATTAATCTCACTTGTTTTAAAATGTCTGTCGGAGGTTATAAACCCTTTACATATCTAATAAACATTTGTTTGTATCTTTATTTTATTTTCAGATAATTACTCTGAGGTGTGTTCATTTTATTATTAATTATCTTTATTTTAATTTTTTTTATTTTAGAGAGAGTGAGCATGAGCAGATGAGGGGGAGAGAAGGAGAGAGAATCGTAAGCAAATTCTGCACTCAACATGGAGCACAACTTGGGGCTTGACCTACCGCCCTAGGATCATGACCTGAGCTGAAATCAAGGGTCAGACACTCAACTGACTGAGCCACCCAGGAATCCCTATTAATTCTTTTTAAAACCAGGTTATTATTCTTTTTATTTGATTTTTTTCATTTGCATTTTTTTTTCTTTCATAGTTATTGTCAAGTTGGTTTCCATATAACATCCAGTGCTCATCCCAACAAGTGCCCTCGTCCATACCCATCTCCCCCCTTCCCTTCTCCCCCACCTCTTTCAGCCCTCAGTTTGTTCTCAGTATTCAAGAGTCTCTCATGGTTTGCCTCCCTCTCTCTTCCCCACTATTTCCCCCCTTCTCCTCCCCCTTGGTCTTCTGTTAAGTTTCTCCTAATCCTCCTATACGTGCAAACATAAGGTATCTCTCCTTCTCTGTCTGACTTATTTTGCTCAGCATAACCCCCTCAAGTTCCATCCACATTGCTACACATGGCCAGATTTCATTCTTTCTCATTGCCATGTAGTATTCCATTGTATAGGTAAACCACATCTTCTTCATTCATTTGTCAGTTGATGGACATTTAGGCTCTTTCCATGATTTGGTTATTGTTGAAATTGCTGCTATGAACATTAGGGTACATGTGTCCCTAGGTATCAGCATTCCTATGTCCTAGCAGTGCTATTGCTGGGTCATAGGAGGAGTTCTATTGTTAATTTTTTGAGGAACCTCCACATTGTTTTCCAGAGAGGCTGCACCAGTTTACATTCTCACCAACATTTCTCCACATCCGCGCCAGCATCTATAGTCTCCTGATTTGTTCATTTTAGCCACTCTGACTGGCATGAGGTGATATCTCAGTGTGGTTTTGATCTGCATTTCCCTGATGATGAGGGATGTAAAACCAGGTTATTACTTCTTGATTTCTGTTTTTCTTATTTAATGTATTTCTACTTTTTTGTTCCTTTTTTTACTTAATATTAGTATTTTTCTAACTTCTTGAGATTGGTGATTAACTCGCAAAATTTCCTTTTAAAACCTTTTCTAATGTAAATATTTAGGGCTACATATTCCTCCTACATACACACAGAATCAAAGACACTTAGACACACACATACACTCTTACACTAAAGATATTTAGTTCTCCAGATATTTATTTTTAGTGTAACAAGGATCAATCTATTCCTGTATCTGTGTCTATGCATTTCTCTATAACTATCATATTTATATATTGGATAAGTCTTATTAACTGTGTAGTTCAAAACTTAGATATCCTTATGTTTTTCTGTCCTTAAACTATAAATTACCTAAAGAAGTACATCAAAATCTTCCACCATAATTATGGATTTGTCTGCCAATTGTCTTCATTTGCTTCAAAGATATTTTGTATTTAGTGCACACATAGACATGAGATTTGTTATATATATATATTTTAATGTTTATTTTGAGTGTGTGTGTGTGTGAATGGGAGGGGAAAAGAGAATGGAGAGAGAGAATCTGAATCAGGCTCTGCACTGTCAGCACAGAGCCTGACATGGGGCTCAATCCCATGGACCATAAGCCAAAATCCAGAGTCAGATACTCAACCAACTAAGCCACCCAGGCACCCCATGATTTGTTATATATTCTTAGAAACCATTTCTTTTTTATCATTGACTTTACCTTTAATTTTAATTGTATCTTTTTCTTACAGTGTGTGTTGTGTTTTGTGTTTTCTGGATTTTGGGCTTGTTTTGTTCGTTGCTGTTGCTTTCCTATTGTAAATACAGCCATTCTCATTCCTGGTTCCTGTTTGTCAGGTGTATCTTTTCATTTTTTACTTTTTACTTTTTATTCTAATTAGTGTGTTTATTTTTGTCTCATGTACTTAAATTTTTAGTGCCAACCAAACAGCCAATAGCTGGATTTTTTAAAAGTATATATAGTTGGAAAATCTTGGTACTTTTACCTAGCTGCCTAATCCATTAACTTTTATCTTCTCTGTTGCTAATGCTTGGCTTTATTTCTACAGTTTAATTTTATGCTTTCAATTTCTCTCATTTGATTGTACTTTTCCCTCATTTCTTTGGGTTTCTCATTTTTCCTCCCACTTGCTCCCTACTTGCCTGAAAGTTCACTATATTATTCTTACACTTCTGATGGTTTTTATATTTTTAATGTGTATCTTACTCAAAAATTGCAAGTCTGTGTCCTGCCAGGGCAACTTAAGTACAACTGGGTGTTTTACCTGCCCTTGCTATCCAAGTACTGCCTTCCATATTACTATTTTCCAGCATTTTAATATCCTTGCTTTTAATACCTCCAAGTTCGTCATTATTATTTTATATATTCTAATTGGTTTGTATTTACCTAGCTTGTTAACCAATTGCTTTGCTTACCATTCTGTCTCAAGCCTTGTTCCTAAATGTTTACTCTGGTAGTTTCCTTAATAGTATTTCTGGCAGTTTTTCACTACATGAGAAAGTCTTTTTGTCTTTGTTTTGTCTGATTTTGCCCCATTTGTAAAAAATGATTTGGTTGGGGAAAGACTTCTAGGTTGATATTTTCTTTCAGTATTTAGACAATATTCTCTCTCTCTTTCTCTCTCTCTCTCTCTCAATGGCTTCTACTGTGACCTCCAAAAGGTCTGCAGTCTAATTGTTATATCTTTATTAGTAAACTGCCCTTTTTTCTTTCATTGTTCCTAGGATCTCCTTAGCTTTGGGTGTTTTGTAGCTTTTAGCAATGGTTTGTCTAGGGGCTCATTTCTTACTATTACCTTTCCTTAGACTTGTTGGATGTCCTGAATCTGAGGATTTACGTTTTTCATCAATATTATTAAATTTTCAGCCATTCTTTTGGAACATGGCTTATGTTGAAAAAAAGTGTTTCAATGGAAAACTACATCCTTGCTAACAGACAGTTCTGAGTTAGCCTATCATTATGTTTGAGCTATTTAGCAGTTCTTTGTAAGCTCTAAGCAATTGATAGATGTATAAATCATATGCTGTCTGGTAGTGATTTAACTGATGGTGATTTGACTTTCTGTGCCTTGCAGATAAACAAGTTTTGTGGCCATCTACAATTTATCTCAATATCCCCCTCCTCCATATAAATCTGTCCTGATTTAATTTCTCCTTTGAACTGGCTCTAATATCTGTCAGTTATATCAGTAAAATAAATTCTTTAATACGTGTTCATTTTTTTATATCTGTATACAAGTCAAAATTTTACCTTTCTTCTGAATATTTTCGGAACAATCTTGTGACACTTCTTCTACATTCTTTTTTTTTTTAATGTTTTATTTATTTCTAGGAGAGAGAGAGAGACAGCGTGAGCAGGGGAGGGTCAGAGAGAGAGGGAGTCACAGACTGAAACAGGCTCCAGGCTCTGAGCTGGCAGTCAGCACAGAGCCCGACGCGGGGCTCGAACCCACGAACCGCGAGATCGTGACCTAAGCGAAAGTCGGACGCTTAACTGACTAAGCCACCCAGGCGCCCCACTTCTTCTACATTCTTGATTTCCTTCTATTGTACTAGCAAACGTGTGGAAACACTAATCCTACATATGAGAGGAACCCATACTCTATGTCTTGCAGGATTAAGTACATGGTATCTTTTGGGTGGATTCATGCTTGCATATCTGCTTTTGCATGACCTCAGACACACTGTGCTTTATTATGATTAGGATTATTTATTCCTATTTTATCCTATTTGCAAAATAGGAATAATAATAGTACCTTTCTTATGAGATTGTTAATATATGTAAGACATTTGGACCAGGACCTGGCAGACAAAAGTATCACAGAAATGTTAGATATTTTTGCAATTATTCACTATTCTCTTCATATTTTCCATCTATTTAGCTTGCTATAATTCATTCATGAAATAGCCTCTTCTTTGACTGTGTCTCATGATGACCAATGCTTCCAAAAGTTTTTAATTTTGATGGTTAAATTTCTCACTTCTGTTAATTTTGGTTGACTTTTTAAAGCTGCCGTTTAGGGGCGCCTGGGTGGCTTAGTTGGTTAAGCGTTCGACTTTCGCTTAGGTCGTGATCTCACGGTTCGAGGGTTCAAGCCCCGTGTCGGGCTCTGTGCTGACTGCCAGCTCAGAGCCTGGAGCCTGTTTCAGAGTCTGTATCTCCCTCTCTCTCTGACCCTCCCCTGTTCACGCTGTCTCTATCCTAGAAAGAAATAAAAAAAAAAAATAAAAAAAAGCTGCCATTTAAATGGTACATTCCTATTTTCTCGTGTTTTCAATTCTTTTTTTTTTTTTTACAAATAGTTTATTGTCAAATTGGTTTCCATATAATACCCAGTGCTCATCCCCACAAGTGCCCTCCATGCCCATCACCCCCTCTCCCCCCCTCACCCATCAGTCCTTAGTTTGTTCTCAGCATTCAAGAGTCTTTCGTGGTTTTCAATTCTTAATCATGTTTAATTCTTTTAAAATTATTTGTTAGTTTTTATTATCTAAAGTTTAGATCTAAATCTTCTATTTGTTGTGTTTTCAATTTATTCCAAGTGAGCTGTTTGATAATTTTAATTTTCAACTCATCTTTAGCAGGGTTTTTGTTTTTCTGATGTATATATTTTTTATTTGAGTTCTATCTTATTTTCTCTGCTGTTTCATTCCTTATAGAGTCTTTGTATCACTTTCTGTAAGAATAAGAGCTCAAGTTGGTGTTGATACAGCAACAGCATTGGCAGGAAAGGAGGGCAGGGACTGAGAGCTCGTTTTTTTTAAATTGCCAAATACTGTTGCATTGTTATTTTTAACTGTTTGTTTGTTTGTTTTTTTATATAATTTATTGTCAAGTTAGTAAGAGATGAAATTGTCTCAATGAGCATTTCTAAGTAAAGAAGCCAGTCTGGAAAAACTACATATTGTACGATTCCCATTGTTTATTATATTCTGCAGAAGGCAAACTGTAGGGACAAAAACAAGGTCCATGGTTGCCAGGGACTGGGGGGCAGGTAGAGAGATGAATTATGAAGCACAAAAGATATTTAGGGTAGTAAGATGATTTTGCTTGATACTGGAATGGTGGATATATCACACATTACATATTTCAAAACATAGCACTTAAAAACACAAAGAATGAAACTTAATGCAAATTATGGACTTTAGTTAATAATAAATCAGTAGTGATTTACTAAGTATAACAAATGTGCCACATGACTATAAGACGCTAGTTAAAAGAAGTTGTATGAGGAAGAGTGGGTTATATGGAATTCTCTGTATTATCTGCTCAATTTTTCTGCAAGTCTACAACTGTTCTTAAAAAAACAGTCTGCTGTTTCTTTTCAAAAAGCCTCCCAAATTTGATTAAGGGTAAGATAAATGACTTAATAATGCAAAATGTTCCTTAGTTGTCAAGTACAATTGTTGGATTAATGTGTGAATTTGTGATTACTTGTAAAACTATGAACTGGAAAGTAGAAAAATGGACATTAAAAATTCCTGAAAAATTAGGGGCCTCTTGGTGGCACAGAACAAGGGGGAGAAGAAGGGGGGAAATGGTGTGGGAGAGGGAGAGAGGCAAACCATGAGAGACTCTTGAATGCTGACAAAAACTGAGGACTGATGGATGTGGGGGAGGGGATGGGCATGGAGGAGGACACTTGTGGGGATGAGCACTGAGTGTTATGTGGAAACTAATTTGACAATAAACTATTTGTAAAAAAAAAAAAAAAAGAATCTGACTTTGGTTCAGGTTATGATCTCGTGGTGAGTTCGAGTCCCTCATCGGGCTCTGGGCTGACAGCTTGAAGCCTGGAGCCTGCTTCGGATTCTGTCTCTTCCTCTTTCTCTGCCTCTCTCTGGCTCATGCTCTGTCTCTGTTTCTCAAAAATAAATAAACATTAAAAAAACGAATTCCTGAAAAAAAAAAAAAGGAATGGAGGGCAGGGAAGTGAGGGGACAGTGGGAGGAAAGAACAGAGTCCTGTGGCTTTCCTGTCACAGCTGTACAGCCCTTGCTCATGGACATTTACCTCCTTGTCCTGCCTTGTACTATTTGTCAGGCTGCAGAAAACACATGGCTCAAACACAGATTTACCACGTGTGGAGCTCAATAGGGCACATTGAAGCTGCCTGATGGGACAGACTGGAATGAACTTTCAGCCTCTTAGCCCCAGAAGGAAGCTTACCCCAGCACAGTCTAAAATACGCAAGCTTCTTATCTTCCTGCACGGAAAGGTAAATGCTTTCTTAGTACAGCTTCTCAGCAACAGCAGCATTTCCATGGCATGCCATCTTTCTCAGTTCCACCCCACCTCTTATGGGGCAAGCAAGAGGAAGCACATGTATACTCCTGCTTCTGTGGGTGATTGGTTTTCTGACACAGAACAGTTCATTGAACTCTCCAAGGCCCCATGTGGGAAAAAGAGAGATGATCTCCATTTCCCAAGGTCTGCTTGTAGCCTGGGCATTCCTTCTAACAGTGTTTTAGGTAGCCTATATAAATTGATGTGAAGAAGTCAATGAAATAAGAAGTAAATTTTTCATTCCTGAACTATGTAACCCATGATGCCCTTTCTGGCTCTAGATCTATGAAACAAAGAGAAAATTGGAAAAGTTAATCACCCCTGTCAGTGGAAGACAAAGTGTTCTGCCATTGGTTTGACTATGTATTAAAAGACTATAAATCATATGCAGAAATCCACATGTGTGTGTGTGCAGGGTGACTAGAAAACAAAATGGTATTTCTTCAGACTGAAGATAGTAAGGAAATTTATCGGCATTAATCTGAATGAATATGATGCCCAAATAAACTAAGCATATGCTTTCAAAAACTACCACTTGTTATTATATTATTTAAAAAAAGATAAAAACATTATTTTTGTCTTCAAGAAGTCAATCTAAAGATTTCCTGCCCATAATGATGCTATTTCCACCAAAAAACTGAAGCAGAAAGGTTTATAATGAATTATAAAAACCAAACTTGGTTTACAGTAAGTGGAATATAATAGTGGAGGTCTAATTTCTTTTTCTTTTCCTTTGTTTTCCCCTTTTCTTTCCTTTATTTTTTTTTTGAAAGTGTGAAAAGTTTAGGCCAAAGAGGTAAAATAAAAACAGCTGTTGGGAATGAAGGGAACCTAATTTTCTTTACAAGTAAACAAGCTGGTATAACATGCTTGGAAATAAATTTCACAAATATAATAAGAGTATATAATAGCCTCAAAAATTTTATGTTTGGTCTAGAAAGTTACCTAAGATTAAAACAATTATAGTCACAAATGAGTCTATTATCATTTTGATAGAATAAAAATTAGAGCTCAGACTTTCAGTTATAGAAACACATAATTTTAACTATTTTCTATGGCCTGTTTTTGTCCCCTTTCACCCCCTACCAATCCAAATATTGAATTCCTAACCCCCAATGTGACTATTTGAAGATAGGCTTAAAGGTTGAAAGGACGTAATTAAGCTTAAATGGAGTCATAAGGATGAGGCTCTAATCCAATAGGACTGGTAACCTTATAATAAGAAAAAAATCTATCTTTCCATCTTCCTTCTCCCCAATCCCCCTAATTATATGCCATATGAGGACACAGTGAGAAGGCTGCAATCTACAAGCCAGGAAGAAAGCTATCAACAGGAACTGAATTGGCTGGCTTTGTGATCTTGGATTTCCAGCCTCCAGAATTGTGAGAAATAAAAGTCTCCATTTTTATGTACCCATTAAGATCACTTTGAATGCTTCTTGGGAGCAACACTGTATATAAATAAACAAGAAATAAAGTTTAATGGCTTGATGATTCAGCCTAAAAGATCTACTTTGATACAAAAAAGAAAAACAACAACAACAAATAAACATCACAGCCAATGTATCATACTTTGTTATGGCAGCTCAAGTTAACTAACACACTATTCCTTCCATTAATTATGACTGAAAACTCTGAATATAATAAATAAATATAAGGAGACATGAAAAGTGCAGAGAAGAAGGCAGAAAGAATGACATGAGGCCCCTGTGTGTTCTATTTGCCTCCTATATTCCAAACTGTACTTGAGAAGCACAAATGGGCATAGACCAAAACCAAACCAAACCAAACCAAATCAAAAAAGCCCTGAGAAAAGCCTTCTCGAAGTAGCCTAGTGATTCTGATAACTAGGGCAGCCAGTTAGACAGAAATCTTTTAGACAATATTCATGTCTCAGCTAAACACCAAAGAAGAAAATCACGTTTCACTACCAACCGCATCAACAACAGCCAAGGGAGGACTCTAGACTTCCAACCAAATTGTATATGCCAAGAAAATATTATCCAAAAAAGCAAGAACAACTACATTATCATCAGATAAAATACACATTAGAGGAAAGATAATTACAGAGCACAGATATAAATTTACACATTGATAAAGTTTCAATCCACCAAAAAGACACAGTAATCATACATTCTTTCCCACAAACAAGCTGCAGAATATGTGAAGCAAAGCCATATGGAAGTGAAAAAAAGGAACAGACAAATCCACAGTTAACAGCTGGAGACTTCAACACTCCTCCCTCAACAACCAATGAGAGGACAAATAGAAAATCTGCAAGGATACAAAAAAAACTTAACACACCCTCAACCAATAGGACCTAATGGACAGAAAATTCTTTCCCCAACAACAGCAAAAACACATTCTTTTCAAGACCTTATGGGACATATAATAAGGCTATATCCTGAGCCGAAAGACAAATCTCGAAACCATTTATTAGAATTGAAATTATGCAGAGTGTGATATGTGCCCACAAGAAAATCAAATTAGAAACAAATAACAGGAAGTTAACAGGAAAGTCTCAAAACACTGGGAATCAAAACAAATTTCTAAATAATCTCTGAGTCAAAGAGGAAGTCTAGAGGGAATTCAAGACAACACTGATTTGAATGAAAACAAAAAATGCATATCAAAATCTGTAAATAAGGTGCCAACAGGGAAATTTATGATAGCAAATGCTTACATTAGAAAAAAGTCTCAAGTCTATAATCTATGTGATCATGCCCCAAGGAACTAGAAAAAGAAGAGAAAAATAAGTCTATAGTAAGTAGATGGAAGGAAATAATAAAGATAGGAACAAAAGTCAATGAAAGTGAGAAGAGAGAAACAATAGGGAAAATCAATGAAACAAAAATCTACTTCTTTGAAAAGATCAATAAAATTGACAAACCAGTATTAGGAATGAATCTGAGTATAGCACTACTTGCCCTATAGATATCAAAAGAATGATACGGAAATGCTATAAACAACTCTTTATTCATAAATTTGACTTATAGATGAAATACACAAATTCCCTGGAAAGCACAAACTGCTGAAATTTAACCAAGAGGAAACAAATAAGGTGGATAGTCCTAAAATGTTAAAACAAATTAAATTAATAAATACTAAAAATCTTTAATGAGTTCTCTAGATCCTGATAATTTTACTAGAGAATCTTATCATACAATTAAAGAAGAATTAATACTCACTCTATAACTCTCTCCCAGGAAGAAGAGGATGAGAGAATGTCTATCAACCAATTTTAAGAGGCTAAAATTATTCTGAAATGAAAACCACAAAGATAATATAAAAAAAAAACAAAAACAAAAAGAAAGAAAGAAAAGGAAAAAAATAGAAAGCTACTAACTATATTCCCTTATATATAGACATAAAAACCCTTATTAGTAAATATAATTCAGTCTCATATATGAGTAATCATACATATAAACAAGAGGGGTTTAGTCCATGGGTACAAAGCTGGTTTAATATTTCAAAATTGATCATTGTCATCAACCATATTAAGAGCCTAAAGAAGAAGACACAACTATATCAATTGATATGAAAAAAGAGAGTGGTAATATTCAACATTAATCCATAAAAATTTTTTTCAGAAAACTGGAATAGAAAGGATCTTCCTTAGCCTGATAAAGAACATCTACAGAAAAACTAAGCTAGCACTATACTTAATGGTAAAAGAACTGAATGCTTCCCCTCTAAGATCAAGAACAAGGAAAAGATACCTGTTTTCAACACTTAGTCAACATAATACTGAACATCATGACCAGGAAAATGAAATAAAAGGCATAAAATACAGAAAAAAGAAAATTGTCCCTGTTTAAATTGACATGATGGTAGAAATAATCTACATAATTATGTCAAAAAATCCCAAGAAATCTCTAAAAGAACAGCTCAAGGTCAGAGGATACAAGATCAACGTTAAAAAATAAACAAAAACAACTATATGTCAATATAATAGCAATAAACTGAAAACACTATACTACTGAAACTGAAATTACTGTGGAAACTGAAAACACAATACTATTTATAATCACTCAAAAAATGAAACTCAAATATAAATCTAACAAGACATGTATAGGACTTTTATGCTAAAAGTTACAAAATGTTGATGAAAGAAATCACAGAGGATTTAAATAAGAGACACATACCGTGATCATGGATTGGAAGACTCAACATAGGGTGTCAATCTCCCCAAAATGATCTGTAGGTTTAACAAAATTCCTATCAAAGTTTCAGTAAGTTATTTTATAGACACAGAGAAGGTCATTCTCCAATTGATACAGACAGGCAAGGGAATTAAATAGCTAAACCAATTTTTTTTTATTTTTATTTTTTTATTTATTTCTAGGAGAGAGAGAGAGAGAAAGAGTGAGCAGGGGAGGGTCAGAGAGAGAGGGAGACACAAAATTTGAAGCAGATTCCAGGCTCTGAGTTGTCCCTTTGCAGCCCAACATGGAGCTTGAACTAACGAAATGGGAGATCATGACCTGAGCCAAAGTCAGACACTTAGCTGACTAAGTCACCCAGGTGCCCCAAGGTAGGATTATTTTTCTTACAAATTAGAAACTTACCAAATATCCAACAATGGTCAATTAAAATACATCCTCTCAATGGAATATTATGTCACCATTAAAATGATGATTAGGAAAAATCCATGGAAACACGAAAAATGTTTATGATGATTGAAAAATGCAATCATTACAATCACATAAAATGTATTAAAGTGGATGAATCGAAGGAAGACATATAAAATGAAATTTAGCTGTTTAGGGAAGGAGGGACAGAAATTAAGCATTTTGACTTTGTTGTGGTCATTAATGATAGTCTTTCAAAATATGAAAATGTCTGTCTTTAATTTGCCCATAATCTGAAGTTAGCTTTCAAAACAAATAAGGGTCAATAAAGACAAGATAAAAAGTCACAACATGTATTGGAGGTTCAGAAAGAACTGCAACCAGCTTCTGCACAGCAAAGGAAACAACCCAGAAAATTAATAGGCAACCAACGGAATGGGAAAAGATAGTTGCAAATGACATATCAGATAAAGGGTTGATATCCAGAATCTACAAGGAACTCACCAAACTACACGTCCGAAAAACAAACAACCCAGTGAAGAAATGGGCAGAAGATATGAACAGACACTTCTCCAAAGAGGACATCCAGATGGCCAACAGACACATGAAACGATGCTCAGCATCGCTCCTCATCAGGGAAATACAAATCAAAACCACACTGAGATACCACCTCACGCCAGTCAGAGTGGCTAAAATGAGCAAATCAGAGAACCCTAGATGCTGGCGAGGATGTGGAGAAACGGGCACCCTCCTACACTGTTGGTGGGAATGTAAACTGGTACAGCCCCTCTGGAAAACAGTGTGGAGCTTCCTAAGGAAACTAACAATAGAACTCCCCTAGGACCCAGCAATAGCACTGCTAGGAATTTACCTAAGGGATACCGAAATGCTGATGCATAGGAGCACATGTACCCCAATGTTCATAGCAGCACTCTCCACAGTAGCTAAAACATGGAAAGAGCCTAAGTGTCCATCAACAGATGAATGGATCAAGAAGATGTGGTTTATCTATACCATGGAATACTGCATGGCAATGAGAAACAATGAAATCTGGCCATGTGTGGCAACATGGATGGACCTTGAGGGTGTTATGCTGAGCGAAATAAGTCAGGCAGAGAAGGACAAATATCATATGTGTGCACGTATAGGAGGATTAGGAGGAACTTAACAGAGGACCAAGGGGGAGAAGAAGGGGGAAATGGTGGGGGAAAGGGAGAGGCAAACCATGAGAGACTCTTGAATGCTGACAAAAACTGAGGACTGGTGGATGTGGGGGGGAGGAGGGGTGGGCACTGAGGAGGGCACTTGTGGGGATGAGCACTGGGTGTTATGTGGAAACTAATTTGACAATAAACTATTTGTAAAAAAAAAAAAAAAAAAAAAGAACTGCAACCTTCACACCCAGACGCTACTGCCACAGGTCTTCCATAAGCCTTTTGTTTATTTATTATTTTATTTTATTTTATTTTAGAGAGAGAGAGAGAGAGAGTGAGAGCGAGCAGGGGAGAGAGGCAGAGGGAGAGAGGGAGAAACTTTTAAGGATGATCTGTGCTGGGTATTGAGCTGGGCTTGGACATGGGCTCAATCCCATGACCCTGGAGTAATGACCTGAGCCAAAATCAAGAGTTGGATGCTCAACTGACTGAGCCACCCAGGAGTCCCTTCGGTAAACCTTTTAGAGGAACCATCTGGAAAAACCATAAAATGGAACCCATATTATGTTCTGCTTACCAAGAACATCAAAGGACTATGTTATAATCAAAAGATGTCTTGCCTGTTGATTACAAAATGTGTAAGGAATCCTGTAATGAGTCACTAAAGTTGTCTAGCATTAATGCATACCTCTGAAAAATGAGAAGCACTAAGTACCAGAAAGAAACATTCGGATGGTTAAAATCAAGTTCTCGTTGGTTCTTTTGCCATAGTCTCCAATGGCATAAGAATAATTTACTATTCAGTTGGTCTTTCTCTGAACAGCAATAGGGAGACAAGAATATAATTGAGGTTAGTGTATGGGCTGAAATTTATGACTTCTAGCCACCATATTCCTGCTGGCTTCCATCGAACTAAAGGAATGCAAACTGGTATTAGTGCTCAGCAGATGGCGTCTTCCAAGTTTGGTCTGGAACAATAAGTGGAAGATTCCTGAGATGTACTTTACATTTGCTGTATTCAACCCTGAGGAGGTAGAGATGCTGTCTCCATTGTTAACAAGTACTCAAGGAGCTTCTTAAGTCAGAAGGCAGAGAATCAAAACAGAAGAGTCAAAATGGGCAGCAGAGAGGAGCCTGGGTGGCTCAGTCGGTTGAGCGGCCAACTTTGGCTCAGGTCATGATCTCACAGTTTGTGGGTTCGAGCCCCATGTCAGGCTCTGTGCTGACAGTTGAGCCTGGAGCCTGCTTTGGATTCTGCGTGTCCCTCTCTCTCTGCTCCTCCCCCACTCATTCTGTGTTTCTCTCTGTCTCAATAATAAATAAACATTAAAAAAATGGGCAGCAAAATATAGAACACTCTTATAGGCTACAAGGATTCAGAAGGCCACTGAAGGAACCATTGAACAACCTAGGATTTTCAGAACTAATCTACTGTCTCCTCATGGACCCTTTTACCTTGTGCAAAAAGACCGAAGATATGGTTCTAGAGCCTGACCTAGTAACCTTCCCTAGGAGTCCTGCTGCTGCATCCTGCTTTCAATGTTTGGGTGGCCACATGGGGAAGAGGGTTGAGAAGAACACACATTCTACTTCTGGCTGGTTTCACTCTTTGAGGTGCTTTGGTGAGTTCTTATAGTTTTCCTCACAATGGTATGGCACATTTGTACCAGGTTTATTCCTCAGCGTCTCACGGTTATCCTCACTATTGTAAATGGGGTCTTTTAGTCCACGTTGCTATTCACTGAGATGTAACTCAGCTGCTATCTCGTCTTCCTTGCTCTACTCTCTTATTAGTAAAAAATCTGTCAGCTAATTCTATTTTTAGATAGATAATCAACTAGTAGCAATGACAGTGTTATGTCTTGCTCTGTAATATTTAGGTCTCTTATTTTTAATTTGTTCTGGCGAGGACCTTCCAGCAGACCACTGACAGCAGGAATATCTGGCATCTGCACTTTACCTCTGACTTGGATGTGGATCCGTCTAAGTTTTCAACAATAAGTGTTATGCTTGTTGGAGCTTTCATGTGGATAATATTTATCCAATGATAAAGTTTTCTTCTAGTCTTAGTTTGTAATGTGTTTTGATCAAGAATTGTAGCTGAATTTAATAATTTTTCTGTGAACTGAGATTTTGTCTTTGTTTCCTTGTTCAACATGGATATGTAGTAAATGCCATTAGCAAACCTATCAAGTTAATCCATCTTTGCATACCTGAGATAAAATTTATTTGGTCTTTTTCACTTAAGCACTGCTTGATTTCATCTGCCAGTATTTCATTTAGAATATCAGCATTCCATATGCACATGCAAGATTTGTTGATAGTTCTCTTCTATTGAGATGTCTTTGCCATGTTAATTTATAACAGTGGTTATAAAATTTCCATAAATTTTCCATCTTTTATCCATGTTCTAGAATAATTTATATAATGTAAATTTATCTATTCTTTGAATATGTAAAATTCAAAAGTAAAAATGTATCTTTTAAAATGCAAATCTTTGTCTACCTTTTCCATTTTTTAATGTATTTTTAAATCTATTCTGATTTTCTACTTTTTAGGTTTATTTAGTAATTTGTATTCCCCTAGAAAATCACCCATTTAAATCAGATATTATATGTGTGTGCACATGCGCATGTGTGTGTTCTTTCATTTACTCATTTAGAGTTTTCTTTTTAAAGAACTAGATTCTAGTTTTGATTTTCTCATTTCTAAATGTATGTTTGTCTTTAAAATTTATTTCTGGGGCGCCTGGGTGGCTCAGTCGGTTGAGTCTCTGACTTCGGCTCAGGTCATGATCTCACGGTTTGTGGTTTTGAGCCCCCCATCAGGCTCTGTGCTGACAGCTCAGAGCCTGGAGCCTGTTTCAGATTCTGTGTCTCCTTCTCTCTCTGACCCTCCTCTGCTCATGCTGTCTCTCTCTCAGAGATAAATAAAACATTAAAAAAATAAAAAAAAATTTTTTTTGTTTATTGGGTATAAATCCATTTCTTGGTTCAGTCTTATCAACTATTTTATTTTGTCTTATTAATCATACATTTCCTAAAATTCTGATTTTCTCCATTTCTCCTATGTATTTCATCCATATTAGTTGTAAATATCTTGAAGCTACATTGTTTGCCATGTAATTGTTCATAACTACTTTGTTTACTCAGTAAATTTGCCTTTAGTCAATATAAAAAGATTTATTTTGTCCCTGTTCATGCCTTTCTATTTTTTATTTAAATTTTCATTATGTTGTTCCTTTTCAAGCCTTTCAGCTTTTATCTTTTATTTGTTGAATAAGAACACTGCCAATCAGGTGTCTTTCATGGCATTTTCCATAAAAAAACTTTTTTAATCCCTTTATTTTAATTCTGCTGGATCATTTTTATTAAAATCTGTCGTTTGTATATAGCACATTATTGAGTTTTGGTTTTTTTTCTTTTTTAAAATTTTATTTATTTGAGAGAGAGACAGACAGAGACAGAGATAGAGACAGAAACAGAATGGGGGAGAGGGGCAGAGGGAAAAGGAGAGAGAATATTAAGCAGGCTCCACTCTCAGAACAGAGGCTAACCCTGGGCTTGATCCTAGGGTCCTGGGATCATGACCTGAGCCAAAATCAAGAGTTAGATGCTGAACTGACTGAGCCACCCTAGCACCCCTCTTTTTGTTTTTTTCAAACTAAATCTGAGAGTCTATTTTACTTTAGGAATTGTATGGGATTTATATCTATTTGCATTTTTGTGATTAGTGACTATACTAACTTATTTCTGCTTTTCTCTTGTCATTTTATCATACGTTTTCATATTATTTCTTATTTTTCTACTCCTACATTTTGGTGTACCAGCCAAATTCTTCTCATTATTTATTTTGTATCTAATGGTTTGAAATTTATAATACCACTCTGTTCCTCAAATATCTACTCAAATATGCAACACAAAAATTTACTTGTACTTTTTTTTTTCATTTTGTACATTTAACAGGGGAATTTTTACCATACACAAACCAGAGAATACCAAACTTCATGTCATACTTCCCCGTATCTTAATCTCCTACTGACCCAAACTTCTTAGTTATTATTTTATTTAAAAATATTATCAAATATTGGGGCGCCTGGGTGGCTTAGTCGGTTAAGCGTCCGACTTTCGCTTAGGTCATGATCTCGCAGTTCGTGGGTTCGAGCCCCGCGTCGGGCTCTGTGCTGACTGCCAGCTCAGAGTCTGGAGCCTGTTTCAGTCTGTGACTCCCTCTCTCTCTGACCCTCCCCTGCTCACGCTGTCTCTCTCTCTCTCTCTCCTAAAAATAAAACATTAAAAAAATTATCAAATATTTAAACTTAACTATGACTTTTAGCGTTTTCCTTGATAACAACTCAAGACTGTGTTCTATACTTGCCTCTTTTTTTTTAGTTTCATCCCATTTTGTTGAGTATATCCTTGAGTATGTAAACCACTCAAGTCTTCACAAATTTGAAACTATGTTAGTTTTTGCCTGGGTAATTCAGCTCAGCAAAATACTTTTCTTTTGAAAAGAATTTCCCTCTAATACTAGAAAGTAATGCTCTATTAACCTGGGCAAATTTGTTTCTTGTTACAGTGATTTTTCACTTCGAGAGCTTTGATTTTCTCTTCATCCTCAGTGTTTTTAAATTTCAGTGTGATATTCAAGATATATGTCTCTTTTTGTTTACCCTGCTTAGTATTCAGTATGCTATTGGCACATGAAGAGATAAATAGAACCGTCGCATTTCAGTTCACTGAGGAAAAGATGAAATGCTCATTAAATCATGTTACAATCATTTCCTCTTCTTGAAAGTGAAATAAAGGTAGACTGTTACCTCATACCATTTATGAAAATTTAAAGAAAAACACCTCAAAATAAAAACCAAGCTCTTTGGTTTACCTTAGTAGTTAGTTTAGTTTCATATAAACTTTTTAAAGTATTAAATGGGTCCATGTGTAATATTCTGGTATGGAATCCCAAACCCATACAGGATACATAAATAAAATAACATAATAGATTGATTCACTAAGAATGCAAAATTTATTTTAAATAAAAGACCATGAACCATACTAAAAGACAACTTGAGCAATTAGCATTGAATAATTCTTCATGAAAGACTGGTATGGAAAGGGAAGGAAAAAGGAGAATGATAATCTCTAGGTTATTTTGTTTCTCAGGCTAAATCCATGTATTTCTTAATGACTCGTACCCAACACTCCTGCCCCAAGCAACCAGAATGTATATGTGTGTGTGTGTGTGTGTGTGTGTGTGTGTGTGTGTGTGTGTGTGTGTGTATGTGTGTGTGTGTGTGATGTATACATGTACTTAGGGTTGGAAAGAGTGATCAATCCAAACAGTGTGAGCTCCCAGCACAATTACCCAAGTTCTGACCTCCAGCAATTCCTTACTAGACGTAGGTAATGGCCCCAATAGTGCATCTGCTCATTTTAATTTGATGCTCTCCATGTGATATTTGCCACAGTAACATGGGATAAAACATGCGTACAGCATGTGGTCTCTCTGACAGAGATCACCTGCCAGCGGGGAGGAAGGAGAATGCTAAACCTGATTTTTCCATGTGAGATACTGCTTAGTAACACCAAGTCCCCATGGTACACAGTGGCCCAGGCAGGGACAGTCCCAGAGGAGAAGCCTGACCAGACTGAAGTGAATTCCTCATTATAGTTCATCCTGATCTTATCCTAGTCTTCATCCCCTCCCTTGCATTCAAAGCACATGCCTGCAACATTTTATCTCTTGTAGGATTTTCCCCCCACTTCTTTTAAAGAGGTATGTGTCATGGCCTAACTTCATATTTTCTCACAAAAAAGCGCTATCTGTTCTCTCTAGATAACCACTGGCCCAAAATGAGGAGACCACATGAATTATCTTCTAAACTGAGTCATTCTTAGAAGTGAAAGGGGTACTATTCACAGCTGTGCCAGGATGACAGACAGAAAACCCAGGACTGTCCCAGGCAGACAGGTCTGGAACAGCCATCCTCCCATAAACAACTACTTCCCTCCATCCTCTGAATGAGGCTCTCCCTCTTCCAGATCTTTCTAAGATGCCAGATCACTGGCACACATCATTTCTCCCCTGTAAGGTGATCTTCTGAGCCCTTGTCAATACCCAGGAAGAAGGTGTTAAGCACTGGGGAAAGTAAAAAGGCCTGGAGTCAAAGCTGTGGTTCTGTGCACAGGCCATCTAATCTCAGAAACAGATGAACTGGGGATTTTAATTCCCAGCCATGAAATCAAATCAGATGAGGCCATCCAGGGTAAAGTGATGTTTAACTGATTTACTTGCCCTGCAAGTTAAAGTCCCCGCTTCTCCAGGCTTTCATATACTCCACGAGGCACGTTCTGCTTGGGCAGTGCATTCTGTAGGTGAGCCTCTCAAGGCTTGCTGGGGAGGGCCACTTTCTCTTTCTTGAGTCTCTTCCTCTGAATAACAAACTCCTATGTGCTCCTCCACGCAGACAGCCTTGAATACAGCACTGAGTGGGCAGTGGAAATTTGCAGGGACCCCCACAGCAGTCTGAGGAGGACAGGCAAGAGCTGACCTTGGCCCCCACTACTGTGCTACCTGTCTAGTCCTTCTCTCAGGCAGCTCGTGATGATGACTGAACTTCCCATCGAATTCTTGTCTCACATATTTATTACACAGACCCTTATAATCATGTTGGCTCTGTGTCCGATGTCACTAAGATCAATAAGCTCATCTCCAAAAGCCATGCTCTTTGACTCAATCAGTCTCGTGAGGCCCTCATGGTGGAGGGAGGGGGCTGGCACTCAGTGGACTGGCCTTCACCAGAGGCAGAAAGACAGTTTGCCTGGGTCATCTGGACGCAAAGCCATCCCTAGAAAACTCTGTTCACTGCAGCACCTGGCCGTCTGTTTGAAATTCTGCTCAAATACTTGCACAGTGGTTTGCATTTTGTCATCCTGCTCTGGCTGGCAGGGGATTTGGTGAAAGAAGAGTTGGATGTCAGATGCTCTGAAACCAGGAAGAGACAGACTCACCTTTCCAGAATGAAAGACAATAGAGAAGTCCAGAGAAGGTCTAAAAGCAGAGTCAGCTCAGAGTGAGAAAGAGAGGAATTATTTTGCTTTGTCTAAGTTATAGGAAAATAAAAGAGCTCTAAAAAAGTATGACCAGAGGCAGGCCAGCCTGGGGACATGAGACTCTGGAGTCAGGCACACCCTGCTGGGTGACCTTGAGCAAGTGGCTGGACCTCTCTGAGCACCAGTTTCCTGCCCTGAAAATGTGGATGTAAAGACTGCCTCTGGAGCAATCTAGCCCTTTGCAGAAAGAGTGGAAGCAGGAATAGGTGCCAAAGGTCCACTAGGGACAGTCCACGCTTTCCAGTGCAGACAGGCTTGGCTCCAAGTCAGGCTAGGTAGACAGGTAACTAGGCTGACAATGGCTGAATGACAACATGTGTTCATGTGCCCTCCCTCCCTCAACATTTCCAAGAAGCTAGAGGAAATAATAAAAGCAAAACACATCCACTGCCATCAGCTGGGAGAAGTGTACAAGCAGAGAAGAACAGGTAACTTCTGAACAAAATAACCATGGGATGGGAATCAGTTGATAGCAGAAGGAGAAGTCAGAGGAAGAATATTAATAACTATTTTAACAATTATTCAGAGCAAAAAAACCGAAATGGAATTCTACAGAAAGGATGTGAGCCTCTCTCATCTCACTCACAGTAAAAGCCAAGACCTCCAACACTTGGGCCACACCCCATCACTTCTCTGACCTTCTCCACCCATGTACTCCAGCCACACCACCCCTTGTGTTCCTGGACAGACCCAGATGGCATGCTTCCATTTTAGGGTGGTCATAAAAGATCATTTTTTTTCAAAGATAAAAAAAAATGACACTTGCACGAATATAAACATGTGTCAAAGTTTTTACTCAAGTCATTAATTAATGAGGGAACAAGCAAGGTGTCAAAAACCAATTCCAAGAAGCATCCAGAAAGCCAACACATACAAAGGCATCCAGGATCATGGATCAGATCTGTTAACAGGAATCAGTCCACCAGACAAAATTCATTTGCTTCCTTATGAACTGGAATCCTTTGCATTACTTTTGGTTTCCTAGAACTTACAGAGTTGTAAAGCAGTTCAAACACCATGACACAGCCCAAGATAGTTTCTGACAACCTGGGAGGTGTTTGTAACCACACATAGCATGCCATAGGCCACCCAGTCATCTTTCTCTTTTGTCTGTTTTGTTCTCACATTACAAGGTTTTCCACAACCTTCCGTGAAAGGCCTTGTGCACTTGTTACCCTTTCCATCAAGAATGTTTACCTCGCTGATGCTCTATGACTTGTTCCTCCACTTCTTTCTGGCTCTTCTATTGGCTTACGTCCTACCTGAGGCTCTACCACTCCCTATATGCTCTCCCTACTTTCTTTTTTGCGGAATCCCTGATATCTGGCCTGTGTGCTCCCCTCTTCTATTTGTCTATAGCACAGGGATTTTTGTCTGGCTTGTTCATTGCTGTGTCCTCAGACCCTAGGACAGTATGTGATAACAGCATGTAAGCCTTCACTAAATATTGGTTCAGTGAATGAACAAATTAAAAATAAACATCAAAGGGGCAGGGATGAGAAAGGGGAGGTTTGGACAGACTGCTCAGAGGATGATTTTGGAGATTTATACATAGAGTGGTCACTTCCACTCACTTCTTAAAAACGGGACAGCTCCACTGTTCCCACCATATCTTGTTAGAAACAGCCTCCCTCCAGATTACGTTAGAATATTTGATAATGTGGATAATTCTATAACAACACATCCCCAAACCTCATTCTCTGGGAGGTTGAAAGCTGCAAAATTACTTTTGCTTAATTCGAGATTCATGCTGCATCCAAGACCTACTAACTCATATTATTTTGGTGATGTCCAAAATACTATTCCCATTTGCATTCCCATTCCCAGCCCCAGACCAGCCACGACTGTAATTTGGGCCCTTGAACACCAACTGGGTAACCTTCTTCAAGAGGCATTAAATTAAATAAGAGATCTGCTCCCTAAGATCTTATTCCTTATGTGGACTGATGTGATACCATGATAAGACATGAAGCTTACAGTGGGGCTGCATCCACTTACAAGGATGCAGGTGCTGGCTCTTCTCTGTTATCTTTGCTACCTGTCTGTCTCCTCTCTGCTTTGGCTCAGAAACATCCTAAGCCCTTATGAAGCTCACTTTCTACTCACTTCACTGCTGTCCTCCCCATCAGGAGTCAGAATTGGAACTTTAATCAGGCAATGATGACAACAACTGAAATTTGAGTGTGCAACTCACGTGTGCTGTAGCTGACCACGTCAACAGCTGTCCTTCTTGGACACAAAGCCCTGCAGCTGCCTTTTCTAAGCCCAGCTTGAGACTTGAGGCTCTGGCCACCAGCATGCACTCAGTCCATGCATGGGGCAGGCAAGCAGAGCTGGTGTCAGGGAGCTGCCATGCCTGGAAGCAGCTGCCAATCTATCACAGAAGGCAGTTGACAAGTAAACAGTCTCACTGGAGGTCTCCAGTGGGAGTGGGTCCCACTGCTTAGAGCAGTAGCCTACTTTTTAATGCATTTTTAATGCATATATTATCTTCCCTCCCTTCTCTCACTCACTTCCTCTCCCAAATAAACCATGTACTTAGGAGCACCTGGGTGGCTCAGTTAAGCATTGAACTCTTGGTATCAGCTCAGGTCATGATCTCATAGTTTGTGAGTTTGTGGGTTTGATTTCCCACATCAGGCTCTGTGCTGACAGTGTGGAGCCTGTTTGGGGTTCTCCCTCCCTCTCTTTCTCTGCCCCTCTGTCACTCACAGTGCTATTTCTCTCTCTTTGTCTAAAAAAAAAAATTCTATAAACCATATGCTGAAATACTCATTGTCAGTTGACTTCTGGAACCAAATCAGACTCCCTGATGACTGATCAGCATTGTGTGACTGCCTGATCAGCACACAACTATTAACCTTCATAAGATGGATCACAGTGCACCCAGGCATGTCCTGCATACATCACCCCCTCTTCAGGCTCTGCTACCAGCCACAGGGTCATGGGAGTATGTGACAGAAAGAGGGTTATAGCCAAAGGGCTCTAATCTCAGAGCCAAACATGAGTCTGCATATATGCAAATACAGCTTTGTACAGGCTATATGAAAGGAGTGGTTGATACTTCATGTCCTAAAAATACAGAGCCAATAAAAACATCTTTAAATATACTCATCAACAAAGATTCCACTATTATCACAGGATTTTCTGACTGAGCAGCTTAAGAATGGAGAAGCCCAGAGAGACTGAGGTAGCTGCCTATGGTTGCACAGTGAAGGCAGGGGCAGCCAAGGTGTCACAGCAGTTCAGGCTTTCTTCTGCAAGCCGACTACTGATAAGAATGAGGCCTTTTATTCTGCCCAAATGGGAAAATCATGAAAAGCTATCCACAATTGCCACTCACTTTGAGCAGGATTGTGTTCAGAAAAATCCTTGAACTGCAGGCTTAAAGTACAGCAGAATAAAGCAACCAAGAAAGTACTGGGATCAGCATCCAGCAGGGATGCTTTTATCAGCGCCCGTCCTCTCCTCAGAGCAACCCGGCCAGCTGGCTGGCAGCACTGTAACTTGTTCACCATCCATCAGGGAAATAAAGCAGCCCATCCCAGAAATGATGCCAAGATGGCTGCTTTGCAATGACCCAGCCTCTTCAAACACAGAAAAATGTATTATATCCCAAAAACCATTAGTGGCTCAAGCTTGGACTCCAATATCAAACCAAAATTGAGCAAGAAATGTGACGGACATGTTTGTGACGCCTCCCTTAACCTGAATCAATGCTCCTTTCAAAACCATGGCTTATGCAGAATGATGGCATGCCCCCCTCCTTAAGGAAAAGCTCCCCCTGCAAACATAACAATTTAATGAACCATCACTTAAGCCTACTGAGAGAACATACTATTTGGAGTGCCTGGAAGCTGGCAGAAAGTATTAAGCTCAACATCTCTCAAAATCTCCAATAACAGAATATCAGAAGGTCAAGATCCTATTAAATTCAAGCCTGTTTTTGCTACTTCCTGTGTCAATTTTTTGGCTCAGGCACAGGTTCATATTTTCTAGCTTGCCAATATGATTTCCTTCCTTTCTTCTCTCATTGTTCTTAGCAGCACCCATGTCACACAGATCCATCCCTTTCTCCCTTCTTAATTCCTGTATTCCCCCTTCCTCCTTCCATAATGTCCAGGCACAAATATTGATTAAGCACTCTCTAGACCACTGGTGGAAGGAGGCGGAGCCCATGTGCCATGGGGGACAGGAACACCTTTCTGTGACATAGCATGACAGAGAGACACACTAGGAACTCAGTGAAATGGGGAGTCAAGCTGAGGTCTGAGGGATGAGAGAAGGGTGAGCTTTCCACACCAAGAGGGGAGCTCACAGAAATGTCTTGTAGTGGAAAAGAGTCCAGAAACACAAAGGAGCTGAAAGACAAACATCTAGCTGGGGAATAGTAGGTGTAAGAGGCAGCTGCAGGGGTGGACTGGACCACTCACCACTGTGGGCCAGGCCATGTGACTTGTGTCCAGACAGCAGAGGGAAGCCAGCAAATAGAGGCAGGGGATAATCCTTATCACTCTGTGTTTGGAAACTCTGTCTGCTTGCCTACCTACTCTCTCTCTCCCTCCTACCAGTCCTTCCAGTGTGCACTTAACTGAGTGCTCCTTCATTACAAATGTCTGTTTTATTCCTTCATTCTCCCCACAACTCTAATCTGGTTTTCCTGTTTCACCTCTTCCCTTCCATAGAGCACACCTTCGTGTTCCTTTCCCTCCCTCACTGTGTGTCCTAGAGAGGTGAGGCTGACTTCTTCCCTGTTCCAGGCTGAGACCTTGCCTACTCTGCAGGGCTGTTCTGGGAATCTTGTGCTTGTCTCTAAGGAATCTGGTAGGTGCGATTTGCTTCCTTTCTGAGTATTTCCTGCCACCACACTGGGGGTTGCCTGTGTCCAGTGGAAAAGGCTTATGAAGAAGTAAAGGTGGCACAGGTAACTGTCCCAGCTGAGCTCCCATCAGCATCTGGAGGTGTGTGTGGCTCTACACATGCTAGCCCATCAGAGCCCCAGCCCCCTGCTTTTTGCCTTCAACTGACTTAAACAGACAGGCCACTGCATGGGTCAGTCAGCCCAGAGCATGGTGAGAAGTAATATGCATACATTTTTTAAGACAAGTTCAGGAGAGCCTCTCAAGCATCAAAAGATAACTGACACTGTGTCTATGACTGGCTTGCGTGTATTCTGTAACCTGCTTATGCTACATCATGTCCATGTGGACATGCAAGCCATATATTTAACAGTTACTTCAGAAAGGAAATTCTATATCTCATTTCTCAGAAAAACTAAAGCAGAAGAGGAGGCAGCTTCTACATATTCCATGATAGAAGCTTGTGGATGTGGTCAATAGGAAGATGAGGAAAAGAGAAAAGAGAAAGATAGTTATTTAGAGCTCAAGGGGAAACATGAGAGAAAAGGGGTTCTGACCATCAGTTGGGTCAGATATGGGGGAGAAGCATTATTTCTGAGCGCCTGCTCTCTGATGACAGCAGGTGGAGACTGCATCTTTGCTCCTTGAAATTCAGTTTGCATTCAGAATACATGGTAACTCTTCATTAGCCAGAACATTAGAAGCATCAAACATTTTACTTATTAGGTTTTGAGGTCCTACATATAACTGATAAGAACTACCTCTATAAACTCATTAAGATTCTACCACATTGTAACATCTATTCTTGATTTCAAATGAAAAAGAACTAAATTAAGCAAAATACAAAAACATTATTGACATTTCTTTTTGAATTGTCATATCATCTTACTCTGAGCAGAAATCCTCATCATCATGCCTATAAATGCACAACCACCATCACTGAGCATTCAGTCTTTGCCAAGTATCATACTAAGCATGCTTGGTACATATGCAGAGTTATCCCTTCCAAACTCTGTGAAGCTGGCATCTTCCCCATTTTACAAAGGAGGAATCTGAGACTTAACGTGTGTACACTACTAAATATTATAGTTAAGATTTATACCCAGATTTCTCCAATGCTGCCTCTCTGTCCTTAAGCAGTCAACTGTTAGGGGCTGAATTGTGTTCCCCTCCAAATTCACATTTGTTCATATGTTGAAGTTCCACAGTATGTGACTGTATTTGGAGGCTTTAAAGAGGTAGTTAAGTTAAAATGAGGTTGTTTGAGTGGTCTCTAATCCAATGTGATGGTTGTCCACACAAGAATAGATCAGAGAACACAGACATGTGCAGAGGGAAGACCATGTGAAGACACAGAGAGAAGACAGACATCTACAAGTTACAGGAGAGGAGCTTCAGAAAAAAACCCAAACCTGCAGATGCCTTAATCTTGGATTTTCAGCCTTTGAAAGAAAATCCATTTCTGAGGTCTTTTGTTATGTCAGCACTTGGAAACTAATGACCCAAAGATTAGCCATAGGGTTCTATGTGGTTCACCTACTCAGTAGGGACGACCACTTACTCTGACTTTAGACATGTTTCAGAGCTCAGGTGTCTGAACTAATTTAAGAAGCTGAGCAGTAGCAGCAAATCAGAAGGGAATCATATTCTTCTAGAAACAGGCCCAATGATTCAAATGAAATCTAAGTGCCAGCAAGAAAGACAGAATTAAAAGTTCTATGAACACCTTCCATGGGAAGAAACAATTTCATACTTGTAAGAGAGATGGCAGAATGCCAAAGATCAGGTCCGGCTGTGCCTCAGTTTGAGCCATGTATAGCCCTATCACCCATCTTCTGATAGGTCCCCATGACTTTGTCACTTTGAAACAGAAGCACTGATTTGTTTGCCTTAAGTTCAGGAAGTCTGGGGGGCTGCAGACTGTATGGTGGTTGGTTGGTCAATATTTACTGACTGATCAGAAAGGGAATGTTAGAAGAGTGATTTGAGGTGTTGAGAGAGACTTGGAGAAAGAGGTTCAGAAGTAATGGACCTAGTTCTTTGAATAAAACAAAGGTTCTAATAAAAACTTATTTTATTTCTATCTCAAAAAAAAAAGTCTTCACAAGAAATGAAATTACTCAGCCTTCTAGAAACAGTCAGTGTAGGACAAACACATCAGCTGGTCCCAGAATCACCATGTGACAACAAAGGACAGTGGCCAATGGTCACACTGTTTTCTAAGGAAGGCATGGGGCCTCCTTAGGACCAAAGGCAGCTGTTGCAATTAGGAAATATCTTTCTTTTATATTACACTTGTTATCACAATCTAAACCTTACTGAGAAGAGATCCTCTGGATCCCCTTATTTTGATTATGTAGCTTAGCAAAAATAAATAAATAAAAAATTTTTAAAAATTGGTGCTTTCAGAAATTTACCCTGCCTGAATACTTGCCTTTTGGGCATCTGGTCTACAAATCAGACTGTCCCGTTTCACTTATGAATCTCTCACTTCTTGGCCACAGATGCAGGAGTCCTGCTCTTAATCCATATTAGAATATGACTGTTATCTGTCTTTCTTCTATCCAGTACTCCACTTGTATCACAAGCTTCTCAGCACAGCTAGAGGTGAAGGTACTTATGCACCCAACTACAGGCAGCAGGACTCTCCTAATGCACAATGGGGAATGCATCAGGTGAGGACCTGGGTCCAAACAGTGGACTTCAATCATGCATGCCAAGGGTCAGAAACATGCTGTGACCATAACTGCTGCCATTCAGGTGCAAAGATACTTCCACATGTGAAAATGCCTTAGTGCCAATATGCACAAAGTATGTATGTTCCTATAATGCACAGCCCTATAGACGTGGCCATCTTGGGCAGAGTGCTGGGTAATGCAAGCCTGCATGCCAAGCCAGAGAACATGGGAGAGTGGGTCAGAATGCTTCTCAAAGGCCTGGCCATTTACAAAGCATCACAGGCAGCAACGGTCTCAAATTACAGATAATGTGTTTGGCACTTCTATAAAATATTCAAATATGCTTGGTTAATACATATATACAAAAATAAAACCATTTCTCCATTTGCCCAGTGTGCTTACCTGTTATAGAGAAGAATGTCTGGCTTCCAAATCAGGCCATCTGGGAAACGAACAGTCTTCACGCCCGGATATTCTGACATATTCCATTGTAAATAGTGATCTGTCCAAGACTAACACACACAGACAATGACATTAGCAGCACTTTGCTTCCTTGCCTACTAATATTTCTTATAAGGGATTATTAGATACATTCAAGGCCAAACAGAGTTCCAGATACTTATTTACATAATTGAATTGTTATCTACAAAATATACGGAAACTGAGAATTAAATAATCTCTTGCAAAATGACCGTGAACAGCATAAAAATCACATTTAAGATCCTGCTGTCACCATGACCACATTCAGACAGTAGCATTAAAGTTAATTCTGGTCCACTGCATGCCCTAAAGCCTTCCCCTTCCACAGCAGATGGGTTTTTTCCTAGCCAAATAAGTAACTGTTTTGCTTTCAAACTTCTCTACTGAAAGGACACTTTGAAAAAATAAATTCACTTATTTCAACTGGAATAAGACCAAAGCTAGAAAAATGAAGAATATTTATTTCCATGAAACAACTTTGTGCAGCTGCTGGGGAACCTCTCAGAAGCCTCTAAGGAGGATGTGTTTTTGGACTGGAATCCTTATTTTCACGCAGGAACAGCATTTCTGATGCCACAACCCCAAAATGCAAACACACAGTCTTGACAGTAAAACCCTGAATCAGGACAAGATTGAAGACGGGGACTCAGGAAATAGTCATAAACATACCAACACAAGTGCATTTCCTTGAGGTCAGGCTCTTGGTTCTTGAGTGACCTTTGACAGAGGAAGGCCCATGCCGAGGGACCCTTGTCCCAGGACCACACAGCCCAGCCCTACCTAGGGTCCACAAGCTCTGTAAAGACTGCTCAGGTAGGATCCCACCTACGCTGCTATACATACAGCAACATCGAGCCAGGGTTGCAGGTCTGTTTGGACTCAGCATCTCCTACAAATGTGCCATAATCAAGGCAGACCCCCAGTAAATGTCCCATCCTGTATTCAATTTCCCTGGGGACACCCACGATATGGATCTCAGACCTTCTCAGATTTAGAAAGGTACGTGATGCCTCACTTCCAGCTGGGATCAAAGCAACTCCCATCATCAAACATATCATTATTTCTGCAGCAAAACGTGCATACTGATACTAAGTAAGAAAAATAAATGCCTCCATTGCACATTTATTTCAGTTTAATTTTAGACCCAGTGAGTTTGATGCTAAGTTACAAAAACAACATCACAGGGGACAAAAATTCCTTAATTTTCATAACTATTGAGAATTGGGAATTGTAGCCAAGGCATTATAGATCATCACATAGTACATCCCACAGATCTCACCATCCTCTGGAGAGGACAGGCAGGCCATTTGAAAAGGCTGTCCCAGCTCTGGGACCATACGAAGTCAGATGAGAGGGAATAGCCAGGTGAGTAATTTACTTTATAGCCATGGGCCTCTGAGAATAAGGATTTGTCAATGTATAATGTGCTGAAAAATCATCCAGGGCATTTAGGATATAACCACCCTACTGATATTTTTAATTGATGTGGGTAGTTTGTAGAGGGGAGGGGATAAGAGGGGAGGAGATGCAAGGGGAGGAGAAGGACAGTACCCAGAAGGGTCAGTTTTGTTGAAGCTGGTTTTCAGGAATGTCTAGGCACAAACTAAACTGTGTTTGCTCCAGCCTGCTCTGTCTCTGCACCATTTTCCCAGTGATTCCTTCTTTTCTCTCCTTTACCAAGGGGATAAGCCCTTCCACACTCAACACCTGTGCCTTCCTTACCAGGATCTCATATCTCACCCCGGGATGCCTGTCACCGCCACAATTGCCACCATGCTAATCATGGTCATAGGGCTCCCATAGTGAAGGTAGGCATGGCAGGCAAATGCCCATCTCCCCCACCTGCTGAAGTGATGGGCAAAACAGGAAGAGAAGGCAGGGAAGTAGAACCACTTGGTTGGTCAGACTTCAGCCTCTTCAGATGGTACCATGTGTGAGCTGCAGTATGCCTCCCCAGCAACTTCACATCTCCTCCAACGTGACCTATCATCTTAGCTGCATGTGTCCCATGGGCATGTATCCTGACCATTTTGTTTGCTCAGTGTCATGTGTACACCTTGCTTACCATGATCCAGGGATATCAGTATGATTATTTTTCCTATTTATAAGAGGAGACCAGAGAACAGAGAAGCAACATCCTTTCAGTCAGCCACTGGGTCGGGACTCAGAATTGCATTATTTGACTTCAAGAATAGTGCTGAGTAGGCTCTACCATTGCTGCTTCTCTAACCCAATCTCTCTCCACTGGCAGATGGGGGCTGTTCATCTTGTCTGAAGGAGCCTCCCATCTGCTGATTCAAAAACCACATTGGGTCTCCCCCACCCTCAGGGCAGAAAGGGGCTGCAGAGAGTTGTGCAAATCAGGCAGACCTGGGTTTACACCAAGGCTGTGGCAGAGTCCAGCTGTGTGAGCTCAAGCAGGATGTTAAAACAACCCGGGGCACCTGAGTGGCTCAGTAGGTCAAGCGTCTGACTTCTGCTAAGGTCATGATCTCATGGCTCTTGAGTTCAAGCCCCATATCAGGCCTTCTGTATTCGGTGCAAAGACTGCTTTGGATCCTCTCTCTCTCTCTCTCTCTCCCTCCCCCACCTAAAAATGAATAAGCATTAAAAACAAACAACAACAAAAACACAGGCCCAAAATTACTTAGGCCAAGTCACCAAACTGGGGCTTAATACTTAACTGCATTTTCAATCTCCCACAGAAATCTAAATCTTCAAGGGTCAATCAGGAATTTTCTGATCAGCCTCAGTGAAGTCATCTGTCGGTCACAGGACCCTGTCCATCCCCCAGTGGAAGATGAGATAATCTGCTTGATAAATCCTCTGCCTTTTCCCAAAAGGTAAGGTTTCCATTCCTGAAACAATCCTTTCTTTTCTCTTGCTTATAACTTTCTTGCCCCACCCTCTATCCTATAAAACCTTTCCATTTTGTACAATGGAAAGCTCCCTTTACTTGCTATATGGAGTGCTGCCCAACTCACATATCCTTTAATAAAGTCAATTAGATCTTCAAGTTTACTCGGTTGCATTTTTTTTTAACAAGGCAAATCCCTCTCTCAGAGCTGCAGCTTCCTCACAGATGCCTGCCTCAAAGGGCACAATGGTGTTGGAAGGATGAAATGTGTGCAGCATTAGGTAAGTCATGTGGCCCTGGTAGGCATGTGACAAATGATGGCTTAAAAAAGGGGGTGGGGAATTTCTCCTTTTCATATGATACTACAGGACAGGAGAGCTGTAATAACCAAGCTACAGGTAAAGGTGCAGAAGCCCCATCAACTAGGCACTGGGAGCCAGAGCAGAAACCTTGGGGCTGTGTGCCCTGGGAGCAGGAGACCCCCCCAGGTTTCCATGAGCATTTCTGAAGAATGGATGTGTAAAGAGGCTTGTAAATAATCGAGTTCCAGAAGGAGCTTTTTTATCCTTTTAAAGCACTCATTCCCCACTCATGTCACTGGAGGGCAAGAGGCCCTGAACAAAATCTTCCTACAGACAGTGCCTGGGACATTGGGTACTTGATAATAAGTGTCAGTCTAGACATACCAATACTCCCAGAGCATCTGGAAGAGTCTGTGCCTTTCCTTCTCTTCCTAATTCTGTGGGATTCCTTCTCATTAAATATTCAAGACAGGATTATGTGGAGTTGTTAAGGGGACGTACAAGGGAGTAAGGGACCTTTGATCTGAGACGTACCATAGAACCCTAATTCTCCCATGGGTCTCAGAATTGGCTTCCATTAGCACCTGCCTTGAGCCAGTAGGAAACTTTGTGTGTGCATGCACATGCATGGAAATATTTATGGCAAGATCATGAAAGAGAAGGGAACATTTTCTTTGTTTTGTTTTGATTTTTTTTAAATACATTATGGTATAATAAGAAACATATTTCGTCTACATCCCAGGTGCTTAGCACAGGGTTTCTAAAATCTTGAGAATTTCCTGAGAATAGGAGTGTCTCTTATTATTCATATAGTGCCCCTTTTAAGCTGCCCTGAGGTTATTCTAATGAGGTGAGGTGACTTAGGGTGGGGCCCCCAGATCATCTCAGGTAGCCATCATGCGGTTGGTCATTAGAGAGATCAAGCTTTGATTAGAGAGTGGGAACCTACAGCCCCATCCAACCTCAATCTCCAGGGAGAGGAGAGAGAATGGAGACTGGGTTATGAAAACTCTTGAATGACAAGATTCAGAAAGCTTCCAGATTGGTGAACACATCCAAGTGCCAGGACAGTAACTAGCCCACAGAGGGCATGAAAGTTCTGGGCATTCCCCACACCTTGCCCTATGCATTTCTTCCGTTCAACTGTTCCTGACCAGTATTACTTATAATAAATTGGTAAATAGAAGTGTTTTTCTTGAAATACATGAGCTGTTATGCATTCAAACTCTGATGGATAGAAGTGTGGGTAGCCTGTACACCTCCTTTGCAGCTGGCATCTGACGTGGGGATAGTCTTGTGGGACTGAGTCTTTAACTTGTAGGATTTGATGCTCACTCCAAGTAGAGAGTATTTACCCATCAGTTGTCCTGAGAATCAGAGAATTGGTTGCTGGTATGAAAGACAGCATGTACTTGGTGTTGGAAAACTCCATACATATATGTTTTGAATATTCTTCCAGTCAACTATTTTGATTTTAGATGAATAAAGTGGGTCTCCTTCTTCCTCCAGCCCCCAGCACTTTTTTCTCCCACTGTGACATAATGATTGAAATCACTATTAACTATGGGTTGTTATGAGGGCCCTAAGCAATCCACTGGCTAGCTTGTGTATGAAAATAAGGTGCAGCATTTCTCAGAGATGAAGTGGTAGAGAATGCAGCAATTAAAAAGGTAAATATTTTATAAGTAAACATGGTTTACAACCTAACACTCTACAATGTGAAAGCTATTCATTCCATAATTAGAATACATAATTGGGAAATAAAAAAATAGGGAATAAACATAAGGATGAAAAATATAGAGTCAGAAGAATGGTTAAAATTCCATAATAAGAGAAGCCAGATTCTTTTGAAAAGCACAGGAAAGTCTTTGGATGGCTCAACTGTCTCTTCAGAAACTGAAATGATTCTGCTACTTCTTCTTATAGATTAAATCAGATCATATCTGACAGCCCTCCCAAAATGATAAAACTAATCTATAGAGGAACTATCCCAACTGCTTCCTCCTAGGAATAAGAAGAGTTATAAAGAGTAGCAATTTTCTCTTCCTTCAGGTTATCTAAATAATCAGAAAGTCCTGCAAAATCAAGGGGAAGTAAAGGAAAGGAAAAAAAATAATAAACTGTAACTCAAAAGAGAATTTAATTAATTTATTTTACTTTTCTGTGCTTCTATTCTAACTGTATAGAGAATCTCTAATTTACAGAATAGTGACCTCAGAATTTAAATGCCCTGGGGAAAAGATTATGTAGCAATTCAGCAACATGAAGCTCTGGGAAAGAAAAGTGGCTGAAGGCAATTTCCTTGATTTTTCTGTCCTCTCCTGTCCATATTTCTCCCTCCCTTGGGTTTCCTGCCCTGCTGGTCTTCGATATGGAGCTTTGCTTTTTATTCATGCCTTTTATTCAGGCTAGGTCAGGCCAGGCTGGTCACCAGCTGAAGAACATAACAAGCAGGATTCTAGGTGATGGTGGCTTTATAAATGGCCCTTTGGTACAACTTCCAAAGCCTTCCATGGTGGCATCCAAGTTCCTTATTTTCATGCTGTGGCCTCAGCAAGAATGTCAAGCTTCCCAGGGGGAAAGAGTTTTGATTAGATACCTGTTAAGGTCTGTTCTAAACCCAAGATATCTGTGATTCCTTAAAATTCATTCAGAAGCAAATGGTACAGCTGTAACATGAGCTACAGATGCCACCTTCCAGATAAAAATGTCACCCCTGCTTTGTAAGAAGACAAGCTAAAAAGGCACCCAGCATGTTTCCAGATGGTAGGCATGTGAAAACAAGCATTAATTAATGATGGAGCATCTAGACACACCAATGATCTCTGATTTTCACATTTAAAAGGGTCTATGTCTTTCCTTCTCTCCCTTCCATTTTTGTAAAGGAGAGATTTTTTCCCACCTCTGAACTCCACTGTTCACACCACCAGCTGGCCTCCTGCCATACTTCTAGGGAGTCACTTGTTCACAATATTTTAACCTTTTTGTTAGACTGTAAATTGCATAGCCTGATTGTAAAGGCTTCAAAGAAGAAACTGAGTCTCTTCCATTTCTGGGTCCCCCTCACATGACCTACTTCATGTCTTCCCCATAGCAGGCACTCAGAAAGATTAGTTGAATAGGTAAGTGAGATAAAAAGGTGATTTTTAAAACAAATGAAGCTGTAGACATTCTTTCAGGTACAAGAATTAATTAGAAATAAGCTGTGCTTGAAAGAAATTTAGAGGTCTCCAGTGACAAAGCAAGCATGTTTATTTATGGAGCACCTGAATTCAATGCAATAAGTAATAATCCAGTTACTTTTTTCCCAGAAAACAACACTCTCTGAAAAAAACTACCAAATCATATTTGCTGTTAAAGATCATTTGCTTACTGAGGGTTAAGTATGTAGGCACCAGGAAGACAGACTTGTCTATGACTTAATATGCAGTGAGCATATGCAGTAAGCATATTAGGTGTTTATATATAATAAAAAATGTCAACAGCAGCTCTGTACCATAGAAAACATGGGGAATATCTGGATTTATATAAAAAAGGAAGTATTTGCGTTATCTTCCAGAATTCCCAGAGCTTCACCTTACGTGGCAGTGTTCAAATGTGAGGTGGAATTGGCTTGATTTTGTATCATTATATCTTAGCCCTTCCTAGGTTCACCTTGAGTTTTTTGTTTCATTCATTCATTCCACAAAAGTTATTCCGTGACTGCTGAGGGTAGATTAGTGTGTAAATACAACTGGAGTCCTGCCCTCCCAGCGTACACATTCCAGATGGAAGATGGAGACTCAGAGACAGAGAATAAATAAACAATACAAAAGATAGCACAAAGGCTTTTAAAACAAAATGAAGTAGACTTATGGAATAGATATTGTGTTCCCCCAAATTCCTATGTTGAACTCTAATCTCAGTGTGAGGGATATCAGAGCATGAGGAGAGAGCCCTCCCAAATGAGATTAGCACTTTCTTTCCACCAAGTGAGGACACAACAAAAAGGCAACTCAAAAGATCCCTGAATAGAACCCAAGCATGATGGCACCATGACTTTGGAATTCCAGCTTTCAGAACTGTGAGAAGTAAATATCTGTTGTTAATAACTCACCCTGTTTATGGTATTTTGTTATAGCATCACAGAAAGACTAAAACAGAGTTGAAGAGAATGGTGTGGGCTGGGGATAGGAGATGAGGGTTTGAGATAGTAGGGTTTAGAAGAATGCAGAGAAGACCTCACTGAAAAGGTGATCTTCAGGTAGATACTACTAAGAAGTGAGAAAGAAAAGCAAGTGGCTCCTGGGGAAAGAGATTTCCAGGCAGGGGGAGCAATTACAAAGGCTCTGAGGTACATGATGTGTGTACGGCATCAAGCAGGGCAGGGAGCACAGCAAGAAGAAGAGGGCTGGGGAGGATGTAGCAGAAGGAAGGGCCTGGCAGGTAGAGTCAAAGCCCACCTCAAGGACTTCAGCTTGCTACTGGGTGAGATAGGAGCCCCTGGAAGGATCTGTGCCAATGAGGCTGTGGCTAAACCTTCATCTTCTCTTACTGGGATCACACTGACTGCTATATTGACAACAGACATTGCTAGTGGAGGTAAGGGCTGAAACACAAAACCCAGCTAGGAGTCTCCATAATAACACAAGTGAGAAATGATGCTGGTTTAGACTAAGGTGGAAGCAATGGGGTTGATGTGCAGTAGTAAGAGCTTGGTTCTGTTTTGAAGGTCGAGATCAGAGGTAGGAGTGAAAGACAAGAGTTAGGGTGATTCTGAGGCTTCTCATCTGAGCAAATGAATACATGGAGTTACCATTTATCCAAACAGAGACAGCTATTGTAGGGGTCAAGGACAGGCTGCCTAAAATGTGCCACTTTTGTCATACTAATTATTTTAAATAAAATAATTTATATTATAATATATATAATATATTAATAATAATTACTTAAGAGATAGCTTGTTCAAGACGGACACTCAGACCCTCCGCTGTCCCAATGAAAGCAGGAAATAAATCTCCCCTGTGAGAGGTGTTCTCCCTGTATCAGGGGATAGAGACGTCCTTATTACCAGAGATAGAGAATTTAGAGGCAAGAAGACTGTCTAAATAACCCTTGTGCTTTTTACTAATTTACTACCCCAGCCCAAATTCCTTTTAGAATTCCTTACTAATTAAAGCTCTTGAAGTTAAGGCTTTTTGTCCTGTTAACTCCTCATGGATTTATTGTCTTTGTCTAAAAAGTTTAAAAGCTATCTGCCTTTGTCATTTCTTTAAGTGTCAAAGTTGTTAAAGTTATTATTGTGCCTCCATGTGCACATAATAAAACTCTGTGGGTTTTTTTTTCTCTTGTTAATCGGTCTCATGTAAATTAAATATTAATACACGTGGAAGACCTTAAAGGGTAGAGAAGATTTTTTCCCCCTTCCCTTCACTATGGAGGGGGCAAATGAGAAAGGGAAAGAAGGGAATGGTCAGGAACACACTGGGCTTAAGAGCCCCCACGTAGGGAGGGGCACCAGAAAGGCAGTTGGATTGGTGCTTTAAGCTGGGATATTGGATGTTCCTACTCTTGAGACAAAAATGACTGCACAGAGATGAAGAGACAACAGAGGGAACTCAGGAGTCATGAGAGAATTAGGAGGAAAACCTGAGGACAGGTATCTAAATGTAGAAGGATTTCCAGTAAGAAGGATCAATTCACTCTACCAAAAGCTCCTGAGAGACCCAAGGTAAGAAGGAAAAAATCAATCTCTGGAAAAACAAGAACAAAGGTGTTCTACCCCTGATGGAGAGTGGAAGGACAGAGCTGGTATTGGCAGGTAAGGGACACCAGGTATCTTCTGTAGTGATGGCAAAGTTCTGCTTCCTCATGGGACAGTGGGACTGAGGAGTTGAAAGCATTACTGGCTAGTCACTGAGTGGTACACTTAAGGATCTGTACATCGCATTGTATGCAAAATTTTTACCTTGAAAGAAACCCTGGTCAAAGAGCTGGCTGAAACATGCTGGTGAAAGTACCCGACAAATATCATATGTTTGCACGTATAGGAGGATTAGGAGGAACTTGATGGAGGAACAAGGGGGAGAAGAAGGGGGGAAATGGTGGGGGAAAGGGAGAGAGGTAAACCATAAGAGACTCTTGAATGCTGACAAAAACTGAGGACTGATGGATGTGGGGGGAGGGGGGATGGGCATGGAGGAGGACACTTGTGGGGATGAGCACTGAGTGTTAGGTGGAAACTAATTTGACAATAAACTATTTGTAAAAAAAAAATAAAAATAAATAAACACACACACACACAAAAGAAAGTACTCCACTGTCTACTGTTCCTCTTTGAACTGAACTAAAAAAAAATTAGCTAGACTAATAGAAAGATGAATAAATATCCAAATATGGGATAGAATAAGAATTTTAAAATGCTAATTGCAGAATCTAAGAGGTGAGGATATAAACTTACCATAAATTCAAGTATTAGGTATGCTTGAAAATTTTCACCAAAGGGGCGCCTGGGTGACTCAGTCGGTTAAGCATCCGACTTCAGCTCAGGTCATGATCTCACGGTTTGTGGGTTCGAGCCCCGTGTCAGGCTCTGTGCTGACAGCTAGCTCAGAGCCTGGAGCCTGTTTCAGATTCTGTATCTCTAACCCTCCCCTGCTCATGCTGTCTCTCTCTCTCTCTCTCTCTCTCAGAAATAAATTAAAAAAAAAAAGTTAAAAAAAATTTTTTTTCACCGAAAAATTAGGGAAAGGAGCACCTGGGTGGCTTAATCACTTAAGTGACTGACTCTTGATTTTGAATCAGGTCGTGATCTCAGAGTTATGAGTTTGGGGTCTGTGCTGGACATGGAGCCTGCTTAAGATTCTCTCTCCTTTTTCGTCTGTTCATCTCCCACTCATGTGTGAATTCTCTCATTCTCTCAGAAAGAAATAAGGAAAGAAAGAGAGAGAGAGAGAGGAAGGAAGGCAGGAAGGAAGAAAGGAAGGAAAAAAGAAAGAAAAAAGAAAGAAAGAAAGAAAGAAAGAAAGAAAGAAAGAAAGAAAGAAAGAAAGAAGGAAAGAAGGAAAGAAGGAAAGAAAAAAAAATGGGGGATGCTTGGGTGGTTCGGTGGGTTAAGATTCCGACTTTGGCTCAGGTCATGATCTCATGGTTCATGGGTTTAGGCCCCATGTTAGGCTCTGTGCTGAATGCTTGCCCAGAGCCTAGGGCCTGCTTTAGATTCTGTGTCTCCCTCTCTCTGTCCCTCCCCCACTCGCACTCTGTGTCACTCTGTCTCTCAAAAATAAATAAAATGCAAAAAAAGAATTGGAAAAAAAAGAAAGTAAAATGGGGAGAAAACACTATTCAGAGTATAGCATTCACAATCTGGGGGTTAATGATTTGCTCACCCCAAGCCTGGTAAAGGTGAGTTTAACTGAGAATGCATGGGAAGAGAATGGGGACGGATGGCTGGGGAGAACACTGCTTGAAGGAACATTGCTGTAAAGGTGAGAAGGAAACCAGAGTCACTGGGGAGGGTAATGGAGACAAACAAACTGCAGTTTGTCTGTATGCTAATGAGAACAACTTGTAGATATTATGACATGACTTTAAAGGCAACAGGGTCAACTATGACAGCAAGGCTCTCACCAGGCCCCAGGACAGAGGGGCCATCTGCAAGGGGAGCAGAGACCCAAGCCCAACATGCCCAGACAAAAGGAGGGAAGCTAGGGCAGGTGTGCAAAGGCTAAGGGTAGGATGTGCTCACTAAGGAATATTGCTTTAAATCCTGCAGGGAAATCCATCAAAGGCTCTGCTTATTCATTACAAGCAGGTTCTGTGAGGGATCTCATGTATAGCGAAGCCTGCTCCAGGGACACAGAGCAGATGGCTTTAAGTGAACCTAAAACTAAAACTCACCTGCCCAATAACCACCTGGGATTATCCCTTTCCCCACACTTACTTCTCTGACTTCTGCCTTATAAAGAAAGGGAATTTCCCTTATCCCCTGTCTTGGAATATTGACCCAGGAAGCAAACAAAAGGTCTATTTAATATACCAGTGCCTGTGTGAATTGTATTAAAAATTTGGTGATTGGGGCGCCTGGGTGGCTTAGTCGGTTAAGCGTCCGACTTTCGCTTAGGTCATGGTCTCGCGGTTCGTGGGTTCAAGCCCCGGGTCGGGCTCTGTGCTGACTGCCAGCTCAGAGCCTGGAGCCTGTTTCAGTCTGTGACTCCCTCTCTCTCTGACCCTCCCCTGCTCACCCTGTCTCTCTCTCCTAGAAATAAATAAACATTAAAAAAAAAATTTGGTGACAAAAACTTTCAAAGATCAGGTGGTTTTTAGTTCCTTGCTTTCAACAAAACTGAACGAGAAATTAAGCAAGCTATTAGCTACTATATTCCTATGAAACTATATTATTTTTGGCATGTAATCTGGAAGAAGTTCAAGGAATTGACTAACATTGCTATAATGAAATACCTTTCCTAATGAATGCTGCATCTCACTGCTGCATCTATTTTAAAAAATCATAGGGTTGATGGTGAAATCTGCATCAGTGTCTCATTTCTAGTAATAAAAAATATCATCATCTACTAACATGTGAATTAACTTAAAATAAAGCCTCATTTTTGGTAGAGAGATGAATGCCACCTTGATGAATCACTGTAATCCTAAATCAATCCAGAAGAAAAAAATAACTTATTGTCTAAAAGGATAATTTTATGTAATATATCTACATTTGAGAGAACCAAGATGGAGTGATTGATAAAAAACCTTCAAACGTGAAATTATAGAACATTAGGATAAGGTTCTGTGTGAAAAGTGGCATAGCAATGCAAGTGGAATAATAAAAGGAAGGGACTGTGCAATATATCTGCAGTTAAAGAAGACCTTGTTTATATATTTCCTAAATGAATGGTATGGGCATCAAATCATTGTGGTAATTAGATTCCACTTAAAATAGAGACTAACAGTTTTACTTTTAAATGCCAATATTTACAGTTTGCTGGAAGAGGCATCATTTGCAATTTATTAAATTTAGGTGAGAATTTTAGATGTCAACCTAAAAATCCATGAATGGAATACAGCATTTCAGAATTCTTGAAGGGGTCACCACAGCACTAAGCATGACTGTGATAGCCTCTGGCTTAGGCAACTCTCTAGGATTCCCATGATGCACATCTAGAGGGCATAGAGAGTAAGCAGGTACTCCTGAGCTCTGGAGACCAGTTACGGTGCAGGTTATAGACAGGTTACCGACAATATAGATCTTCATTTTATTACTTGTCTTGCATGAAGTGCTTTTAAAATTTCCCCAAATCACCCTCTAGTGAAATACATGTGTGCACTGAGCCCTGCAGGATGCAGCAAGAAACACCCAAAAGCAGACATTCTACTTCAATATTGACATGTGTGGAGCTAGGGAGGACAGTCCTGACTCTTCTCAGGGGCCCTCTGCTTCCCTACATTTCAAGCAGGAGTATCTGAGAAGCCACAGCAGGAAGACCCATAGGAGAGGACTGCCCTTGTCTCAACTTACCATTTGCAGCCAAATGTTGGTGGTTAGAACTTGGTTCTTCTCATCCTTCAAAGAAAAAGAAAGAATCATAAATACAGTTTACATGGTTTACAAAAGAAGAATTGATACCATTATTCATGCAGGAATCATACTACTGGGGCTGTGGGAATGCATGGAAACAAGGAGGCACCAAGCACTTCAAAACACACTCAAGCATCATCTCCCCAGCATTAAGCTTTTCTCTTTATTCTGAAGTAACAGACATTTATTATAGAGCACTTACAAAATGCAGAGTATAAAGAAAAAATTATAACCTCACAGCCCCACCACCCAGAGATGACACTTTCCAATGATTTAGTTTACTTTCCTTTGTACCCTCTAAAATACACTGTTGGTGGGAATGTAAACTGGTACAGTCCCTCTGGAAAACGGTGTGGAGGTTCCTAAGGAAACTAACAATAGAACTCCCCTAGGACCCAGCAATAGCACTGCTAGGAATTTACCCAAGGGATACAGAAATGCTGAGGCATAGGAGCACATGTACCCCAATGTTCATAGCAGCACTCCCCACAATAGCTAAAACATGGAAAGAGCCTAAGTGTCCATCAACAGATGAATGGATCAAGAAGATGTGGTTTATCTATACCATGGAATACTACATGGCAATGAGAAACAATGAAATCTGGCCATGTGTAGCAACATGGATGGACCTTGAGGGTGTTATGCTGAGCGAAATAAGTCAGGCAGAGAAGGACAAATATCATATGTGTGCACGTATAGGAGGATTAGGAGGAACTTGACAGAGGAACAAGGGGGAGAAGAAGGGGGAAAATGGTGGGGGAAAGGGAGAGAGGCAAACCATGAGAGACTCTTGAATGCTGACAAAAACTGAGGACTGATGGATGTGGGGGGGAGGAGGGTGGGCATGGAGGAGGGCACTTGTGGGGATGAGTACTGGGTGTTATGTGGAAACTAATTTGACAATAAACTATTTGTAAAAAAATAATAAAATAAAATAATATATATGCTTAAAACATAAAGTTGGGTAAAAATTCCAGTTTTGTAACGTTAAGCTTATTACCAGAATGTACAGAGTTTTAAATAAATATAAATGTCTTGCACTTCCCTCCCCCAGGTAAGGGACGATGACCTATGAGAGCCGTGGTACTGTATGCCAATGGTAGTGTGTGGGCCATATTTCTCCCTGGTCCCTGTGGATCTGCCTACCTTTTCTCTAATCTTTTATCTACCAGGAAGCATGCCTGGTCCTTGACACATACCTGCAAGGTAAATTCTGTCCTGATGAGCAAACCAAGTTTCAGAAAGGTGACATGACCCTTTATGAAGGAGCTATTCAAACTTGGATCTTTCTGACTCAAAGCCTCTTTTTCCACATTCTCAAACCACCTAAGGGTGGAGTACAGCAGGGTGTAAAGTCTGTGTTTTAATCAGAGCTTGGGATAATGTACTAACCATGGAATTTGTACCCAACTTTAGCACAGGACACCTAAAAAAATTCTAGTCAACAACAGCTCTTTTCCAACAGGGATGCAAGCAGTGTTTTACCACAGCTGGTCAAGCCCAACATGGCCTAACAAAAGCCAGTGTGCACAGACCAATGACCAAGTTCCATGCAACAGCTATACTAAGATAGTGGTATTCAGTACTTAGCACTCAATTCCTACCCAAAGGACTGTCTAACCTGGCAACTGCCACTATCTCTAGGAGAAAGTATTAATGCCCCTAAGCAGAGTGCCTAGAAGCTGAGACTGCGAGCTCCTCCAGCAAGAATTACCTGGCCCAGTTAAATGATGGCATACACAAAACCAAACCCAATGGCAGAAAGAACAAGGCATCTGCTGGGGCATGGTCATAGGGAGGGATGCAAATGAGAAATAAATGCTGTTTCTCATTAAAATAAAAATATATTGAACATGTAAGGAGTTGGCAAATATTCTTTGATGCATCAATGCCCCTGGCCCAGCAGCTCACACTCTGAGCACCTTTGAGATGTGAAACTAGGGGGCAGGGAGGTATCCGAATCCTGAAGAAAGAATTGATAGGGATGCTTGGTGAGGTACAGAGAACAATGTCTTAGTAGGGTCTCAGGCCACACAGCTGCACCCAGAAGTAGATGTCAGTTTGGTTACAGGAAAAATACATCCTATTTTCCAAAATAAAACATGGCAGAGTCTTCTGAGTGGAAAAAGTTATGGAGCTAACATTTCTCCGTACTCTGTACTAAGCAAATGGTCCCCGACAGAGCCATATATTTGAATTGCACGAGTACTCTAGTTCCAGTTCAGTCTCCAATATTATTTGAAAGCATCAGTGAACTCTTTTAGGATACACATCCGTTGCGTTAACTTATTAAGGAGTTGTTGTTTTTAATGGACTTAAAATTAGCCAGTGTTCCATTTGGGTGGCTTTCCTTCTTTTAATTGCATATGTGTCTTCAGCTTCTGAGAAAAAGGCTTCTGTGGTTTGGGAGCTCAATTACTACCAATCTAATTAAAAGGCTTTCTTCTTTCCAACATTTGAACTGAAACCTCATTAGAGTGAAACGGAATTTCTGTGGTGTGTAGCAGCATGGGACTGAAGTGCCGGCATTTCAAACTGTAATCAACACTGAGCAGCAGCCAGCCACCGCCAGAGAGCACAATGATGCCAGGTAGGGGAGCCCTCCGTGGAGATTCAAGAGGACCAGCTTACTTATCAGCAAGGAAGCTGCTGTCTGCATTCCCAGAGTAGGTCTCTTTCCTCCCCACTCCCATCCCATGGCCGCATGCTGACTGAGGCTCTCAGCTCTCTCAGTCTGCACAGACAAGGTGTCCTACTTCTTCACCATCCCTGGGGTACAGCATCCCCTCCACACCACACACTGAATGTCTGTGTTCCCCTGAAATTCACATGTTCAAACTCAACACCACTGGGAAGCTATCTGGAGGCGGGACCTTTGGAGGGCGATTAGGTCATGAGAGCAGAGCCTCCATGAATGAGATTAATGCCTTATAAAAGAGACTCTAGAGAGCTCCCTCCCTGCTTCTGCCACATGAGGACATAGGGAGGAGATAGCTCTCTGTGAACCAAGAAGCAGGTTCTCACCAGACATCAGATCTGCCAGTGCACTGATCTTGGATTTCCAAACAGCATCACAACTGTGAGGGAGAAATGTGTGCTGTTTAAGCCACTCAGTCTGTGGCATTTAAGTTATGGTAGCCCAAGCTGATGAAGACCACTCACAGTCTGACCTCTACTCAGCTCCAAATGGAGCTCTCTGCCTTCCTCCAGCTTCCCTGATCAAAGAATGAAGACTAAGGTTCTCAGTGCAGCACACAACCTTTTCTACAAGTCATAGTCCAGACAAGTGTTCATTCATTCATTTATTCATTCTTTTATTCACTCACTCAACAAATGTTTACTGAGTACTTCCTGTCTGGGGCATTATGCCATCCAGACATGTAGGTAGGAATTGAACATCGTTCTTGAGCTCATGGAATATAAAATGTGAGTCATGGGTGGAATTACACAACTCAACAATGATATAATTTCAAAAAGTGATAGGAAAGGAATAAGGCACCTTCAGAGAGGATGACAGCAGTAGATTCCCAAGGATGAGCCTTCACTTTTACACCCTATGATACTGGAACACTAAGACATGGATCCCTCATGCCATCACCTGCACCACTTGCCCTTTAAGAGCTCACTTCTCCTCACCTCACAGGGCCTGCCCTTTCCTACCCCTTCCTCCTTTCTCCTGCTCCAGGCCAGGTCCAGATAGGCAGCCCTGGACTGGGGCTGTCTCCTGGCTCACCAGGGGCTCCAACATGGAGCCAGCAACTCAGACAAACCCTGGCTTTGCATAGAAGAATGAGGAGCAGTGAGGAGAGCCAGATTTCAGTTCAACATGAGGAAGAACCTCCCTGGCCTAAAATGGTTCAGCCTACTTCAGAAAGGACATGGCAACCAGCTCTTGGAGTTTTAAACACAGAGGACAACCATCTTCCCAGAGAGGACACAGACACTCTTTGGCGGCCCTCAGAGGGTGAAGCCCTGGTGACCTAGGGTCTATGCAGTCTGCAGTGGTCAAGTCTTCCACACACCCTTGTGTCCACACCCACACCTCCTACACCAGCCTCTTGCCCTTCCTTCCTGCCACCCTGAGGACACCCATAGTGTGCTGCCTCCTGAGCCTTCTGCAAGAGGGCTGAAGGCACAATTTCAGCTCACATCCAACTGCCATGCCTCAGGGTTTGCACATCACTGCGCACACTGAAGTGATGTGGAGAACTGGGCATAGAGACTAAGACTTTGGTAAAGAAAGTTGGCAGATGGATCTGCAGTTCCCAGATGTCTCTCTAGCCTCAGGCATTAGGATGCTCCTGGCAGTGCATACAGGAGCTCCACTCCCGCTTCCAGAATCTACTTATTCTACCAAGGAGGGAAACTTTCTTCCCTCTCATCTAAACATCCTCCACTGACAGCAAAGCCACCAGCCTCCTGCACTGCACTTGAGTTTATTTAAATCCTGAACCAGCTGATGAAGCTGCATTCAGTAGTCTCTTTCCTTGTGAGCTGGATGTCACACTGGTCAAACACTGGGATTCCTGTGGGAGGGAGAATGATATCTCCAAACCCTAGTCCAAGGGCCTCTAAATAAATAACCAGCAAGCAGCACAGAATCTGAATATGGTTTCAGTGATGACCCTGCCTAGCAGGACAGCATGGCGGAGCAGACCCCATGCCAGTGGAAGACCCTCCAGACTCCAATCTCAGCCCTCCAATCTCAGGTACTCAGTTTCTATGGGGTTCAATTTTCTCTCCTAGGAAATAAGGAGACAACAGCTTTCTTGACCACTGCCCAGAGTGGGAGAGGTAAGGGCAGCCTCATATAAGCTATGACATGTGACTCAGTGCCAGTGGCTGTTCTTGTGGGGCTGCCCTTACACACATAGTTCTTTTGCAAGACCCATACTCCTTCCTGACCCTGGGACCACACGAGAGGACACACGACCCATGGTTGCCATGGAATCACAGGAGGCCCTTGTGACAAAGCACCCCCATAGTCAACTAGTCTAATGCTTCATTTTTTCCCCTTAAATCTGAGCACTTCAGAATATCATTCAGCCTTTAAAAAGAAGGAAATTCTGCTATTTGTGATAGCATAGATAAACCTGGAGAATACGATCCTAAAATAGTATAAAAAATCTGAAATAAGCCAGATACAGAAAAATAGGTAGTATATGATTCCACTTATATGAGGAATCTAAAACAGTTGAACTCACATAAGAACAATGTAGAAAGGTGGCTACCAGGGGCTGCGGGAGGGGAGACGAGAGGTCTTAGTTCATGGGGACAAAGGTTCAGCTCTCTAAGATAAACAATCCCTACAGATCTCCTGTGCAGCATGAAGCCTATTCTTAACAATGCCATATTATATATTTAAAAAAAAATTTAAAGGGTAGACCTAATGTTAAACTTTACTACAGAAATTAATAATTATAATAAATAAAGAGGGCAGCAGGGAATTTTTGAGGTGATGGCTATGTTTATGTATAGATTATGGGGAGGGTTTCATGGGTATATGCTTGTCTCCAAACCTGTCAAATTGTGTATATCAAATGTGTACAGCTTTTTGCATGTCAATCATACTTCAATAAAGTGAGTATTTTTTTAAAGTACACTTTAATTTAAGTAGCCATGCTTTTTGAATCAATCTTCCAGAACAATCATGTATCTGCTTTGAGTACAATGGTTCTGATAATGTGTAATGTGCTATCTTGCATTTCATATAGTGATTATTCTTCTTGAAGTTATACAGCAACATTATCCAACATTATTTTGCAGAGCAACCAACACTTTTTCTTTGCTTTTGTGTAGACACTGAGAAAAAGTAGATAAAAATACATCTCACTCTGTCTAAATTCTTGTTTGTAGAGAAAATTGCTGGATAACATAAATTCCTATTTGTGTAGTCTCTATAGTTCATACCAAGGATTACTTCTTTTATCTAATTTAATTTTACACCAACCATATTTTTGTCCTAGTTTTACAGAATAATAAACTGAGAGTCAGATTTCCCCTAAGTCAGCAAGATCCTACGTCTGACAAAAAACTCATATCCAGAATAAGAAATAAACTCCTACGAATCAATAAGAAAAAGGCAGACAATCTAAGAGAAAAATGGGCAAAAGATGAACAAGCACATGATTATCATCACAAAGAATATCAGTAATAACATAGCTAGGGTGCCTAGGTGGCTCAGTCAGTTGACCATCTGACTTTGGCTCACATCACGATCTTGTGGTTTGTGAGTTTGAGCCCCACATCAGGTTCTGTACTCACAGCTCGGAGCCTGGAGCCTGCTTTGGATTCTGTGTCTCTTTATCTCCCTGCCCTTCCCCCAAGCACTCAATCTTTCTCTCTTTCTCAAAAATAAACATTAATTTAAAAAAATAACATAGCTAAACCTTCAGTAGACATTTGGATTCTTCCAAATGTAATGTGTGAATGTGCACACACGCACACTTTTTAAAAACTATTTCAGTCTTGTGACAGCAATGCGGCAAAGTCAGTACTATCATTATTCTCATTTAACAATGGAGATAATGGGAAGGCTCCCAAATTTAACCTAATATGTCTCTGTTCTGCTCCAATATTTTGCAGTAAGCATATATCACCTTTATAATCAAGAGGGAAGAAGTGCATAATCTTCCTGTGAGGAGGATATTTTGTGAGAGATATCATCTCACAAAATAAGCTTCCAGCCCTGGATCACACAGTTGAGTGCAGAAGCTGAGATCCAACCTCTTATCTTTATCTGTTCATCTCAACACCTATGTTTGAGGCATCATGAGACTCTGCTCCAAATATCATTAACAGTGAGCACCTTGGTGATGCTAACAAAAAATGGTTCCCTTTGGTATCTGTAAAGAAGAGAAATTCTCAATTACCATCTGGAAACCTCCAAAATTCTGAGATGCTTTAGAGGATCAGTGAAGTCAAAACTTTTTCAGTATCATTAGAAGTTATTAGGCTGTTTCCCTCTCATTTCCTCATGAGCCCTTTGCAGAAACCACATGGCACATGAGGTCAGCAGCAGACTGAATACAGAAGCAGATAAGAGTTGTCTTCTTCTATCAGTTGTCTTCTATCAAGCTTGGTATTTAGGAGATTTGCAAAATATAAAAAAATGCCACCATTCTCAGTAAAATTGTTTTCATTGGGAAAAATAGTTATTTTCCATAAAATATTAGTTATGTTAAAATGGCATGAGTTTGTTATAATTTAAAAATGAATTAATGAACTTGAACCATTTTCATAATTTTCATTTCTAACGTGGTAAATATTGAGAGATATAATCCATGTTAAAAAAAAATAGGGGGAACTCTCAATAGCTTTTATGAGAGTAAAGGGGTCCTGAAGCTTAAAAGTTTGAGAGCCACTGGTATAGGGCTGAGCATTCATAAGACACCCTGTTTCTTTACCTAAAGACCTGGCCCTCTCAGGGAGCAGACCCCTACTTCATCCTTGCTCTCATTTGGGGTTGTTCGTGGTCTGTGTCTTAAGAATGCAAATGGCAAATGAAAAATCTAGGTATCACAAGCAGACCTGCTTGGGTCACCAATGAGCCATGTAGATTTGGAGTGGCCACTGAGCTTTTCTGAGACTCGGTTTCCTGTATGTAAAAATAGGAAACTGAGGGATTCTTGGGTAACTCAGTTGGTTAAGCGCTGAACTCTTGGTTTCGGCTCAGGTCATGATGTCACAGTTCACAAAATTGAGCCCTGCATCAGGCTTTGTGCTGGCAGATTCCCTCTCTCCACCTCTTTCCAGTTTGTGCTGGCTCTCTCTGTCTCTCTCTCAAAATAAATACATAAATATTCACAAAAAATAGGAAACTGATTGCCATATTTCAAGCAAGTTGCAAGGATTAAATGAGTAGCACACCAAAGTGACTAAAACATAGTAGAACTTTCCACCTTTCACTGATCAGGAATAAGTTCCTTCAAAACAAAGATACTGGAGAGGCTTAGGAAGTTTGGCTGAAAACAGGCAATATCTCTTTACCTCCAACTGCCTACCATTCAGGGTGGCACATCATTACATTAGTTTTATTCTCACTGAAGTGTGGACCTACAAGGAAAATGTCTCAATGTCAACATTTATTTCTTAAGTTTATTTATTTATTTTGAGAGAGAGAGAGAGATATACAGAGAGAGAATCCTAAGTAGGCTCCACACTGTCAGTGCAGAGCTGATGTGGGGCTAGATCTTATAAACCACGAGATCATGACCTGAGCTAAAATCAAGAGTCGGACACTCAACTGACTAAGCTACCCAGGTGTCCCTCAACATTTAACTTTTTTAAAGGGTTAAGGGTTATTCTGTGATGTATGCATGTGCAGATGTGAATCTTTAAAAAAAAAGATGTTTGCAACACAGTTTCCTTCAAGCGTTGGATCTAGTAGCCCTCCACCAGATACCCAGCCTCACAGTGGGCTTGGCCAAGGAATCTCACTATTTTCCTACCAAGGTTCTGGAAACCCTTAATCATCATTGACCTGCTTAGAGATATATACTTATTTCTAACAGTATTGTTAAGCACTAACAAATAAAGGAAACGTGTGCTCTGGCCCTTTAAAACACAGCATTCTGAAGAGCCTGGTACTGTAGATACTGCTCCAAAGAACTCCACAGAGGCAGACTACAGTCCTTGGAAAATTGCCTGTAGAACTCTCCAAAGCGATTTTGAACCCTTTTATTTTATTTTTAGCTACCAAAGTTAAGCCTACATATCTCTAGAACACTGTTTTCAGGAGCAATGCAAAGACTTGAGGAAATCTCTAAAATCACGCCAGAGAATAACACACATAGGTATTTTTTCCCTCCCAACAGGTCAGTGTGTAATTCTTTACTGGCTTAAGCCCAGATAAGACACATCATAATGAAGGGTACAAAACTGACCCTTCAGCCATTGGGCTGACTCCTTTGGGAAGTATGCATGCCAGATGAACTAGGGGCAAGTATGTCTCTGGCACTTAGGTCCTTTGGCTGATCCCAACTGATTTTCTTTCCCCTATAAAACCCACTGCCCAGTGCAATACTGAAGGGACTAGGGCCCATCGCTGAGCCACTCCAGCTGCCTGCGTGTGAAGGTATGAGAGGTGTATTTTGGGGAAGTGACCTGCCCTGACCATGTAGCCATTTGGTTCCTTCTGGGTGGACCCTAGACCATGCACTGCCCAGGTTCCCCAAGGGAGACACAGAGTTTCAAGAGTATACTTTTAACTGAGACTGAAAGGTCTTCTTTCCACTCCCTATCTCCCCTAGAAGACCCAAATCTGGAGGAACAAAGTTGGGGAAGTGGACTGTGGAAGTGGAACCTAACAAAGACACAGCACCTTTAGTGAGCAGAGCTGGGAGGTGGAGGGGTGGTGGCAGGAGGACGCAGGAGCGGGGGAAGAAGATTATGGAGGGCAGGAGAGAGAAGGGCTCCAGATGCACTGCATGACCCTGGAATCAAGCTTTATCTCAACTCTCCTTGAACAGACACAATAAATTTCCCTTTACACTTAAACCATCATCCTAACTGAATCAGTGTCCAAGCATTGCCTTCTCTGTTTACAGCAAATGCAGCACACATAACACATTATCTCCAACGGGGCTAAGAGTAAACAACTGCACCCACTGTCAAGTCCCACACATGCTTGAAAAATTACAGAAATGTCTGCAGCTTCAACTCCAAGCTTTTACAATGAACTCTGGTGGGAACTGGTCCTGGCACATCTTATCAAAATTGAGGTCCTCTACAAGGGGAAGAAGAAGGGCGGAAATGGTGGGGGAAAGGGAGAGAGGTAAACCATGAGAGACTCTTGAATGCTGACAAAAACTGAGGACTGATGGATGTGGGGGGAGGGGGAGATGGGCATGGAGGAGGACACTTGTGGGGATGAGCACTGGGTGTTATGTGGAAACTAATTTGACAATAAACTATTTGTAAAAAAAAAAAAAAAAATTGAGGTCCTCTAAAGACATGAACTAGAGATTCAGGGATCCCAACAGAACACTGCATGTGAGACTGGTGCAAAAGGTAGCTTCAAAAGGCCAAAGGGAAGGGGATGAAGTATATGAAGGGAAGGTGGAAGCAGGATGTAAAAGCAGTAACATTATTCTTTGATTTATTATTATTTTTTATTAAAAAAATTTTTATGCCTTCATTTTATTTTGAGAGACGGAGAGAGAGCAGGGGAGGGGCAGAGAGAGAGGAAGAAACAGAATCTGAGGCAGGCTCCAGGCTCTGAGCTGTCAGCACAGAGCCCGACACAGGGCTCGAACCCATAAACCCTGAGATCATGACCTGACCAAAGTAACACACTTAACCGACTGAGCCACTCAGGAGGTTGTTGTTATTTGTTGTCTTTGTTGTTATTTGAAATTTCTTTTTTTATTAAAAATTTTAACGTTTATTTATTTTTGAGAGAGAGAGAGAGTGTGTGAGCAGGGGAGGGGAAGAGAGAAAGGGAGACTGAGAATCTGAAGCAGGCTCCACACGGGGCTTGAACTCACAAACTGTGAGATCATGACCTGAGTTGAAATCAAGAGTCAGACACATGAGGCACCTGGGTGGCTCAGTTGGTTAAACATACAACTTCAGCTCAGTTCATGATCTCACGGCTGGTGAGTTCGAGCCCTGTGTCAGGCTCAGTGCTGACAGCACAGAGACTGGAGCATGCTTCAGATTGTGTCTCCTTCTCTCTTTGCCCCTTCCCTGTTCACATTCTGTATCTCTCTTTCTCAAAAATAAATAAACATTAAAAATTTTAAAAAAGAAAGTTGAATGCTTAAACAACTGAGCCATCCAGTGCCCCATTATTTGGCATTTCTAATATTTCTACAAGTAATGTAGATTAATTGATTTAATGAATTAAGAAAAAATAAATAAGGACCACAAATAAGGAAACAATGATATAAAAATAGTTCACCACCATTACAACACAGAAAGTTAAAAATTATGGGTAGACATATCATGAGGATAAGGCCTGGGCAAGTTGAAAAAAAAACTGGAATGACAGCTGCATAAACAAAATATGGCAATATATGAATGAATGGATGGATGGATACATTTTTTTAAAAAGAGCAAATACAAGGAAGAAAGGAAAGCAAGTAGATAGGCACAAATAAAATGTAAAATATAGTCTGGGGAAAAAAGCCCAAACAAGGACATACTTACCATGAGTCCTTTATACAATATAATTTAATAAAGTCTTGAATCAAATTAAACATGGTTTCAAAGAAAAGATTATAAAACAACCAAATGAAATGAAAAGGAAACTGCAAAGTTAAATAAATAAACTGAGAACCAAAACAACACGATTACATAGCTAATAAATAAGACACAGAAAGGGACAAACAGACCCAGCTAAAAATTGAGTTAGTGGCATGAAAGCAAGGCATGAGATAATCACAGTTTGTGCAGAGGAAAAACAAAAAGAGATTAAGTCAATTAAGGAAGAGGTCGGAGATGGAGGTGACACAGAAAGACAGGACTAGAACTGAAATGGAGAACAGAACATGAGAAATAGTAAGTGTTCCGGGATAATACACGGAAGACATACTCCTGGTCCTGGTGAAATGGTAGACTCCATAAGCTTAACACCATTGTGCCATAAAACACCTAGAAATGATGGGAGAAATGAAACAAATCTTTTTAAATGCAAACCTAAGCTCATAAAAAAAAGGCATGAGAAATCCCCCAAAACAAAAAATTTAAGAGGAACCAACGTAAAAAACACGTTGTGAGTGCTTAAGTTGATGCTGGCAGAGCTCTGTGACTAGTCAATGTGAGTTGTGACGACTTATATTCACAGAGACTTCAGCAGTGCTTCGGTGGGACTGAGGACAAAGCTTTGATTCCATAGGTGGAGGGGAGTTGAACCAACCCCCCACACCTCATTCATCCATGTGACACAGGCCACAATCCTGTGGACACCCCTAAACTTTCATGGATTTTAGCTCCAGGAACCCCTCGCCTCAACCAAGTTCTCATGGGAAACATGCAAGAAGGATCATCTTGAAACTCTGACATGGGGAGGGAAGTAACAACTCTAGGGAAACAAGCCACCCAGCGCCTTCTCCTTAGCACAGGTGTACCTCCAGACTTTGTGAGAGATTTATTCCTGCTGGGAAAAGCACATTCTGCCCACATCAGTACACTGTAGTCCTTCTGTCTCACCTGTAGTGGGGAAGGGAAGAACTCTTTCACCAGAAAACACTTGGAAAGGTCAAGCTCAGAAGCACAGGTCCATCAAAAGACTGAGATTTTATTGTAAGATTACAGAGTACTTCCTCTTCCTACCTTTCCACCACACCACAAGGCTCCAGTAGGACACCAGTGGGTATGACTGAAAGAGTTGCAGACTCTCTGCCCAGGAGTGCCAAAGGAAGGCCAAGGTCCAGGGAGGGGAGACAAAAATACGGACACTAGGGGAATGTACAGCTAATGTACAGTAAAGCATAACCACTAGCCAAACTAACAAATTCTCACACTAAACGTGTATTTACTTCAATTCCTATTACCTTAAAGGTCATTTCTGGCTTATGACAGAAAAACCACAAGGCAATTAAAAGACAAGAAAAAATAATCCAAAAGAGACAAAGCAAGCATCAGAAAAAGATTCTGATATCAAATTTCAAATGCCATTCAACTGCCAGACACATATATTTTCCAAAAATGTTAAAATGTGAAAAAATAAACATATCAGAACTGATAGACTATGCTGTAAAATGTATTTTTTACAGATAATGAAAGCTAAGGAATGTCTGAGAAATAGCAAAAACTTCTCTAATGATCCATCTCAACATCATTCACTCCAATGTTCAAAAAACAAGTGGGGGCAAAGAGCCTACATGGGGGTTCCTTCCAGAATCAACATTGAGATTTTTACAAATTCTCTGAAAAGCAGAGAAATTTCTAAGTTTGCAGATATTCCTAAACTAATTCAAGCAAAGAATCCTTGTCTCCCATTTCCAAATAGCATGTTACCCTGCACACCTGAATCAAGAACCATAAAAGGGTGCCTGGTGGCTCAGTATGTTGGGCATCTGACTTCAGCTCAGGTCATGATCTCATGGTTTGGGAGTTTGAGTCTCATGTCAGGCTGTGCTGACACCTCAGATTCTTGAGCCTGCTTTAGAGTCTCTCTCTCTCTCTCTCTCTCTCTCTCTCTCTCAAAACTAAGCATTAAAAAAATTTTAATAAAGGGGCACCTGGGTGGCTTAGTCGGTTAAGCGTCCGGCTTTCGCTTGGATCATGATCTCATGGTTCGTGGGTTCGAGCCCCGCGTCGGGCTCTGTGCTGACTGCCAGATCAGAGCCTGGAGCCTATTTCAGAGTCTGTATCTCCCTCTCTCTCTGACCCTCCCCTGCTTACGGTGTCTCTCTCCTAGAAATAAATAAAAATATAAAAATAAATAAATAAATAAAAATAAATCTCCCTCTTCCAAATTTTCAACAAAACATAACATGAACAGAAAAAATGGGCATTTAAAGCAACCAAAGATCTAGTAAGAGATACGCAAGATAGTGAGGGCTTCTTTAAAAAGAGAAGCCAATATCCACTCCTGGACCCCTTCAGAGGAGTCAGAGGTCAGGTGGTGGCTGAGAGCAGGGGTGGGTGCAGTCTGTGCAGTAGGTCCCCGACACAGGAGTTTGGGCGAGTGAACACTACTGAAGCAGTGGACCTTCCCACAGCACCTGACCCAAGTGTCTTCCTCTTCAAGCTAATTATGGGACTAAATGCCCAGCCCTGGTGATGCACTTTTATTAAGGACCTACTCTCTGCCATACAGATACCTGAGGGAGTGGCAGTAGCAGTGAACATTATATGGCAACACTTTATCCTCTACAGAGACTCCACAGGTTTCACCCTGACCTAAAAGTGGCCCAACACACCTGTTCTTAGTTTTTAATGTTTTCATGCATGTTGCTACTGGCAGCCCCAAGTGTCAACTCCAAGCCTAGGAACACAGTAGCAGAGGACTTTTCATTTGAGGTTCCACCCTTTAAGGAAACTAGGCTGGAGTTGATGAGGGAAACAAGGGTAAGAGAAATGTAGCTTAAATTAAATCTCCCTACAGCTTACAGCCCACAGATAGATACTTGAAGCATGTAGAGCATGACCTTCCTCAAGGAACTCATGGCTGCTTTAGTGCCTTAATGATTTTGTTGTATTAAAAACTAAAAGCAACCTTATCTTAACAACAGATAGCCCCTTAAGGAATTGCTTCAAAATTCCTTAGAAACTTACTTGATTTCTACTGCCCCTTTCGCTACAAACTTATAAGTATATAATCAGCCACTCCTCACAATTCCAGCACAGCTCTTTCTGCCCATGAGTCCTATCCCTGTGTGATAATAAAACCATCTTTTTGCACCAAAAATGTCTCAAGAATTCTTTCTTAGCCGTTTACTCATAAACCACACTTCAAATTTCATCAGGGTCACCGTGGAAACCAGAGGACTAAAGAGTACTACCCAAACAATGTACATTAATGAAGAGAAAGCACTACAATGCTCTCTCACAATTCCTGGTTCACACTGTTGCCACAAGGATTTTGAGAAGTCTTGAAGAACCTGATTAAATTTTTGATTTACAATGGAATTATAGGATTCTATACAATCTATAAATAATGAGTCCTCTACAGATCTTTAGGCTTTAATCCTTTTCTTATGGACTTGTAGAAAGCTAATAAATTACCAGTGCCCAGAAATAACTTGGCAGTTCAGCCTAACTAATCACTGCAGAGTTCTAACACTAAGAAAGGAAATTCTACACTACTCTTCCCCAGCCCAAAAGTCCATTTCCCATCTAATACAGAGCATATTCAGATGTCCTATTCTATAAGGAACAATGAGGAGCTAAATAAGTCAACTTCAGACTATTCACAGACCTCACTTCTTCTTCTAGGAAGTACAATGAAATGATTCATGCCATAAAGCACACTACACCAATTACCAAGAAAAATGTTCCTATCACAAAATCAGGAACAGAATGACTTTGGGACTTTTTTGTAATTCCAGTGATTAAATAGTTTGCATAAAGTTCCAAAGTGTGTCCTTCCTTAATAGATGACCTTTTGTTATGTGTAAGCCACTTAATATGTCAGGGAAACTTTTTTCATTATAAACCCTGAATTAGCTAGGTATAAAACGCTCAGTGCAGGGGATGTTTGAGCTTAAATATACAATTATAGCTGAATCTCTATTCCATAGCTTCCTACCTCCTCACCTCTATCTACAATCATGCCTTAACCTATACATCAGAATAAACTTTCACCTATTTTTATATTCATTATAATCTAGAACAACAATCAGTTTCTCTTCAATATACAAGGGAATGCATTTCTCCTACCTTGGATTCCATAGACAAAATATTAAAATTTTTTCAATGTTTATTTATTTTTGAGAGAGAGAGAGAGACAGAGCATAAACAGGGGAGGGGCAGAGAGAGAGGGAGACACAGAATCTGAAGCAGGCTCCAGGCTCTGAGCTGTCAGCACAGAGCCTGACATGGGGCTCAAACTCACAAACCGTGAAACCATGACCCAAGCTGAAGTCGGACACTTAATTGACCGAACCACCCAGGCACCCCCGTAGACAAATTATAAAGGATTAGGTTACAAAATAAGAAGAGAATCCCAGGGAAGTGCCCCCTTGACATTACTTAAGAACTTTCAGTAACTTCCATGGGTTGCCTGGGTGGCTCAGTATGTTAAGTGTCTGACTTTGGCTCAGGTCATGATCTCATGGTTCGTTGGTTTGAGCCCCACATTGGGCTCTGTGCTGACAGCTAGCTCAGAGCCAGGAGCCTGCTTCGGATTCTGTGTCTCCCTGTCTCTCTGGCCCTCCCCTGCTCATGCTGTCTCTCTCTCTCTCTCAGAAATAAATAAAACATTAAAAAAAAAAAGAACTTTCAGTAACTTCCAGAATGAGTTGCTCTCTATTGACTTTCTAACTCATAAAGACACTTCTTAACCTCCCCTGACCAACCACATGATACAGAACTTACTTCCTCTTCCACTCCAAAAGGACCTTCCCAAATGTTAGAATGGTGTCAGAGAAAACCATTTAGCTAGAAAGTTCAAATTAGACCCAGAGTCTAATAGCATAATAACCAATTGCCTAGATTCCTTTTGAAAACCACTCATCATACAAAGAACCAGAAAGATTTCAGAGTGAATTTAAAAAGACAATCAAAAGTTGCCAACCACAAGATGACAAGCAAAATATGTTAGAATTATCTGCTGAAGATTTTAAAGCAAACATCATAAAAACACTCCAATAAGCAATTATAAACGACAGTAATAAATAAAAAGATATTCTTGGTAAAGAGATACATGATGTAAATAAGAATCATGAAAACACCAGAGTTTAAAAATAAAATAACCTAAATAAAAACCAAATAGATAGGCTCAACGGCAGAATGATTGAAGAATGGGTGAACTGGAGGATAGACCAATGGAAATTACCCAATTTGAAAAGAAAAAGAGAAAAATTAAACTAAGAAAAAGAAAACATAAACAAAGCCTCAGGGACCTATGAGACTACAACAAGAGTCTTGGATCAAAAAAGAAGGTGGAACTGAGAAAGTACATGAGGAAACAATGTCTGACACTTTCCAAATTTGACCAAAGACACGTATCTATAGATTCAAGAAGTGAGTAAACTCCAAACAAAATAAATCTAAAGAAATCATCAAGACACATTATAGTCAAAAACTAAAGACAATGAAAAAAAAAAAAACCTTTAAAAACAAAAAGAGAAAAGCAATAATTTAGCTATAGGGCAAAAGCAATTTAAATGATAGTGTATTATTCATCATGAACATCATGAACCACAGTGATCAGAAGGAAATGGCATAACACTTTGATACGTTAAAATAAATATCAACTCAGAATCCCATATCAAGTGAAATATATTGGTCAGGAATAAAGGAGAACTCAAGACATTTTCAGATGAAGGCAACTAAAAGAATTTATTGTCTATTATTCTACCTTAAAAGAATGGATAAAGAAAGTTCATTAAACAAAGGAAACACTGAAAGAAGAAAACTTGGGCATAAAGGAGAAAAAATAACAGAGCAAGCAAAACTATGAGTAAATTCAATAAGCTTTATTTCTCCTGTTGAGTTTTCTACATTGTGTTTGATGGCTGAAACAAAAATTATAAAACTGCCTGAGATGGTTCTAAATGTATGAAGAGGAAATAGCAGAGATGATTATAAAAACAAGAGATGGTGAAGGATGCAGAGGTAAGATTTCTACACTGTACTGAAGCAGGTAAAATGACATCAGTAACCAATAAGCTATTTATACATAACACAATGCCTAGACACCCACTAGAAATATATACAAAGAATTTCACTCAAAAACACAATTGATATGGTGTGCCTGGGTGGCTTCAACAGTTGAGCACCTGACTCTTGATTTTGGCTCAAGTCATGACCCTAGGGTCATGGGATCAAATCCTGCAACAGTCTCCATAATGAGCATGGAGCCTGCTTGGGATTCTCGGGATTCTCTCTCTCTCTCTCTCTCTCTCTCTCTCTCTCTCTCTCTCTCTCTCCCCCTGCTGTTGTGCTCTCTATCACTGTAAAAAAACAAAAACAAAAAAAACACTTTCGATAAACAAGATGGAATTCCAAGAAAATGTTTAAATAACCTATAGAAAGTCGGTAAAACAAAAAAGGAAAATGAAAAAAAGATAGAAACAATCAGAAAACAAAAACAAAATGACAGACTTAAGCCCTAACATAGCATTTATTAATTTACATTATTAAATGTAAATGGACTAAATACAGCAACTTAAAGAGAGACTGGGAAAGTAGATTTTCAGAAATGACCCAACTATGCTGTCTACAAGAAACTTAAATCAAATATAACAATATAGGAAGGTAGAAAGTAAAAAGAAAGAAATATAAATAGTATGCAAACCTTATCCAGATATATCAAAACTGACTATATTAGTGTCAGATAAAGTAGCCTTCAGGGCAAAGAAAATTATCAGAGACAGATAAGGGCATTACATAATGATAAAAGGGTCAATTCACCAAGAAGACATAGCAATCCTATATGTGTGTGCACAAAACAACAGAATTTTAAAACACATAGAAGAAAAAAACTAAAAAAGAAAAATAGAGGAGAAACAGAAACATCCACTATTATAGTTGGAGCTCTCCATACTTCTCTCAGTACTTGAAAGAACAAGCAGAAAGAAAATCAGCAAGCTTATACAAGAACTCAACAATAATAGCTATGAACAGGATTTAATCAACATTTATATAATACTTCAACCAACTACAGCAGAACATTCTCTTTTTATGTGTCCATTGAATGTATACCAGGATAGATTATATTCTGGTCCATAAACAAATCTTAAAAATTTCAATATAATTGAAATCATACAGGGGCGCCTAGGTGGCCCAGCCGGTTAAGTGTCTGACTTCGGCTCAGGTCATGATCTCACAGTTTGTGGGTTCGAGCCCCATGTCGGGGCTCTGTGCTGACAGCTAGCTCAGAACCTGGAGCCTGTTTCAGATTCTGTTTCTCCCTCTCTCTCTGACCCTCCCCTGATCATGTTCGCTCGCTCTCTCTTGCTCTCTCTCAGAAATAAATAAAACATTTAAAAAAAAGTTTGAAATCATACAAAGTGTGTGTTCTCCAACAACAATGAAATTAAACTAGAAATCTATAAAAGTAGGATAATAAGAAAATATTCAAAGTCTAAAATTCTGAAAAACAGATTTCTAAATAATGTGTGGGTCAAAGAGGAAGATACAAGAGAAATTTTAAGAGATACATTGAAAATGAAAATATAACACCAAAATTTGTAGAAGAGAAATGAAGCAGTGTTGAGAGGGAAATTTATAGTATTTGAATGCATACGTGAGAAAGAGGAAAAGTCTCAATAATCTATTACCACGTGAAGAAGCTATCAAAAGAAGAGAAAAAATAGTCCAAAACTAAAATAATAAATAAAGAGCAGAAACTAACAAAATTTAAAACATATAGATAAAATCAATGAAACAAAGACCTGATTATTTTAAAAGATCAATGAAAGTAACAAACATTTAGCAAGATCAACAAAGAAAAGAGAAGACACAAATAACGAACATCAAGAATAAAAGAGGATATGAAAATAGATCCTGCAGAGAACCAACAGATAATAAGATAGTATATTACAAAGAACTCAATGCATAAAAGTTTTAAAGTTTAAAAGAAATAGACCAATTCTTCCTCCCACTCCCCTCAAAAAAGAAAAAGAAACTATCACAATGCATCAATACAAAATAATTTAAAAAGCTATAACTAATAAACTGAATTTGTAATTTTAGAACTCTCAAAAATGAAATCTCAAAGATGAAATGACTTCACAAAAGTATACCAAACATTTGAAGATGAATTAACACCAATTATACACTACTTCTTCCAGGATTAGAAGAGGATGACATATTTACCAACATAATTAGGAAACTAGTATTACCCTGAAAACAAAATCAGAAAAAGATAAAGTACAAAAAGAGAAAACATATGACAATACTTCTCATGAACATAGAAAAATTAGTAACAGAATGTGAACAAATGAAATTCAGCAATATATAAAAAGAATGATGTGTCCTGACCAGAGTTTATTCCAAGGATTTGAGGCTTAACATTTAAAAATCAGTCAAGAGGCACCTGGGTGGCTCAGTTGGTTAAGCGTTCTACTTCGGCTCAGGTCATGATCTCACGGTTCGTGTGTTCAAGCCCTGAGTAGGGCTCTGTGCTGACAGCCAGCTCAGAGCCTGGAGCCTGTTTCAGATTCCATCTCCCTCTCTCTCTGACTCTCCCTGCTCATGCTGCCTGTCTGTCTGTCTCTCTCTCAGAAATAAATAAACATTAAATAAAATTTTTAAAAATAAATAAATAAATAAATAAATAATCAGTCAACATACTGGTGTGCGTGGGTGGCTCAATCGGTTAAGCGTCTGACCTCGGCTCAGGTCATGATCTCCCAGTTCGTAGGTTCAAGTCCTGCATCAGGCTTTGTGCTGACAGCTTAGAGCCTGGAGCCTGCTTCAGATTCTGTGTCTGCCTTTCCCCTGCTCACACACTGTCTCTCTCTCTCACTCTCAAAAATAAATAAAGGTTTAAAAAATTTAAAAATCAGTCAATATAAAAATCAAAATATTAATAGGCAAACAAGAAAAATCACACAATTATATCCACTATATCAGAATAAGCACTGAACTATTAAAAAATGTTTTTTAAAGGAATAGAGGGAAATGCCTTTAACTTCTTAAGGAACATCTACAAGAAATCTACAGCTAACATTATATTTAGTGGCAAAAGAATCAATTTGTCCCCAAGATCTGAAATAAGGCAAGGATGTCTGCTCTCAATATTCTTGTGCAACATAGTGCTGGAAGTTCTAGCCAGTGCAATATGTTCAAGACCAAAAAAAAAAAAAAAACCCATATGGGGAAGGGTGAAATAAAGTGTCATTATTTTCAGAAAACATAATTGTCTGCATAGGAAACTCCAAGAATTCTACAATAACAACTCTAATAATAAATGAGGTTAGCAATGTTGTAGGATACAAAATGAATACACCAAAATCAATTCTATTTGTACATACTAGCAATAAACAAAGCATGAAAAAATTAAAACTACATTACTATTTACAGTTGTTTACAAAAGAAAGGAAAGAATAAATGAAAGGAAGGGAAAGGAAGAAGAAAGGAAGGGAGGAAGGGAGGAGTAAATCTTATAAAATATCTACTGGACGCATATGCTGTAAACTACAAATACGGATGATAAAAATCAAAGATATAAATAAATATATAGTCATATTCATGAATTATAAGACTCAATATAATACTCTCTAAATTTATACATAGATTTTATGCAATTTATATCAAAATCTCTGAAAAATAGTTGTAGATATTCACAAGATTATTTAAAATATATATGGAAAGATGAAAAAAACAAGAATAACTAAAACAACTTTGAAAAAAATGTGAAGAATTATCCTATACTATATTTCATTTCTTATTAAACAGATTCAGTAATAAAGACTGTGTGATATTAGCAGAGGGCTTACCACACAGATCAATGGAATAAAATAAAGAACCCATTAGTAGACCCACAGCAGTGTGGTCAATTGATTTTTACAAAAGTGCAAAAATTCAAGAGATAAAGGATAATCTTCTTGACAAATAGGGCTGTAGCAATTAGGTATTATATTTTAAAAAGTAAACCTAAATATCATATCTTATACAAAAAGTAACTAAAATTGGGTCACAGATTTAAATGTAAAATATAAAACTGTAAACTTTTTTAAAAAGCATAGGAGAAAATCTTGAGGACCTTGGGCTTCCCTTTTCACTTTACTATAGTATCTTCTCATGTTTTTAATTTTGACAATGTCCAATGCATTTTTGGTTTTAGTATTTGTGCTTTGGATATCTTATTTAAGAAACCACTGCCTAATCCAAGGCCATCAAGAGAAATTATTACCTAATCCAAGGTCCGGAAGATACGTCCCATTTTTTTAAGAGTTATAAAGTTTTAGCAATTACATTTAGTTCTTTGATACATTTTAAGCTAATATTGGTATATGGTATGAGGTAGAGGTCCAATTTTATTCTTTTTGAACATGATATCCAAGTGTCTCAGAAATGTTTATTAAAAAGTATTATTTCTTAAAGCTGCATATTTTTAATCATTATTTTATTTTGAGAGAAAGGGCTGACAGCATAGAGCCCAACACTGGGTTTGATCTCACTAACTATGAGATCATGACCTGAGCCAAAATCAAGAGCTGGACACTTGATTTGGTGGACTGAGCCACCAAGGCACCCTTATTTAAAAAAAAATATATTCTTACCCATATTATCTGGGCACATTCATCAAAAGCAATTAGTCAACAATTTCTAGATTTCAAGATCCTTAATTCTAATCCATGGGTGTTTATGTCTAATTTTATGTCAGTATCATACAGTCTTGGTTATTGGAGCAAGTCCTCCAACATTTTCTTCCAAGATTTTTTTGTACAAAAAAGCCAGCTAGGAATTTGATAGGAATTACATTGAATCTGCAGATTAATTTGAAGAGTATTCCCATCTTAATAATACTAAATCTTTGAATCCATAGACATGGTATATCTTTCCAATTATTCAGTTATTCTTCATTTTTATTGAGGTATAATTGCATATATTATTTCAAACATAAAACATAATGATAAATATATTTGCATATATTGTAAAATGATCATTATAATAATTCTAGTTAACATCCATCACCATATATATTTACAAAATGATGTGGAACTTTAAAATCTGAAAAGATATTTTCTCCTTTATTTTTGAAAGATAATTTTGCTGTATTTAGAATTCTTAGTTGAATCTTTTTTTTTCAGCATCTTGAATAAGACATCCTACTGCTTTCTAGCCTATGATTTGTATAGACAAATCAGCTGTTACTCTGAGGATTCTTTGCATTCTGTTTTCAAGATTCTTTCTGTATTTGGCATTCAATAGTTTGATTATGAAGGTTTCTTTTTCAATTTTTAATTTTAATTCCAGTTAGTTAACACACAGTGTTATGTTAGTTTTAGGTGTTCTATATATTGATTCAACAATTGCACACTACTTAGTACTCATCATGACAAGTGTACTCCTTAACTTCCATCACCTAATCACTTCTAATTATTAGTCAGTTTCTTGGTGTCTCTCTCTCTCCCTCTCCTTTGTTCATTTGTTTCATTTCTTAAGTTCCAGATATGAATGAAATCACATGATATTTGTCTTTCTCTGACTGATTTAACTCACTTAGCATTATACTCTCTGGCTCCATCTACATTGTTCCAAATGGCAAGATGTCATATTTTTTTAATGGCTAAATATCATTCCATTTATCACATATTCTGCATCCATTCACTTATCAGTTATGAAGTGTTGATCTTGTAGCTCAGTGAGCTTTTTGGATATCTAGATTAATGTTTTATTTTTATCAAATTTGGGGAGTTTTCATCCATTATATTTTTAATTTATATATATAATATAAATATATTTATATATAATTTTATAAATTATAAATTTGTAAATTTATAATTTTATAATTTATATATATATATATATATATATATTTTCTTTTTTAAGGAGAGAGAGACAGAGTGTGAGCAGGGGAGGGGCAGAGAGTGAGGGAGACACAGAATGGGAAGCAGGCTCCAGGCTCTAAGCTGTCAGCACAGAGCCCAACGTGGGGCTCAAATTCACAATCTGTGAGATCATGACCTGAGCTGAAGTCAGATGCCCAACCGACTGAGCCACCCAGGAGCCCCTAATTTATATTTTTAATTTACATCCAAGTTAGTTAGTATACAGTGCAACAGTGATTTCAGGAGTAGATTACTTAATGCCCCTTACCCATTTAGTCCATTCCCCTTCCCATAACCCCTCCAGTAACCCTCTGTTTTTTCTCCATATTTAAGAGTCTCTTATGGTTTGTCTCCCTCCCTGTTTTTACATTACTTTTGCTTCCCTTCCCTTATGTTCATCTGTTCTGTGTCTTAAAGTCCTCATATGAGTTAAGTCCTAGGGTATTCGTCTTTCTCTGACTAATTTCACTTAGCATAATACCCTCTAGTTCCATCCACATAGTTGCAAATGACAAGAGTTCATTCTTTTTGGTTGCTGAGTAATACTCCAGTGTGTGTGTGTGTGTGTGTGTGTGTGTGTGTGTGTGTATACCACATCTTTATCCATTCATTCATCAATGGACATTCGGGCTCTTACCATACTTTGGCTATTGTTGTTAGTGCTGCTATAAACACTGGGGTGCATGTGCCCCTGTGACTCCATTACATCTTTAAATATTCTTTCTTCCCCTTTATCTTCCCTCCATCTAGGACTCCCATTTTACAATCATTGATATATGATATAGAAATGAGAGTCATAGGGAAAACGTTTTTTTCAACAAATGCTCCCAGGCAAAAGGTTTTATGGACTGTAAAAATCTGGATAAGGTCTGTTAAAGATAGCTTTGCAAGTAGTGTTTTCTAAAGAATCACCAGACAGGTCAAATAGTGACCATTCTCTGACAATGCGACTTTTAAGGAACCCTAATGCTGTTCTGTTCCCTTCTGTGCTAGTAAGCTGATGGCTTTCAGCATGATTGCACATTGTAGGTTTCTAGGTTCCTGGGCAGCTGGGAATATGGGTAGGGAAATAGGGCAGGTTATAAAGCTCATTCTTCTTACCAGGGTTCAGTAGATTTTCTTTAATAAATGTTCCCTCAGACTTTTACAAGCCTTTGGTTAATTTGAAAAGTTTTTAAGAAGTTTTTATAAAAAATTTTTCAGGTTTCTTCTTGATTTTGTGGAGGAGAGGATTTTCAGGAGTTCCTTAATCTACATTTTCACTTATATCCTTCAGGCACTCCTTTTGACAAAGTTCTTCATAGGGCTCTGGCACATAGTTCTGGTTCAGTAACACCATTTAGAAAATTCCTATTAAAAATGCAATTTTGACATAAGCATGCATCTTCTTCCCAAATAAGAAAAAAATATTAAAGTAATGTGTCAAGACATAAATTCATATTTACAATAAAAGACAAATGCGAAAGGTAAAAGGATACAAAACATAAACAGCTTGGAATCTGAAACATAAGTGGACAAGAAATGATGATGACTTGTCAGAGTCTGCAAAGTACAAATCTAAGTCAACAAAGAGGAAGCTGAGACAGAACCCAGAAGTCACAAATTAAAGGGAGGAGCTAGGGGCGCCTGGGTGGCTTAGTTGGTGAAGCGTCCGACTTTCGCTTAGGTCAGGATCTCGCGGTTTGTGGGTTAGAGCCCCGCGTCGGGCTCTGTGCTGACTGCCAGCTCGGAGCCTGGAGCCTGTTTCAGTCTGTGACTCCCTCTCTCTCTGACCCTCCTCTCTCTCTCTCTCTCTCTCTCTCTCCTAGAAATAAATAAAACATTAAATAAAAAAAAAAGAAGGAGCTAAACCTAAAAGTGTAGATGGGGTTAAAAAAGGAGGACTGGGACAAAGCATTTATAAAAATCATTTAAATGCCCCAACATACTCACATTCACATCTAGGAATTGCTCCTCCCTGAGCTGGTAGAATATTAGAAGCTTACTCTCTGGACTCTGTATGAGACACAAAATTTCAACTGTGGTAACATACTGAAAACAGATGTGGGGTTATGTGGGGTTAGGAGTACTTACTTGACTTCCCTAGCACTAAGATATTCATGGATACACACAAATACCGCTTTTTACCAAAGATCGTTTCATTGTGGGAAAGCCTCTAACATGAAAAACAGAGACCAAAATAAGGAAGGGATAAAGAGACTCTGAAGATACAGACAATATGAGGAGCAGATGAAAACTTTCAAAACTTAAAAAAAAATAACTTCAGAGATGGAAGAGAAGCTATGGCATTAATGTAAGAAAAACAAGTTTCAATAAGAAGCAGACACTACCAACAAGGAACATTCAGAATGCAAAACAGAGCTCTTGGAAACTGAAACACTGGAAGATAGTAGACAAAAGAACAACAAAATTCTGAGGGAGCATTATTTAGCTTATTCCCAGCCAAACTATGGAGTACAAGAAAAAAATAAAGTCACAAAAGACCTTGCTTCATATAAGCATATTCTTCTATGGTCCCTTTTCTCGCACTTCTACTGATGGTCACCATCCAACAGAATCAGAACACAAACATAGTAAGACATCATGATTTCTTAAAAAGGATATAAGTAGAGAATAAGCAACAGAATTTCTCTACTTGATAGCTGTGGGATAGTAAAAAATAACACACACACACACACACACACACACACAATCTTTGTTCCATGTTCCTGAAATTACAGAGTTTTAGATTCTCAGAATTCCCTGAATGATAAGAATGATTTCATTATGCTAATGAAGTACTTAAGGCAAAAGCAGGGGATTCCCTTAAAGGCTTCAGGATGGAGGCTGATCATCAGAAAAACCCTAGATGAGATTAAAGGACTGGGACTTTCAGCTCAACCTTCCAGGAGGATGAGGAAGAGATGCTGGAAATTGAGTTTAATAATGTGGCCAATAATTTAATCAAGTGTGCCTACAAAATGGAATTTCATTAAAAATTCTAGACAACAAATATTAGAAGAGCTTCCTGGTTGGTGCACAGGTAGGGTGGCATGATCTGGCTTCTGTGCTTGGGACCCTCCTAGACCTTGCCCTACATGCTGCTTTATCTGGCTACTCCTTTACATCCTTTATAATAAAACAATCATTGAAAGTACAGCATTTTCCTGAGTTGTGTGTATTGTTCTAGGGAACTATTAAACCTGAGGGGTATTGAAAAGTCCTAGCTGATAGCCTAGAGACCCCATTTGTGGCTGGCATCTGAAGGAAGAGCAGTCTTGCTGGATTCTGTGCCTTTATCTTGTCAGATCTGATACTAACTATGGGTAGTTGGCGTGAGAATTGAATTGAATTGTAGGACACCCAGTGGTATCTGAGATTTGTTGACAGAACCCAATAGTAAAAGAAAATACTAGTTTGACAGCTGTGCAGCAGACCTAGGGAACAACCAATTTACTTTCAAATAGGAAGACAAAATGCTTCAAAAGATATGTCTCCAAGAAACTGAAAAATAAAAAACTACCTGTGTCTGAACAAAGGAAGAACAATTTATACTTCTACTAAAACGTTTAGGGATGGAACAGTGATTTTACATGAGAAATTCAACAACTGGAAATAGATAATAACATTAGCTTTGAGGAAAATAAAAAATTATGCTAGAAAATAAATATCATAGTCTACTACATGGCTCAAATGTGAATAGTAATTTCATAATTATGTTTAATACTGTATATTAACTTAACTGAAAATGATATAATTCCATGGAGAGAAAATGGGAAGAATAGGGAAAGTGTATTACATGTTTGGTGGTGGGGTATGAATGGAGAAATAAATCTTCACTTCTGCATTGGGAAGTCCTTAGATACTGAACATAACTCTAAACCAAAAGGTAGTGGTTTTTACAAGCATTTCATTTAGAGATATAGATATAAATCTCAAAGAAACAGCTAAGAAATGAAAGCAGTTGTGTCTGGGAAATGTAAATGGAGGCAGGTATATAAATAAGCCATAGAGATCTATTTCAGTGCTTAATTTATGTGCAAGAATTATATTAACAAAAATACAAATTTTTAAAAAGTATCACCACCTACAACAGTACTGTGACATTATCACAGTATTATTATTTTAAGGAAAAGGATCCAAGAGGATCCAAGAGCATTACCAAGCTCACACAACTTAGGAGGGTTAGAGCTCAGATTGATTGATTGATTTGGAGGAAGGGGAGGAGGGGCAGAGGGAGAGAGAATCTTAGGCAGGCTCCATGCCTAGAGCGGAGCCCAAGTGGAGCTTGAAGTCACTTCTGTGAGATAATGACCTGAGCCAAAATCAAGAGTTGGACACTTAAGTGTCTGAGCCACCCAGGCACCCCTGAGTTCAGTTTTAAACTCTCTTATTATGATCTCAAATCTTGTGTACCTCTCTGAACCTGCCTAGCAGCAGTTTATAAATAAGTGAAGTGTTCTGATATCACCAAAGGGAAAAAGATTAATTCTAACTAAAAGAGACCAGGAAATCTCTTTATAGAAACGTCATTTGAACTAGGCCATGAACCATCTCAGACTGCTCTTTGCAGGCAGGATAAGTGCCTGGACAATTTTCCTCCCTTGTCTCTTGCCTTGACTTTGCTTCTGGTCTGGACTAGGTGAAGGATGGAGTAGGAGCAATCCACTGTATGACTACTGATGCAGGGGCTGCTGAGCTCTCAATGGCTTGTAAGGCACTTGTAGTTTCTCAGGACATGGCGGCTCTACTTTTACAATTACCATGAACTCACACCAACTTTGGAGTCCAATTAACAAAATACAGTGAATAGCAGTACATATGCCAGGGCTGCAGCAAGGACTAAATGCAGAGCCAGGCACTGACAATGGCTATTGCTGTCATCCCTCTGATCTTATAATTCACAGTGGGGATCCAGAGCCTTCAAGGCACACAATGCAACTCAGGGTATACAGCTCTGCTATTGCCCCTTGATATGTATGCTCTGTCCTGCCTCTGGATTTTGATACCTGCTTCAATGCCTTCACACTTTACTGAAGACACTTTCCCTCCCAGGTCAGTTGCAGATGGCCTCCCTTGATGAGTGTATTAGTCAGCGGTCCCCTAAAAAACCATAAACTATAGGATACACACACACACACACACACACACACACACACAGAGGAAATTTACTATAGGAATTGGCTTACACAACTACAAAGGCTGAAAAGTACAATGACCTGCTGTTTGCAAGCTGGAGAACCAGGAAAGCTGGTGGTGTAATTCAGCATGAGTCTGAGTCCAAAAGCCCAAAAACTAGGGGGCCCACAGTATAAGCCCTTCCAGAACTGTGAAGCTGGAAAACCCATTAACCAGGGGCACTGATGTCCATGGGCAGAAAGTGGATGTCTCAGTTCACATATAAGAACAACTTCACCCTTCATCTGCCTCTTTGTTCCATTAGGGTCCTCAATGAATTGGTTGATGCTCAGTAGCATGGATGAAAGTGATACTCTTTTTTTTTTTTAAGTGTTTTATTTATTTCTAGGGAGGGTCAGAGAGAGAGGGAGTCACAGACTGAAACAGGATCCAGGCTCTGAGCTGGCAGGCAGCACAGAGCCCGACACGGGGCCCAAACCCAGGAACAGCGAGATTGTGACCTAAGCGAAAGTCGGACACTTAACCGACTAAGCCACCCAGGCTCCCTGAAAGTGATGTTCTTTACTCAGTCTATAAATTCAAATGCTAATCTCTTCCAGAAACATCCTCACATACACCCCTAGAAAAAATGTTTTACTAGCTACCTAAGTGTTCCTTACCCAGTCAAGCTGACACATAAAATCAACCATCACAGTGAGCCTCCATTAGTCAGTCCACTGTTAATATCTCCCTGTTGCAGCATTTTCCCATCTAATATTTATCTATTGGTATCTGAGTAGTTTTAATGTAAAAGTGGCATAATCTGATTAATTTGAAATTAATTTGAAAGTGGCATCTAGCTAGAACTTTTAAAAGTGAATCTGGGCGGGGTGCCTGGGTGGCTCAGTCGGTTAAGCATCCGACTTCGGCTCAGGTCAAGATCTCACTGTTTGTGGGTTCGAGCCCCGTGTCGGCTTCTGTGCTGATAGCTCAGAGCCTGGAGCCTCCTTGAGATGCTGTGTCTCCCTCTTTCTCTCTGACCCTCCCATGCTCATTCTCTCTCTCTCTCTCAGAAATATATAAAACATTATTTTTTAAATGAATCTGGGCTTACCATTTTTAAAGGTATATCTACCCACTTCACAGTAGTGATTATATGTAAGACTGGGCTTGATTCTGTCATCAAAATGTGTTGCTCTTTTCACCACAGTGTTTTTGCCACGTTTCTTGTAACCATTTGCATATATTACTGGAATATTCAAGTTTCTTTACTTCATTTTTCCCCTTCAAGGTTTGAATTTTTTTTAATTTTTAATGTTTTATTTATTTCTGAGAGAGAGAGAGAGAGAGGCAGCGTGAGCAGGGGAGGGTCAGAGAGAGGGAGAGATACAGAATCTGAAAAGGGCTCTGGGCTCTAAGCTGGATGTCAGCACAGAGCCCAACATGGGGCTCAAACCCACAAACTGCAAGATCATGACCTGAGCCAAAGTCGGTCGCTTAACTGACTGAGCCACTCAGGTGCCCCCGAGGTTTGAAAATTTTTAAATTTTCTTATAGTGCTTATTTAAAAATTTTGAAAACACTATTTTCATTTATATATACATCGAGAGAGTAAAAGAGTGATCTAGGTTATAGACTGCTAATAACATTTCAGGGATTGTTGTTGCCTGACACTTTAGTTAGGCTTAGTGAGATTTTTTTGTTTATATCTCTGACTTCTTGTATTTCTTATACCCCACCTATAAAGGTTGGGTTAAGGTCTGTTTTTTGTTTTTGCATAACTAGAATGCACTGGATAGCAATTCTTTTAGATAATTTTGGGGTGGTAAACCTTGAATCCTTGCATATTTGATTTTTTTTTTGTTGTTTTTCTACTTGACTTTGTAGAGATTTGGGGAATAGTAATCAGTTTCTCATCTAAGCTTTTATATTATAGCCCACTGTCTTCTCAAATCCCAGGTTTCCTCCTAAGATGACAGATGTCATTTTGGCAATCATCCTTTGGCAAAATGATTCTTTTTCTGTTCCGAACAAATTAAAGATTTTCTTTTTCTGTACTTAGTGTGTTAAAACTGAAGTACTCAGTGTGTCTTTTTCATCTAAGTGTTCATGTTTTCCTTGAACTCTAGAAGATTTTTTTTCTTTAAATCATTTCTTTATTATTCTTCCCATTTGCTCAGCTATCTCTTTCTGGGATATATAGTAGACCCAAGTTAGAATTTATTCTATTACCTACTGCCAATCAGTTATTTCCAAACACAATTTCCCACTGACAGGCTTCTTGATAAAAGGGGATTAAGGTCTAGAGTGGGAAATACACAATAAGCTTGGGACACCTCATTTTATTTTGTGGTATAAAGAGAGAATATATCCATGGTCATAGAAACCATGCCAAAAAGATAAAGGCAGTAACCTGACAATTTGAGCATTTAGAAAAAATTACTGCAATGAAATAAAACATATCAAATACCACCCGGAATAATTAAACATGATAATAAAATCTCATTGGTCACCTATTTAAAAATATTCAATGCTGCATAATATATTATTTAAAAATCCCCAAACGAAAAAAAAATAGGAAGAAGACCTGGCTTCAAACCCCAAAGTTTGTTCCTTGTTTCTCTGCCTAAACAAGAATGATTATAGTAATATAATACATAGTTCACATGATTACTGAAGAGACAAAAATAAGGTGTGTGACAGCGTTTGAAACTTTAAAGTTATATACATACAGATGATGACATTTTAAAGCTCTTTTAAAATACAGATATTGAGATATATACCCAAAGTCAAACCACCAAAGCTACCTATAGGTAGGGGAACCAGACCCTGAATCCCACCACCTCAGGTCATACCCACATACCCACAGCCCTTTCCAGATTTCCTGGCAGATACAATGATAATGTCAGAAGGACACTTATTTTCCTTCAAAAGAATAGATTTCTGAAATCAGTGCAATCTTTCCCATCTACACAAAGCTACACCATGTATTCCATTTTGCTATTCATTTTCTCTGTTTGAGATTAAGTTTCAAGCATTTTATAAGCATTTCTCCCTAATCTAGTGTGCTTTTAAAATAACATTCAGAAAAATGCAGGAAGCCAGTGGAAAGATGATTTGTGAAGAGACTTCAGTGACCAGCTGCTCCCTGCTGGTGCAAACCACTACTGGAAAGGAAACACATTTCCTGTCATGAATATTCCCTTTCAGATTTTCATGGAATCCACTGCCCATAATCAATGTCATAAACAATGAAGGTGCCATCTGTATGCTGATGTTTTAATACACACCGATGGGTTACTGACAAAGGATCATCCAAGACCATGCCTGTTACATTAATTGCTCCTTACATGGGAAGAAGATGAAGGGTCCAACTGTCCTTACTCTCTCTGAGGTAAATGAGCTAAGAAGAAACTCCCTGTGGCTGTGGACCATATTCCAGTTCTGCTCCAGTTTACAGACGGCTGCTTTAAAAACCTCTACCATTCCTGGGACCCTAAAAAGTCAGCATATGCCACCCCCTGGCCTAACGCCTTTGAGAAAAAAAAGCCCTTGATGTAGTATTGTGGAGCAATAAAATACATGACTATTAGTATAAAAAACAGGGAAGACTCAAAGCCAAATTTATCTAATAAAATAAAAAGGTTTTTAATAAAATAAAAGGTTTTATTTTTTAAAGATGTTTTTAAATGTTGAGGATTTTACTAAGTAGTTTTAAATCTTTGGCCAGTTCATAAAAACAGACACATCGATCAATGGAACAGAATAGAAAACCCAAAAATAAACCCATGATTATATGGTCAATTAATTTTTGACAAAACAGGAAAATATATTGAATGGGAAAAAGACAGTCTCTTCAACAAATGGTGTTGGGAAAACTGGACAGTGACATGCAGAATGAAATTGGACCACTTTCCTATACCAAACACAAATATAAATTCAAAATGGATGAAAAACCTAAATGTGATACAGGAAACCATCAAAATCCTAGAGGAGAACACAGGCAGGAACCTCTCTGACCTCAGTAAGAGCAACTTCTCACTATATATTTCTCCAGAGGCAAGAAACAGTAAAGCAAAAATAAACTAATGGGCCTTCATCAAATTAAAAAGTTTTTGCAGAGTGAAGGAATCAACAAAACTGAAAGGCAACCGACAGAATAGAAGTGGGTGATAGGCATTGAGGAGGACACTTGTTGGGATGAGCACTGGGTGTTATATGGAAGCCAATTTGACAATAAATTATATTTAAAAAAGAAGATATTTGGGGCGCCTGGGTGGCTCAGTCGGTTAAGTGTCCGACTTCGGCTCAGGTCATGATCTCACGGTTCGTGGGTTCGAGCCCTACGTCGGGCTCTGTGCTGACTGCTAGCTCAGAGCCAGGAGCCTGTTTCAGTCTGTGACTCCCTCTCTCTCTGACCCTCCCCTGCTCGCGCTCTCTCTCTCTCTCTCCTAGAAATAAATAAAAAAATTAAAAAAAAAGAAGATATTTGCAAATGACATACCTGACAAAGGGTTAGTATCCAAAATACATAAAGAACTGAAACAAAAAAAAATAATCCAATTAAAAAATGGGCAGAAGACATGAATAGGCACTTTTCCAAAGATGACATCCAGATGGCCAACAGACACATGAAAAGATGCTCAACATCACTGATTGTCAGGTAAATGCAAATCAAAACTACAATGAGATATTACCTCATTATCAATCATAATGGCTAAACTCAAGAATACAAGAAAAAAACATCAAGAAGCATCAGGTGTTAGTAAGGATGCAGAGAAAGGGGAACCTTCTTGCACTGCTAGTTGGAATGCAAACTGATGCAGCCACTCTTGAAAACAATACACTCAGCACATTTGCGTCCATGTTGGTAACCTTTACAATCTCTCTTGTAATCATATTTAATTTTCCTGTAATTTTATTCTGCTGTTTATTTATACTTTTTGAAAGTAGTCTATGATTTTGTGACAATGTAAACTGTATTCTCTGCAAAGACATTTTTCTGAGCCTGTATTTCCTTCTGTATGGGTCCAATGCTGTGGCTTCTGTGCCATTCAGTGGAGTGGAGTGTATACGTTGTCTACTGATCCTGGTATCAAATTCTAATGTTCTTCTTCTTTTCTTAATGTTTTATTTTAAAAATTTATTTAAGCTTATTTTTATTTTTGAGAGAGAGACAACATAGCAGGGGAGGGGCAGAAAGAGAGACACAGAATCGGAAGCAGGCTCGTCTCTGAGCTGTCAGCTCAGAGCCAGATGTGGGGCTTGAACTGGTGAACCATGAGATCATGAACTGAGCTGAAGTTGGATGCTCAACCAGCTGAGCCACCCAGGCACCCCTGTTCTTCTTTTTTTTATATACTCTTCACCAAATCAGATCATACCTTTCTGTTTCCAAGACTTTAGGCATGCTGTTTATTTTGTGGATCCTCCTTTTGTTATTCTCTCTGTTCATTATATAGTTTATCACCTTTCTCAGAGGGTATCAGTTGAGGGTTATTGTTCATTTCTTTATTTGTTTAGTTTATTTGTTTTAAACTGAATTATATTACTACTTTTAAGGTAATTTATTCTCTTTCTTTTAATTTTATTCATTTATTTATTTTTCTTTCGGTTTATTTTTGCTCTTTGTTTGGCAAGCTTCCTAAAATTACTTCTGATTCTTAGAATTATTTTTGTATTTTAGGGGTACCTGGGTGGCTCAGTCAGTTGAGCATCCAACTTCAGCTTAAGCCATGATCTTACAGCTCATGAGTTTGAGCCCCACATCATACTCTGTGCTGACAGCTCAGAGCCTGGAGCCTGCTTCAGATTCTGTGTCTCCCTCTCTCTCTGCTCCTCCCCCGCTCATACTCTGTCTCTTAAAAATAAATACACATTAAATTTAAAAAAAATAATTCTTTTTGTATTTTAAAATTAGGGAAGAGAAGCATTAGTCGATGTGCTATATTTGAGGGCAGGATTTAGTGTCTGTCAGTTCTAGTTTTAGGGCCTGAGCGAGGACTGTTACAATTTTTGAGGCCCCAAATGCCAAAGGGCTGGATGCTTTGCCTCAGGGGCATCTCTTGTCACATTAGCTTCTTTATTCTGTAATTCACTGCTATCCAATAGAAGTATAATGTCAGCTACAGATGTAATTTTAGATTTTCTAGTGGTCACACTTAAAAAGATATAGGTGAAATTAACTTTAATAAGATATTTTACTTAACTCAATATATCTAAGTTATTAACATTTCAATGCATAGCAAATGTAGAAACACTGTTAATGAGATGGTTTACACATCTGGGGGAGGGCAGAGCTGAGTCTTAGAAATCAAATTACAGGGAAATTAAATAAGATTACAAGAGAGAATGTAAAGGTTACCAACATGGATGCAGAAGGAGTTAAAGAAAAGTAGGGACCAAACTGGAGTGCTTACAGAGAGGGCAACCCAATTATGGGTAACAGAAATGACAAAAAGTCTTAAAAGCTGTCTTTTGAAAGTATAAAAGTGATCAGTGAAAATGAGAACAATGGTATGAGAGTAGAAGGGGGGAGCTGTGGTGAGTAAGCCAAGTTCATATCCTGTCATAATAAGAAGTCAATAGCAAATAGATAAAGTTGATCAATCAAGGAATAATAAATGGGATATAAAAACAAGAGTCCTAACCAGAAACAGAGGCTGATGGAGGTCTCTGGGGAATGGACAGCAATGGGAAATGTGGGGTTTTGGGCTAGGGCTTTTTATAAGTCCTTTACTGTTGGCTCTGTAACTCCTCTATGTCATAATTGACATGTTTAAATACTTCAAAATGTCACAGCCTACACATTTTATCCATATTATACACATATTAAATAACTGAAATGTCTATCTGAAAGCACACAGTGGATAACATAATTTCCATGTGTGATATAGTTCAACAATCACACAGCACTTATACTAACAATCCTTTAATTATCTTTGAAAAACAAAATAAATTAATTATCAGTCAAGATTTCCACAAAACTACTTTAAAAGTGATACTCTTTCAACTATACTAAATTAAGAAGCACCTGGAAGCTCAATCGGTTAAGCATCTGACTCTTGATTTTGGCTCAGATCATGATCTCATGGGTCATGGGATGGAGCCCCACATTGGGCTCTGCACTGACAGTGCAGACCCTGCTTGGGATTCTCTCTTCCTTTCTCTCTGCCAGTACCCTACTTTCTCTCTCTCTCGCTCGATCTCTCTCTCTCTCCAAATAAATAAGTAAACATTAAAAAATAAACTATACTAAATTGAAAAGAAATTCTAGGTAGATGTTGCATAAAATACAAAAGGTAATAAAACAACCACAAAAAGCCTCTAAGGGAAAATATCTTAATTATGTTGAGAAAAAAGAAAGAGTTTTTAAATAGGACACAATAAGCATTAAACATAGAAAAAAAGTTTCATGAGTTGGGTCACATTATAATGAGAATTGCTGTTCATCAAGATACCATCTCTCTAGAAGTATATTATACTTCAATTAAAGATTCACCAAAGACAGAAAGAACAAACATTAAAAGATCAAAACAAAACAAAACAAGCCAAGAGGCTGAGGGAATATTTGCAAAAGCATATAAGTGCCTAAGGGCTCATATCCATAATATAGAAAAACAGACAAATCAATAAGGAAAAACAACACAAACAAAAACAAGATAAAAACAGAGAAGAGACATGAATAGACGCTTTTCAAAATAATATAACCAATCTGAAAATTAATAAATGAAAATGTCCTTGACTTCACTGGTAATCTGGGAACTGCTAATTAAAAGGCTCAGTCTGTTAAGCATCTGACTCTTGATTTGATTTTGGCTCAGGTCATGATCTCTCGGTTTGTAAATTGGGAGCCTCACATCGGGCTCTGCACGGACATTGGGGAGCCTTCTTGGGATTTTCTCTCCCTCTCTCTTAACATCTCCCCTGCTTGCTCGCTTGCATGCTCTCTTCCTCCCTCCTTCTCTCTCTCTCACACACACACACACACACAAATGAACAAACAAACAAACAAACAAAAAAAAACCCTAAAATCACAAAGAAGGAGGCCTGGGTGGCTTAGCTAGGTAAGGTCAGACTCTTGATCTCAGCTCCAGTCATTATCTCAAGGTTCATGGTGTTGAGAGCCCTACTGAGCCTGCTTGGGATTCTCTTTCTCTCCTCTTTCTGCCCCTCCTCAACTCATACTGTCTCCTTCTCTCTCTCTCTCTCTCTATCTCTCTCTCTCTATCTCTCTCTCTCAGAATAAATAAACATGTAAATAAATAAATAAATAAAATCACAAAGAAGTATTACTCCCCACCTGCCAGAATGATGAATGAAAAAGACTAAAAATACCAAGTGTTAGTAAGTATGTAGAGCAACAAGAATTTTTTCATACACTGCTGGTGAGAAGGTTAATTGGTATATAACCATTTTAAAAAATCATTTGGGGGCACCTGGGTGGCCCAGTGGGTTAAGTAGCTAGCTCTCGATTTCAGCTCTGGTCATGACCTCAGGATTCATGAGTTCAAGCCCCATTTCAGGCTCTGCACTTGACAGCGTGGAATTTGCTTGGGATTCTTTCTCTCTGCCCCTCCCTGCTCTCTCTCTCTGTGTCTCTCTCTCAAAATAAATAAAATAAACATTTAAAAATAAATAAATAACTTGGCTTCATTTGGAAAACATAAAGATAGTGCCACTTTATGAGTCTAAGAGTCCATTTCTATACATATATACATGAGACAGGCAGAAACACATACACATGTACATCAAAAGACATGTACAATAAGAATATTCATGGCACAGTTCTTCTTAATAGACAAAAGCTGAAATCCGAATATCCATCAACAGAATAACAAATGTTATATTCATACAATAAGAATGTATAAATTATAACAGGCAACAACTTGAATGTACTCTCACAAAAATAAAATTGAGCAAAAATAACCAGATCCAAAAAGAACACACACTATGTGCTTGTGTTATTCCATTATAAAATTTCCAGAGAAGGGTAAAATTGAACCGTGGTGCTCAGTGTCATGCTAACGGTTTTTCAGTAGGGGGAAAAAAACAATTTTCTTACTTTACTGATATGCCTTCTCCCTGGAATATAGACACTACCTCTTTTACCCCAAGCCAGGAATCTTTACGATGATCCAAGAGTAAATTTCCCACTTTGAGAATCATCTCACACAGATGACATTTGTTAACTATGACAGTTATAATTCGCCCTTTACCAACTTCCACCTGTCACTGGGATAGATCAGCTCCTTCATCTACTACCTGATCTGGGGCCTGTCATCAGGCACACATCTAAGACTTTCCCACAGCCCATTCTCCTTCAGTGACTTTTAACCCAGAATGCAGGCTTTTGTACAATTCCTTTTTTAATCTCACGTTAGTTTTATTCAATTATTCTGGTAATCTGGGAGCTGTGATTCCTTAGCTTTCTCTATAACTTATAGCTTTTTTTCATGGAAACTTAAGCCCATTATATGATATCTCATTTAGAGATACCAAAAGAAAATATTCAACAAGGAGAGAGAAGAATAACAGGTGTGTGTATGTACATGTGTGTGCATGCATGCATGTGTGGTGTGCATTTATATACACATAAATAGGTCCACAGACCCACTGTTTTACAACAGCTTTGGTTTGGGAAAGTTATTCCTTTTTGGGTTTTGCTAAAATGATTTATAGCAGATGTTGACTTTCAATAAATTACTGAAATAAATGCCATGGGAATTGCTATTAGAAGGTTCCAAATTACTCTCCTCTTCTCTGAGGAGTAAAACACTACCTAATCCTAATAAATCAATAAGAGAACAGAGATTTTGGTTGGCATCCCTCCATAACAAGACGATTTCTCTTCCTTTAACAGCATGTCAGGGATGAATCAGGAGCTCTGAGAAAACTGAACCCTTTGGGGAATATCTTTAGTGGTAGACCTGAAAAGCAACATTTATAAGAAAGATTCCTTTAGTAAAAGTGTCCATAACCCTCAGTCTATAAAGCTAAAGCATTTGTATGTTTATTTATGTCCAAAGCCATAAAGAGGTTTGAGAGGGATAAAATCTCTACCATAATAAATCTGGATCAATTATAAAGGGGAATTGTAAACATGCCTTAATTTAGAATTTCAATTCTGCTACCATCAATGATGAACAAAGTAGTTCTCATGAATCTTCCAGTTAGAACAATTAGAAAGAATGGAAAATGCGATGATCATATACATAAAAATACCAGAGAACTTAATAGAGCAATGAGAAATGGCTGCATCAAGATCCAGAAGGAGAGGGAAGCCCTGAGTAGATTATAGAGTTTGGGGGAACCTTTGGGGAGCCATTTGATGATTCCTAAAACAATGCCTAAGAGGGGCGCCTGGGTGGCTCAGTCAGTTGAGTGTCTGACCTCGGCTCAGGTCATGATCTCTTGGTTCATGGGTTCGAGCCCTGCATCCAGTTCTATGCTGACAGCTCAGAACCTGGAGCCTGTTTCAGATTCTCTGTGTGTGTGTCTTTCTCTACCCCTCCCCCTCTCATCCTCTATGTCTCTCTGTCTCAAAAATAAACTATAAAAATTTAAAAAAAATAAAGTGCTCAATGTTAAAAAAAAATACAATGACTAAGAGACAAAAAAAATTAAGCAGATCTTGATGGACTTGAGAGAGAGAGGAACAAAACAGGAGTTCAAGGTCCACTGAAAAGAGAGAAGACTCTATCAAATTCTCTATCTTTACATCCAGGTATGTATAAGCAAAAATCAAAAGCCAGAGCAGCCCTTACAGGGATGGAAGTCTAGACCCTCATCTTCTCAATGACTAACTGGATTAAGGCAGTTTGTTCTTGTGCTGGTGCCATGACCCAGATGTTGGCCAGAAACAAACATGAAAGAGGACAAAGACCATATCCTCAAGACCCTCAAATTATATCTACAGTTTTTCACATGCATTGGGACAAAATAAAAAGGCAACCAGGCGTAGAAACATCATGAATCATTTCATGTAATTTAAAAGTAACATCATGAATCATTTCAGTATACACTTTTCAAACGATTTCTAAAATAAAGAGAGGGACAGAAACTGATCATGCACTAATGGTGAGAAGTGCAGGATAGTGGAAAATGAATTTGATTTTATTTTAAAACTCATATTTGTTTACTATGCAGCATATTTGGGGGAGAGTTAATATGATGGAGAAGTTGGGGGACCCTGAGCTTTCTTTGCATCACTTTAATACCTGATAATATGGTTTAAGGTGCTATAATGGGGTTATACACTTTTTTTTTAGTTTATTTATTTTTGAGAGGAGGGACAGAAGAGTCAGATGCTTAACCAACTGAGCCACCCAGGAGCCCCCCCCTTTTTTTTTTTTACAGAGAGAGGATGTATGCAGTACACGCACAAGCAGGGGAGGAAGAAAGTTATCTTAAACAGACTCTATTCCCAGTGCCAAGCCTGATGTGGGGCTCAAATTCATGAACCATGAGATCATGATGAGCTAAAATCAAGAGTCTGATGTTTCACCAACAAAGTTACCTAGGAACCCCTATATTTTTATTTTTTTATATATTTCTCTACACACTCTGTAAACACAGAGAAAAAAGACCATGAACTACACCAGAATGGCTTGAGTAATGGTGACTTGGGTGATGATTTCCCTCCTCAGGGTTTTTTGTTCCTTTGTTTGTTTCCTGCAGAAAATATATATTACATGTGTAGTTTTAAGAAATATCATGTATACAAACATTATTTGGAACTTACTTGTACCTTGGGGTGTCTTCATAGATGATGTTCAAGATGTACAATTTTTACAGTTAATGTTTGATAACATTAAGTTTAGAGTTACAGCATTTTATTTATTTTTTTTAAATGTGTTTTTATTTATTTCTAGGAGAGAGAGAGACAGCGCGAGCAGGGGAGGGTCAGAGAGAGAGGGAGACACAGAATCCGAAACAGGCTCCAGGCTCCGAGCTGGCAGTCAGCACAGAGCCCGACGCGGGGCTCTAACCCACAAACCGCGAGATCATGACCTAAGCGAAAGTCGGACGCTTAACCGACTAAGCCACCCAGGCGCCCCAAGAGTTACAGCATTTTAAATAGTGCCTAGTAGACGCAAAATCCTAAGTCTGACAAAAGCAAAGGCCCCAATGGGGATGTGTCAGGTAACACACAAGCCCTTAGGATATCAGGCTCCACAACCATGCCTGCCACTGGTCGTTGCAAACCCCAAATGCACGACCACTTAGTTCTACTGTCTTGTGACTAATGTTTCTAAAAGGCTGAATCTAAAAGTAAAATATATAAAATACCAAAAATCATTTGTGCATAATTATGTGTTTTACATTGTGTATAATTATGTGTTGATTCACATTATTCATTTTAAATACCTTGCCTGCTGGACAGGCTTTCATAACTGTGCACATTTATTTTATGCAAATCAACACTTAGAATGGCCCTAAGATATATGCATACAGGTGAATGACTAAACAGCACAAATAAAGGAGAAATATTATGGAAACTGTTGGCAGTTTAGAACGCTGCATTTCCACACTTCAGAATGATTTCTTGTGTCTTCTCTCATTCACAGCCCAGTTAGAACCCCACAAAGTAAATTAATAAATGCCGTGAGTCAGAGTATGCATTTAGGAATAACTTAGGCACTTTTACATAACAAATTTATCTGTGTAGCTACATGAAGTTTACGTAAACAGTTATACATCACAGATTGGCTATCTAAAGTGTCTCTGGATTCTGTCCACTTCTCACTTTCCCACATTGTGTGGGACCTCTTCATCTCTTGCCTACACTTCTCTCCAAACTATCCCACACACATACTGCCCTCAATATCCTCTATCTAAATAAACACAGAACTGGTTACATCCTCCCTCTGCTTAAAAATCCACCACACTTTCCCACTCTACACCTAGCACTTCACCAAGGAGCCTATTAAATAGGTAGAACAGACTGCAGCAGGTAAAACAATCCCTTTGAAAACACATGCTTTGTCTTTAAAATGTACGCATCTTTTTTTTTCATTCTAATCTATAAATTATACTTGTTGGATTTAATACAAATATCACAGTTTGGATTGTTTCCATTTCTAGGAAAACATGCTGTGGCAAGCTGATCTTGCAGCTTCACAAATCCCCTGGCCCACTGCCTCCTCATGCCCTCTGAGATACCTAGACTAGGGCAAATCAAAATCAACTCTGCAAAAGCATACATGACATGTTACACTATATTCTCTTCCTGTCTCCAAACTCAACTCATAAGTTGTAAAAAAATAATCCTATCCTTCACCCTGCAAGGTGTATTTCTAGAAGGTAATTCTTACAAAAGAGTCTGTAAAGAAAAATTAGTAGTTTGGTCAATACTATACCCCTCTTTTAGAAGTTCTTGATAAATATAAGGTCATTCAATATCCTAGGAAGTCTTACAATAAAACTTGTAGCCAAGATTAACCAGGAGCCACTGCTTCATAGAACCCACCTTGCTGAAGGTATGTTGCCCTCCACCAAACTCTGTCTTTCCTCACCCTGTTCCCATGACCTGGAAAGTCTCTCCTTTCTTCAACTGGCAAATTCCTACTCAATTTTAGAAATCTAACTACCTCCGCTTTGAAACCATTCCCAGCCATGCTAGCTGGAAATAAATGTTTTCTCCTATGAGTATTTGTAGCACTTTGTATAGGCATGTATGTAAAATTACACATGTCATAGTCTTGGATCTCCATGTCAGTCTTCCTAGCCAGATTGTGAGGAGTTTTAAAAGTAGAAACCATCCGTTATTCATTTATGAATCCCCTGAATCAACCAAAGTTCACAAAACAACCTCAGTAAATGTGTGTGGAATAAATTGGTGAAAGATAAATGATCTTTCATGAAAATAAAATATGCAGCATCATATGCCAACTCTCTATCACCCCAGCCAGGAAATCTCTGCTGGGAAAAAAGGGTAACAATAACAAGATTTGGGGGAGGGATAACGGTCTCTAGAACAGCCCAGAGTGTGTAAATGACCCCTCTTACCAAATTTATAAAGAGAATCTTGAAACAGTCAAGACTATTACATGAATCCCTTATGAGACCCACTGTGTCTCTGTCCAGGGTGCTAATATTCCAGCTGGAGAGTCCTGGCTCTGTTTCAAAACCAGGCAGTCAACTCCAACGGGAATACAAATGTTTGCATATTTCATTATTTCTGCTATAGAGACTTCCTTTTCACCTAGGATCTCAGGACAGTCACACTCAATCAGCTACAGTTCAGCCAGTTTAAATAAACTAAGCTAACTTTTCTGCAAAAGTAGTTACCAATTCTAAAGGAGACAAGAGATGCAAAGAACTTGCAAGTTAGATGTAGCTTTTCCTTGCATCCCTGCCTGTAACCAATGAGCAACTTTGGACAAGTGACCACACCTTTCTAGGGATCAACTTCCCAACCTCTGAGTTGAGTGGCTACGTAATTAAGATTAAGCAAACCTTCAGTGAATCACTAGTGTATGTCAAACATTTTTTTCTTATTTAATCCTCTTGAAACTCAGTGAAGTGGGTATTATTATTCTCATTATACACATGAAGAAACAGGGCTTAAAGAGGTAAAGAAATCTGCTCAAGACCACACCATGAGCTCGAAGCATTGCCTGCCTAGGAAGTTCAATATGTTCATGGCTGGACAGCCAAGGAGAAATCAAGGATTTTTCCCCTCCCAACTTCCTATGACCTCACACTGCTAATGGCTGTCTTCACATGTGTTTCTCTAATACTGTAATAATGATGATACCCAGTAGTCATGGTTTTTGTTATTTTTTAAAAATTTCCTACCTTGACACAAATTTGTGTTTTAAATGTTTGTCACATTGTGGTGTAACTCAAGCTTATGCCTAAACTTCTCATAAGACCCCCATATCCCTTGTATAACCTGACTCCTTAAGGGTCTCTTAAAGAGGCAAACACACTCAGAAAAAAGCTTGCAGCTACTCTGTGAGTGCTATTCTCTCCAAAGAGAAACCAGCCTTAGGAGGACAGCTTCACTTGCTCACCGTTCCTACACCTTGGCTAAGTAGCCACTGTAACTTCACATGCCATCCAGCCAGCACAAGGACCACTCAAGAAAGGCAGCTGTGGAGCATACCCATGGTGAGACCATCTTGCTGGTTGGAGCCAATCCTGGGCAAATGGGATAGTGAGAGGTGGGTTTCACCTTCCCAGCCTATCATGTACCAACTGTGAAGTGTGTTGACTGGATTCTCTATCATGTGTGTAGGGGATGGGGTGGGAGGGTTGTTTGGTTTGGTATGTTTTAATGAAAATTACCACAGTCATGTGCTAGCTTTGTGGTCTCTCAAAGTACCTTCACATCATTAGCTCCTCACAGTGACCAATGAAATGCTATCATCCTAATTCATTAACAGCACATTACAGGCTCAGATCACTTACCAAATGTACATAATAGCAACCATTCAGAAACTGTCAGAGCCAGAACCCATCAAGGCTCCCAAATACAAATCCTGAACCTCTTAAAGTAACAGAGAAATTGCTCTGTAAAGCACTTGCCTCTCCAAACACCCAGAGACCTGCACCCCTCCCAAAGCCTCTGCACTGACATTTCTCTGACCTGGCTTCATTCAATGCCAGAGCTTCTTTTTCAGTCTCACTTCCCCTAACTCCATCTCTCCATCCTTTCCTCTCTCCTGTAATCTATGCTCTGTAAATTTTTGCTCTTTTGTAACCTGTACAATGACACTTGTCTTTCATGATAAGTTGACCATGCCATCACATATACATTGATTACTTTAAAGCATAGTTATATCTGTAGGAGAAAGTGCACATTTAACACAGGTGTAGTATGGGAGAGGAAGCTATTCGTCATGGAAATTCTAACTAGGTTAACTGACGCAACATACATCAGTGTGGTAGTGTGGGTACTCTTTATTTGTAAGATCATGAAATATCACATGTCTTCTTACACCACTTATCTGAACCTCTCTGGTGGCTCTTTCCACACTTTCTGTGTGGAACTTGAGGCCATTCACACACCTCTTTCCTCCCTGAACACCACTCTGCCTATGTCCCACTCCTACCCCCAGATGCCCCAGAACAGAATCTAATGCTTTGTACAGACTCAGCACAGAAGCCCATTTATAATGAATGGGTTTTAACTTTTGTAAAATATTTGTATTGCATGAAAGATATGACAATGAAAACTGAACCTGCAGAGAAGTCTAGAAGAGCAAAAGAAAAAGAACTTGCGCATATCATACAGATTTGTCAACTAAAATGAGCACTAATAAGCCCACAAAGAAAGAATCCCATGGGGCTGAGAGCAGCTACCTGAAGGAACAGACATGTGTATCTCGAGTGTGGACTCAAAGCTGGGCTACCAGCACTACTCTCAACAGTAAGAAGGGGGAAAATTGCCCATTATTGGTATTAGGGCAAGGGGCATGTAAATGCTCACAGCTGGCCATCTCCCTGGACAGATAAACCAGCTGCAAAGCCCAAGGCCAAACCCCTACCCAAAGAAACTACATACCTACGTCAAGCAGCAGCAAAGTCTAGAGATGGTAAAATTGGTACGAACTGCATGCTAACACTTAGAACATAAGGAGTACTAAAGTGTGATCATTTGGACCCTATTCTTGCTGATTCTGGCTCAGGATGGGGATACTTTCATCCTGAGTTTCTAAGCTGAGGGAAAGGTGGGACTGAAGTACCCATGCACAGGTGGCTGGGGCAGTGGAACAGGCTTCACGGGGTTCCTCCTTGGTAGTGGGGAAACTGAGGCACAGAGCAGATGGGGAAACTGAGGTACGAAGCAGAGGGCAGGCCCAGGTCGGAAGCAGAACGCGGTCCGCTTCACCATGAGCCAGCTAGCGTGTCCCAGGCAAGTTACCCCGCCTGGCCGCCTGGCCGCCTGGCCGCCTGATGCTTCCGCGACCCCACGGAGCCAAGGCGGCGAGAGGGAAAACCTGCGGCCGGGGGCCGGGACTCACCACGTCCATGATCTGCAGGAGGCTCAGGGAGAAGTAGACGGTGAGTGGCTGCGAGTCGTTGGCCACGGGCCTCTCCAGGGGGTTGTAGTTCTTGACCAGCTCCTTGTACAGCTTCCTCTGGAACTCGCCTTGCAGGGACACTTGAGAGGAGAGCCCGGCGGGCTGCTCAGGGAAGGCCAGCGGAGGTGCATCCCACGCCCCCTGCCCGCGGACCCCCGCCTCCCAAAGCAAGCAACCCAGACGAACCGGGCTCTCACTCCCCGGACAGTCCCCGGCAGCGCCGCCCACTGTCCCTCGCTGGCGCGAGCCCCCAAACCTGGCCCGGGCGCGGAGCGCACTGAGCCGCGGGGATGCGCCCGGGATCCCGCGGAGGAGGAGTAGAGGACTAGGAGATCCGGCGGCTTTACCGTGCAAGAGCGACGCAGCCAGAGCCAGCCACACTGACCGGCGCATGTTGGGACTCAGAGCTGCCGGCGCCGGCGCGCTCCGCGTCTCGATAGTCGGCCGGGGCCTGCGCCTGCGGCCGCGGAGCCGCCTCTCCCGGCTCGGCTCCCGCGCCTTTAAAGAGCCGAGCGCGCGCCCCCGCCCCGCCCGCCTCCGCGCGCTTCTCCACGTGACGAGCCCCGCCCCCGCCCCCAACCCGGCGGGTCGGCGGGGGCCTGGGCGGCTCGGCGGCCGCCCAGGGAACTGCAGCCAGCCGGTGTAAGTGGGAAGTGCGCTCCGGCGCACGGGTTACAGCCAGGGCACCCCGCCTCGCCGCCGTCTCCACCGCTGCCCGGGTCCCTCCGCATCACGCCTCCGGCCAAGCCAGGGGCTGCCCGAGGCCAGGTTCTGTCTCTCCTTTTTGTCCTTGGTCCCCCCTCCGCTCCCTCCTGCTTTTAGCCAGAAGCTGCATGGGTCGTTGAGAGAGCGAGGGACAATTCTGGGGTCCAGTCCCCCAGGGCCCTCCCTCCCTTACGACAGTGGCTGGGTGACTGCAACTGGAAACCAGGCTCCCACAGGTTGGGAAGTCTCTCCAACCAGACAAAACAGACCTGAGAGGAAGCCCCCCTCCCACCTCCCGCCTGAGGTTCTGTCAGCAACCATTTACTGGGCATCGCCAGCCCGATTCTCACGTAGGTTCTGGAAGTGCTGAGAGAAGAGGGGAAATCCCTGCTGGGGAGACATCCTAAGGGGGGAAAAACTCTGCAAAAGTGTGTGGTGGGAATTCCAGCGGACACCCCTCTTTATGTCTCGTTCTCTTTTAAACGAGATTTAAGATTGAAAAGTTACTTCCTATCCCCTTTCTGGAAGGACAAACTTGGTGGTGTGATTTAGGCTTTTCTCCTTCTCCGTTTTAACCCGGAAGAGAGTTAATTGACAGGGGGAGGCTCAAAGAAAACATCAGTGAAATGGTCAGGGGCTAAATTGAGTTCTAGAGATTGAGGAGAGGGCATGGGCTTGGACGAGGAAGGGCGTGAGGGTAGGGAGGCGGAAAGCACTGTCCCACTAGCGCTTAGCAAGCAGGTTGCAGAAAGCTGAATGCAGCAGGTTTCCTGAGTCCACGTAGGGGGCGCTGCCTCAGAGTGTCTGAACTACACCAGGCGCTCAGACAGGTGAACCGAGAGAGGCAATGCCCACCCACATTTCTGCACCGCATAAGACACAGGATTCTTGGGTGACATTAAAAACAAACAAACAAAACGAAACACTAGAAAAGCTGACCAAAACGTGACTGCTTTGGATTTATCGGAGGGGCAAGACTGGACGACTGAGCCAGGTATTTGATTTGGAAAAAACAAAGAAATGTGACAGCCTTGCAAGGAAGTGTCTGATAGCAAATTCACAGCTGTTAACTGATGCGTGTATAAACAAATAATCAGTGTAGGCTTTGATCTGCGATAAAGTCCTAGAAGATTGATTCTCTCTGGGGAAGAGTTCATAGAAATGACATCCAACCTGGGCTTGACACAAAGGAGGGTTCAGCCAGGAGAAGGGAACCCCAGGATAGGGTTTTCTAGTGAGCAGACAGGTGTGCTCTTAGCTTTCATCGGGCTCCTAAGTTCCGCCATCTATAGCAGTCTGGATACACACGGATCTGGCACTGGTGAAGAAATGAACTAAAGGGCATCAGGTATAGGCAAAAAGGGAGTCAGCGAAGATAAAATAAAACGTCGGAATAGAGGAGACATAAGACACATCAACAGGGAGATTCTCACTGGCATGCTATCCCCACTGGTCTTCTAAATGCAGAACTCGCTTTCAAACACATTTCATGAAAGTATCTAAAAGCCCGGCCTTCCATTCTAGAGGAACATGAGCCTAGAGGGGCCAAGGGAATTCATATACCTTGAGTTTGGCCATTGGGATCACCTTCCTAAAAGCATAAATACTTCTTACATCCCTTGTGCCTATAATATCAGAAACCTAGAACTAAATTACTTTCTGGTGGGACAACCAGTCAGTGAGTTTTTATTTATGTCCTGTGTTCTGCTAGATACTTGGGGGACCTATAAGCGCGACCCACTCACTCAAGTAACAATTTAGAGCTAACATGAGTGTAGATAAATAAATTCCAGTCTGTGCTGTGCCAGTAAATAGGCCTATGAGTTTGGCAATGTTCATCCCCATCTATGAGACTCAGTTTTTTCGTTTGTAAAATAAAGAAAAGAATGGGACTTTCTAGGAGTTGAGCTGACAGAGCTGCCGGCTTCCCTTTCACTCTCATTCCCAACATGAGTGGAGTAAAACATAGGAGAAAATTAACACATATTTGAGCTAGAAAGACAGGGACCAGAAACAAATCCAGAATAGTTACTCACAAGCAGGTGCTGTTATCACAGTCCCCAAGAGAGGGGCATATCTAGATGTGGGCTCCAAGCATAAGAGTCTTAAATTTTAACAAACCTCCATGAGGCATCCTGGCCTTGAGTCTACAAGAGGTAGGGGGCTGGAACAAAGATATCCAGGTTAACCTAGAACCTGCAAAAATGTCCCCTTCCATGTAAACATAGACCAGCAAACCCTAACCATGACCAAGGGTAATGGGAGGAAGCCTGTTTTCTGCTTTCAGTCTGGATAGGGGGAAAAGGTAACTATACATTAATAAACTAAAAAATGCAGGGGCGCCTGGGTGGCTCAGTCTGTTGAACGTCTGACTATTTCAGCTAAGGTCATGATCTCGTGGTTCATAGGTTTGAGCCCCACTTGGGGCTCATCTGTGCTGTCAGTGCAAAGCCTGCTTGGGATTCTCTGTCTTCCTTTCTCTCTGCCCCTTCCCAGCCCTCTCCCCGCTCCATTCTCTCAAAATAAGTAAATACACTCTTTGAGAAAAAATGCATAGTGCTTAGGTGTGTGTCCAAATGTATACAACCCACATGGTTTAGATTTCAAGAATTCCTCTGGAGACAGCTTCTATAAATTTACATACATGGAGCTCTAAAAAACTTACTTTCATGAAAATAAATTCAAACTAAAAAATATAAAACCCACACCAAAATAAACTACATCCCATATGAGGTAATAGTAAAGGAAAGTACACAGACCACAGGCAGAAAAATAAGTACCCCACAATTAGAGATAAGAGGATGATGTGGAAAGAAAAAAACCTATAAAATAAGTATTTTTAAAGTGCCAAAGTTGGGGCGCCCGGGTGGCTTAGTCGGTTAAGCGTCCGACTTTCGCTCAGGTCATGATCTCGCGGTTCGTGGGTTCGAGCCCCGCGTCGGGCTCTGTGCTGACTGCCAGCTCAGAGCCTGGAGCCTGTTTCAGTCTGTGACTCCCTCTCTCTCTGACCCTCCCCTGCTCACGCTGCCTCTCTCTCTCTCCTAGAAATAAATAAAACATTAAAAAAAAAATAAATAAAGTGCCAAAGTTATTGAGTAATACCAGCTGCAATAATAATCCACAAATCCTATTGACATAACACTATAAACTTTATTTCTCTCTCATACCATAATCAAAAAGTTCCAGTGACTTCCCTAAGGGGCTAAGCTCCTCAAGTGTTTTAGAGATAGATGATCCTTTCAACAACTGATTGACCGTGTTCTGGCACAAAAGGAATATGCTAATTGAAGTCTCTGCTGGAGCCTCAACTTTTATGCAGCCTGCAAACAAGTAGAAGCGTACCTGCACCAGGCCTGGAAGTTGCTTGTATCACCTCTGCCCACACGCCACTGGCCAGAGTGAAGTCTCTTGATCACAACCTCAAGCAAGAGAAGCTGGAAGACAATCTTTTTATCTGGGCCTGGGCAGAGAGGACAAGGGTAAGCAGTATCAGTAATATGGTATATAGGGAATAAAGTAGGAGTTCATAAAGGAAAAGAAATGGACAGAAAGTAAAACATGAGCCTCTAGGGGAAAGCCCATAGCAATTAAAATGGAAAACCTAACAAATGTGTTAAAGAGAAGATTGGCTAATGATGAAGAAAACAGTGGGTGGAAGAGCTGAAAAAGGTACCCAGGAATCAACTAAATAAGAAAGGTTAAGATATTAGAAGGATAGAATAAGAACTCATTTAATAGGAATTCTAGAAAATTTAATAAAAAGAATAGGTGAGAAATTATTTAAAGAGAAAATGACTAAGGGATGCCTGGGTGGCTCAGTGGGTTAAGCATCCAACTTTGGCTCAGGTCATGATCTTACAGCCCTGCATTGGTCTCTGTGTTGACAGCTCAGAGCCTGGAGCGTACTTTGACAGCATGAGCAGGGAGGGTCAGAGAGAGAGGGAGACAACAGAATCTGAAGCAGGCTCCAGGCTCTGAGATGTCAGCACAGAGCCCGATGAGGGGCTCAAACCCAAGAACCGTGAGATCATGACATGAACTGAAGTCGGATGCTTAACCCACTGAGCCACCCAAGCACCCCATAGAGTCTGCTTTGGATTCTGTGTCCCCCTCTCTCTCTCTCTCTGCCCTTCCCTGCTCATGCTGTCTCTCTCTTTCTCTCTCTCTCTCTCTCTTTCTCAAAAATGAATAAACATTAAAGAAATTTTTAAGAGGAAATGACTAAGAATTTTCAGTTCTCAAAGAAAGATAAATATCAAATTGAAGAAGTACGATAAACAATGATCTAGCACCAGGCTGGCTCTGTTAGTAGAACACAGGACTCTTGAATTTGGGGTCTTGAGTTTGGACATCACGTTGGGTGTAGAGATTATTTAAAAGTAGAATTAAAAAAAAAAGCAATGATCACGTTAAAGAAACAAAAGATTCATCACTAGATAGTGAGGCTGCTGAAACTATTAAACAGCAAAAAACACAAAACAAATTTTAAAGGAGACAAAAAGGAATAAATTAAATGCAAATCTAAATAATCAATGACTGTTAAATAGGAAGAACACTTTGGAAGGGAAAAGGTATAATCGAAGAGGACATTTCTGGCCGTTGCAAGACAGCAAATTCAGGTAACAGGCAAAATCTGCTGGAAAGAAAAATCCAATCAGCCAAAATGACAAAGTATATTGGAGATTGACAAATGTTAAGAAATTAAGAAATTTGGTCTGGTGCACATTTATAAAAGCATACACACCCAACAATTAGTGAAAACACATTCTTCTTAAATAAATTAAATATATACATATGGTTCCTACTTAATATTATTTTGGTATAATCTTTGCTTTTATTTAAATGAAATTTATGTTTTTATTTATTTCTGAAAGAGAGAGTCAACGTGAGCAGGGGAGGATCAGAGAGAGAGCAAGATACAGAGCTTGAAGCAGGTTCCAGGCTCTGAGCTAGCTGTCAGCACAGAGCCCGATGCAGGGCTCGAACCCATGAACTGTGAGATCAGGACCCTGAGCTGAAGCCGGATGCTTAACCAACTGAGCCACCCAGGTGTCTCAATTTTGGTATATTCTTTTGGTATATTCTTTGGTATATTATTTTGGTATATTATTTTATTTTTTTCTTAATTACTCTATTTTAGTCTTTTAGTCTTTAAAATATTATGCACTTGAAGGGAGGAGATGGGCATGGAAGAGGGCACTTGTTGGATGAGCACTGGGTGTTATACGGAAACCAACTTGACAATAAACTATGAGAGAAAAAAAATTATAAGAACCCCATAGGATTGACAAAAAATTAAAAAATATTATACACTTGATTTTTTTCATTAATTTCATGTCTTTTTAAATTCCATCATGCCTAAATGCTTCTAGTTTATTTCTATTATAACTTCTTAGTTAAATGATTATATCATTAATGTTTTTTTTTTCTTGTCTAATAAAAGAAACAGACCAAACTAGTAAGGCTAGTTAAGTACTATGAGAAGAAAGAAATTTGAGGTAGTACAGCTTAGAGAATTAGATTTAGAAACCACATTGCAAATAGCAAACCAAATTTTTAGAAAAGCATAAAAATTAATAATCACCAAATAAGATTGTATTAGTCAGCTCAGGCTACCATAACAAAATAGCCCAGTCTTGATGGCTTAATAACAGAAATTTATTTTCTCATAGTTCTAGGGACTAGAAGTCTAAGATCAAGGAGCTGTTAGGGTGGGTCTCTGGTTAGGCCTCTTCCTGGCTTGTAGATGGCTGCCTTTCTTCTGTGCACACATAGGGAGAAAGTGAAACAGGTTTGATTTTTCTTTCTCTTCTTCTAAGGATGCAGTCCAGTCAGATTACGGCCCCACGTTTATGACCCCATTTAACCTTAATTATCTTATATGCCCTATATCCGATTACAGTCATAGTAGGGAGTTAGGACTTCAACAAATGAATCTGGGAGAACACAATAAAGTTCATAACAAGGGTTTATCCCAGGAAAGCAAGATACAGGTAGACTTCGGAGATATTTTGTATTTCGTTCCAGACTACCACAGAAAAGTGACTATCCCAATAAAGCAAATGTTATAATAAAGCAAGCCAGTGATCTTTTGGTTTCCCAGTGCATGTAAAAGTTATGTTTACAATGTACTGTAGTTTATTAAGTGTGCAGTAGCACTATGTCTAGAAAAAAACAGTATACACACCTTAATTTATCTTTAAAAAATTTTTTTTAACATTTATTTATTATTGAGAGACAGAGAGAGACAGAGCATGAGCATAGGAGGCGCAGAGAGAAGGGGAGACAAAATCTAAAGCAGGCTTCGAGCTGTCAGCACAGAGCCCAGCGCAGGACTTGAACTCACAAACCGTGAGATCATGACCTGAGCCAAAGTTGGATACTCAATCAACTGAGCCACGCAAGCAGTCCAACACACCTTAATTAATATATCTATTATATATAATATTATATATATTATATATATGTTATTGCTAAAAATTGATAACCATTATCTTCTCTTTCAGCAAATTGTAATCATTTTTCTGGTGAAGGATTTTGCCTCAATGTGTGTGTCTCCTTACTGATCACAGCAGTGGTTGTTGAAGTTGGAGATGATTGTGGTAATTTCCTAAAATAACAATTTGCCACACTGATTGACTCTTCTTTCACGAACAATTTCTCCATAGTATGTGGTGATGTTTGATAGCATTTTACCTACAGTAGAACTTTCAAACTTGGAGTCAATCATCTCAAACCCTGCTGCTGCTTTATCAATTAACTTTATGTGATATTCTGTATACTTTGTTGTCATTTGAATAATCTCCACAGTATCTTCACCAGGAGTAGATTCCATCTCAAGAAAGCACTTTCTTTCCTCATCCATAAGCAGCAACTCCTCATCCATTAAAATTTTATCATAAGATTGCAGCAATTCAAGTACAATAACAATAAAAAAGTTTAAAATGCTCTGAGAATTACCAAAATGTAACACAGAAACACAGAGTGAGAAAATGATTTTGGAAAAATAGTACCAATAGACTTGCACAATGCAGGGTTGCAACAAACCTTCAATGTATAGGAAAAAGAAAAAAACAGAACATGTGCAAAGCACAATAAAATGAGATATTCCTGTGTTCATTACCATGTTAACAGGCCAACAAAAATATCATCATGTCAACATATTTTGAATAAAATTCAATGCACATTTAGCATTAAAAAAATAACCAACTAAGGATTAAAGGAAGCTACTTTAATCTGATTAGGTTCATCTTCTAAAAGCCTACAGCAAATATCATGTTTTTGTTATTGTGTTTTAATAAACTTTTAAATTTAGAAAAAGTTTAGCTCTTAAAAAGATTGTGGAACTGAGATATCACCTCATGCTGGTCAGAGTGGTTAAAATGAAAAAATCAGAGGACTCTAGATGCTGGCCAGGATGTGGAAAAATGGGAACCCTCCTACACTGTTGGTGGGAATGTAAACTGGTGCAGCCCCTCTGGAAAACAGTGTGGAGGTTCCTTAAAAAAATTAACAATAGAACTCCCCTATGACCCCAATAGCACTGCTAGAAATTTACCCAAGGGATACAGGAGTGATGATGCATAGGGGCACATGTACCCCAATGTTCATAGCAGCACTCTCAACAATAGCCAAAACATGGAAAGAGCCTAAGTGTCCATCAACTGATGAATGGATCAAGAAGATGTGGTTCATCTACACAATGGAATACTACATGGCAATGAGAAAGAATGAAATCTGGCCATGTGTAGCAACATGGATGGACCTTGAGGGTGTTATGCTGAGCGAAGTAAGTCAGGCAGAGAAGGACAAATATCATATGTGTGCACGTGTAGGAGGATTAGGAGGAACTTAACAGAGGACCATGGGCGAGAAGAAGGGAGAAAATCATGGGGAAGAGGGAGGGATGCAAGCCATGAGAGACTCTTGAATGCTGAGTACAAACTGAGGGCTGAAAGGGGTTGGGGGGAGGGGAAGAGGGGTGATGGGCATGGAGGAGGACACTTGTGGGGATGAGCACTGGGTGTTATATGGAAACCAACTTGATAATAAACTACTTTAAAAAAACTAAAAAAAATTGTGGAGATAGTACAGAGAATTCTCATACTCAATACCTAGTATATCCACTATTGTTAGCATCTAACTGTAGTGTATGTTTTTCCAATTAATGAAATAATACTGGCACATTATTATTAACTAAAAATTATTAACTATTATTATTGTAATTTATTTTTTAAAATTTATTTACTTGTTTTGAGAGAGATAGTGAGGATGATAGAGAGAGTGAGAGTGAGAGAATCCCTAGCAGGCTCCACACTGTCAGGATGGAGCCTGATGTAGGGCTGGATCCTGTGAACCATAAGATCATGACCTAAGCTAAAATCAAGAGCCAGACACTTAACCAACTAAACCACCCAAGACCTTACTTTAAAAATTAGTATTTTCTTCTTAGTTTTTACCTAACCATCATTATGTCCCAAGATCTTATGTGAGACACCACATCGCATTTATTTTTTAATTTATTTTATTTTTAACCTTTATTTATTTTGGAGAGACAGAGCACAAGCAGGGGAGGGGCAGAGAGAGACATACACAGAATCTGAAGCAGGTTCCAGGCTCTGAGCTGTCAGCACAGAGCCCTATGCAGGGCCCAAACCCATGAACTGCGAGATCATGACCTGAGCCGAAGTCAGACGCTTAACCAACTGAGTCACCCAGACACCCCACCACATCACATTTAGATATCATGTCTCCCTGGGCTTCTTTTGGTCAGGATAGTTTTTCAGTCATGTCTGGTTTTCACCAAGCTTGATAGTCTTGAGGCGTACTCTTTAGGTATTTTGCAGAATGTCCTTCAGTTGATATTTTGTTGATATTTTTATTTGTGAGTAAACTGAGGTTGTGGGTTTGGGGAGGAAGACTACAAAGATAAATAAAAGATACACACTGTCAACATGACCTACCAATGTTGATGTTAACCTTGATCATCTGGGTTGACACACTGTTATATTTCTCTACTGTAATGTTACTCTTTTTTACCTCCCTCTCTATCTATACTGTACTCTTTGAAAGAATCAGGATTCACATCCCACGTGTAAGGAATGAAGAGTTATGATCAACCTCCTTAAAGTGTTCTCATAAATTTTAAATACTCCTTAAGGTATTTACATAAATTATTTTAAATCCTTCTGCATGAGAGATTTATCTCTCCTTCCTCTCTTATTTATTTATTCAATCATTTATTTATATCAGGGTACTCAATGATATTTATTTTATACCTTGAATTATAATCCAGCATGACTTTATTTATATTCTTGCTCAGTGTTTCAGCTTTGATCATTAGGAGTTCTTACAGTTGATTTCTGTGATGCTTTCATACATTCCCTTGTGGAGTTTTTTGAGTATTCCCATATTTTCTAACACTACAAGATGCTCCGGACTCATAATATTTCTAGCCCTGGTCCTAGAATCAGCCATTTCTTCAAGGATCCCTTGATTCTTTTGATTGAAAATGGTATTAGTATTAAAGATCTGAGGACTGGTATGATTGTTGCTACTGGATGAGGTTCCTTCTAGGCCTTGTGAAACTCTCAGAGGAAGGAGATATGTGTTTATCTAACCCATGTATATATACACATTTTTCTATATCTATTGCAAGCCACACATAAGTTCACACTAACATCTCCAACTCTAACCTAATACCACATGGATCATTCTAGCCCCCCACCCCACCATTGTCTATGGGCAACCTCCAACTCCAATAGTGAGAAATGAGTCCACCCATTGTCATCCACTTACTTACTGGCTGAATTCCAGTACACGTGTACAAACGTTTCAGATGTGTGCATTATCAACTGGAGTACAGTGCTTATATAGTCCTTTTTGTCTTTTGTCTTAAAGTCTTCACTCATTTCCAGTATTACCTAGGTCAGTACTTTTCCCCCCAACCTTTTCACTGAGGTTATTTCAAATACTCTTAATACCATTAGATATTTTTGTCATAGTCACCAGTCTATCATGGGATTTCCTGAACTCCTAAACGACGGGTTTTTTTTCTTAATTTACATCAACTGACGCTCATTCATTTGGCATAAAGTCCTGTGGATTTTGAAAAAAAATGCATAGCATCATGTCTTTAACATTAAAGTATTATTCAGAATAATTTCATTGTCCTATAAAATTTTCCATGACTCAGTTGTTAGTATCTCACTTCTTCCCAAATCTCTGGCAACCACTGATCCATTGATTATACTTATAGTTTTGCCTTTTCCACAATAACATATAAATGGAATCATACCATATGTAGCCTTTTAAGAATGATTTCTTTCATTTACAGTATACATTTATGATTCATCCATAATTTTACAGGGCTTAGTAGCTTATTTATTGCTGAATACTGTTCCATTATATGAGTGTAACATTGTTTACCCATTCACCTACCGAAGGACATCTTGGTTGCTTCCAGTTTGGGGAAATTATGAGTAAAGCTGTAATTACCATTTACTGGACTTTACGTCCAAATTTTCAGGTATGTGTGGACATAAGGTTTCAAATCATTAGATAAATATCTAGAAATGTGATTGAGTATCATATGATCAAACTATATTCACTGTAGTAATTTCTTAGGACTACAATAATAAAGAAATATAAACTGAGGAGCTTAAACAAGAAACGTATTATGTCATAATTACAAAGTCTAAAAGTCTGATTATTAAGGTGTTGCATGTGTTGGTTTCTTCTAAGAGCTATGAGAGGGAGTCTCTTGCATATTACTCTCTTTTCTGCTGGTGTTTTGCTGGCAATCTTTGGCATTTCTTGGCACATAGAAGCATGACCTGATCTTTTCCATCATCTCTGCATGCTTCTCTCTAAATGCTGTATAAGTCTCCAAATTTCCTTTTTATAATGATACTGGTCACATTAGATTAGGGACCTACTCTACTCTAGTATAACTAAGTCTGCAATGGCTCTATTTTCAAACATGTTCTGAGGTATTGGGATTTAGATTTCTATTTATGGAGGGAGGGGTACAATTCAATCCATAACATTTAGTTTTTCATGAAACTGCCAAATTATCTTACCAAGTGGTCATAGTACTTTGCATTCCCATCAGAAATTAGGAAAGTCCTGGTTACATTATGTTCTTGCCAGTAATTAGTATTTTTTACCATGTTTGGGGTAATTTTCCCATTCTAATAGGTGTGTAGTGGTACCTCATTGTTTTGTCTTTCTCTAATGACAGATGATGTTGAGACTCTTTTCATATACTTATTTGCTATCTATATATCTTATTTGATGAAAAGACTGTTTACATCTCTTGCTCATTTTTAAATTATGCTATTTGTTTTCTTATTGTTGAGTTTTATGTAGTCTTTGTATATTTTAGATGTCCTTTAACAGATATGTGATTAGTAAGTGGTCCATTTTTGAATTGTCTTTTCATTGTCTTAACAATGTTTTTGCAGAACAAGTTTTAAATTTTAATTTTAACAAAATTTGAATAATCATTTTTTTTGTTTCATTATGCTTTTTGTGTTATATGTAAAAACTTCTCAACAAACCCAGGATCACATGAATTATTTCCTGCAGTATTATAGTTTTATAATTTTCTCCTACACATTCCTGGGATTTTAATCTGAATTGTGTTGAATCTGTAGATCAAATTGGGAAGAACCCGTATCTTAAAAATAGTAATTCTTCTAATTTGCAAACATGGAATATTTCTCCATTTATTTATATCTTCTTTGATTTCTCTCACTGATATTTCATAGTTTTCTGTATATTTTGTACGTATTTTGTAAGCACCTCATTTTTTGGGGTGCTATCATAAATAGTACGACTCTGAATTTCAAATTCCAATTTCTAGTATATAGGAAGGCAGTTTACTTCGGTATATTGACTTTATATTTTGCATTCTTGCTATACTTATTAAATTAGTTCCAGAAGTTATTTTGGTGGGGGGGCAGTAGATTCTTTGGTTTTTCACACAATCATATTGTCTGAAAATAAAAGTAGTTTTATTTTATCCTTTCCAATCGGTACACAATTTATTGATTTTTCTCGTCTTCCAGGATGATAATGAATACAAGTGGTGAGAGAGGATATCCTCAACATTTTCCCAATCTTAAAGAGAAAGAGTTTAACTCTTAGCATCAAATATTTTGTAGGTTGTTTTCCATATATTCACTTGAGTAAAGCTATTTTCCTTCACTCCTAGTTGTTGCTGTTTGGTTGTGTTTTTGTTCTTGAGAATTGTTCTGTGAATTGGCACCTAATTTCATTAAACACTTTTAATGCATCTACTTATATGATATATTTTTAAAATTCAATTTTTTTCTTCCTTGGTTTATTGTCAAGTTGGTTTCCATATAACACCCAGTGCTCATCCCAACAAGTGCCCTCTTCCATGCCCATCACCCCCCTTCCCCTCTCTTCCACCCTCCTCAGCCCTCAGTTTGTTTTCAACATTCAAGAATCTCTCATTGTTTGCCTCCCTTCCTCTCCCCAACTATTTTTCCCCTTCTTCTCCTGCTTCATCCTCCGTTAACTTCCTCGTAATCCACCTATATGTGCAAACATATGGTATTTGGCTAAATTCAATTTTTATTTAGCATTGAAACATTCAAGATATTCCATTTAAAATCAGGAACAGTAGAAAATTGCTGAATATTTTCTATTCAATTATACTTGAAGTTATTTTATACCTTTCAACAACCATGTATAAAATGGTTTTTAAGTAGCTTACTCATAATACCAACAGCCTACTATCTAGAGCCAATGAAGCAAAAGATTGCCTGACTTTTATTTTGAGAATGTTTTAAGACATTGTTTAGTTTCAACTTAGTTTAATAAGTGGAAAGATGATGGTTTTATAGCTAGGAAGGTTCAGTATATTAAAGATATTAATGGTATCCAAATTATACTATAAATTTAATGTCAGCAGTCAAAATCCTGAAATACTATTTTGTGAAGATTTATCATCCAGTCCTAAAATTCATAATCCAAGGGTAAAGGAACAAGAAACTTCCAATTTCTGTAAAGGCAGATTTGATAAGTCAGAAAATACTCACTGAGAGCAATTAGAAATATTGGTCCAAATGTACTTTAAAAATCTGCCTGACATTATGCTTAAAGAAAGAAGCCAGGAACTAGAGTATATATACCATATGATTCCATTTTTATGAAATCTAGAAAAGACAACGCTAAACTATGGTGAGAAGACAGGTTAGTGTTGCTTGGGGCCAGAGGCGAGAGGCTAATGAGTACAAAGGAACATGTGGGAAGTTTTTGTTATGATGATAATGTTTCATATCTTGATTATGATGGTTGCTATACAAGTAGATATATACATTTATTATAACTAATCAAACTATACAGAATCTTATAGGTACATTATTCCTCAATAAAATTGGTTTTTAAAAATCTACTTGAAGATATCAGAGGGCTAACAAGTCAGTGAATAACAAGACAATGTCTACCAAAGACAAGGGTCTTGATAAAGGCAGTGACACAGGAAGTTAACACTGCATTTGGAAAAACTTTGTCCAAAATGGCAATTACATTTCCAGATGATGAAGCCAGAAGAAAATAAACTGTCAGCATCATGAAAGCTAGAAAGACAAGAACTGGGTAACTTTCCCAAGAAAGTCTTGGGAATTACTCTGATGTGAGCACAGATTGCTCTCCCAGGTACTTGGTTGGGGTGAATGTGAATCTTCTCTAGTGGAAGATACTATTGTAAGCCTCAAGTTATTTTTAGTAAGAAGTTTGCAAATGTTGTGTCCAACACACAATAAATAATAACCAAGCAACATTCTAAAAATTCTCAAAGTCATTGAAAACATGGAAAGTCTAAGAAACTGCCACACACCAGAAGAAGCTAAGGAAACATAGTAACTAAATGTAATTTGGTATTCTGGATAGGATCCTAAAACAGAAAACAAATCTTAGGATAAAACTGTTGATACAGAAATTGTGTGTGGAGTTTAGCTAATGGTTATGTACCAATGTTGGTTCATTTTGTCACAAATGTACCATAGTAATATAAGACATTAACAATAGAAAAGCAGTGAGAGATAGATATAAGGGAATTTTCTATATAAATTAGCAACTTTTCTGTAAATCTAATACCATTTAAACTAAAAAGTTTATGAAAAAATGTAACTAGTCACATGAAGGGACAAGACCAGTTGAAAGAAATCGGAGCAATGACTACTCAATAGAAATAGACCAATGGGCTCAAGAAATTGAAATGAACAGTAAAAACCTTTAAAATGACTATACTTAATATGTTCTTCCCCTGGAAAATAAGCCTTTGTCAGGGAGAAGAGTCTGGAAGGAATTATCAATGGCTGCACTTCCATTCTTCTTGCTATGACCACAATGGAATCTTTCTCATATCCTCACTTTGAGAACCTGATGTGATTGCTGGAGGGAAAGTATGGGGAATCTTTCTATGACTGTAACCCCTAGGAGTTTCTTGCTCTCAAGTTAGTCCTCATTTAGCCTCCAGAAATTCATTAAGCTGGTAATTAAATAAGTAATCCAATTATTTTAGGGCGTCCAGTAGCTTCTGTTCTGTGCAAACAAGTCTGTTGTATCTCTCTGGCTGTGCATGACTCCAGATTTTGGTGTGACAGTTTGCCTGCATTTTCTTGCTATAAGGACAGAAGTGTGACTACCAATCTCTTTGCATGTCAGAGATTAAAAAAAAAAAAAGAAAGAAAAAAAAAGTCCCGTCCATTGAAATTGTAATTTTAAGTTTTGAGTCTAAACGTTAATTTTTTTTTTTAGTTCTAGATTATTGTCTATTTAAAATATAGTGCTTACTTTCTGCCAATATCCCACTTTTGTTTTTAATCTCCTTGAAACATATTAAGTATAGTCATTTTGGTAGAGCCAGTGAAGCAAAAGATTGTACTATATTGTATATACTTATTACATCTTCTATACTTTGGTAGAAGAATTAGTATGGCCTCAAAATAAATTGGAATATGTTTCTCCTACTCTATTTTCTGCAAGAGTTTGTGCAAGATTTTATTTATTCTTGAAATGTTTAATAAGACTTCCTAGCAAAGTTATCTGCTTGGAGTTTTCTTTGTGGGTAGTTTTACTTTTTAAATATAAACTCAAGTTGTCATAGATATCATGAAATTCAGAATTTATTCTTGTGAAAATTTTGCTAAGTTACATTTTTCAAGAAATATCTATTTTGTTATTGGATATATTGGCATAAGGTCATTATATTCCTGTATTACCATATATGTCTGTAAGCCAGGTAGTGATACCTCCTCTTCATTCCTGTTTTCAGTGATTTGTGCTTTCTCTTTTTTTTGTTCTTGATTAATTGTGCCAGCTTTTATCAATATTATTAATCTCTCAAGAGAAACACCTTTTTGATTTGTTAATTTTCTCAACTTTAATTTCTTAAAAAATTTCATTGATTTCTACTCTTAGGTTAGTTGTTTACTTCTACAAATTTGGGGGTTAACTTACTGATCTTTACACATTTCTTAAGGTGTAAACTGAGATAATTGACTTTAGCCTTCCCAATTACAAGCATTTGAAGATATAAATTCCCATTTGAGTACTGCCTTAGTTGCTGCTAATAACATTCTATACCCACTACATGTAGTTCAACACATTTTCCAATTTTGGGGGATGATTTCTTTGAGCAATAATTTATTTCAGAGTGTGCTGTTTTTATCCCAAATATTCATGTCTCTTCTAGATACTTAATTTTTATTTAATTGATCTGTGTTGAAAATAAATGTTTTATGATTTCAACCCTTTAAACTATATTAAGACTTACTTTTGGCCCAGTGTATGGTAAGTATTCCTCCATGGTGAACATCCCATGTGTACTTGAAAAGAATATGTTTCATGAAGTCACTGAGTGTCTTATATTATTATTATTATATCAATTATAATTGACTTATAGTGTCTTATAAATGTCAATTAGACAAGTGAGTTGATATAGTTGTTCATATATTCTGTATCCTTACTGACTTTTCAATTTTTAAGAGACTATCTTTGATGATTATTCTAATCTCCCTTTAATTTTGCCAGTTCTGCTTCATGTATTTTTTTCAAAAAATTTTTAATGTTTATTTATTGTTGAGAGAGAGAGAGAGAATGAGCTGGAGGGCAGATAGAGAGGGAGACACAGAATCCAAAGTAGGCTCCAGACTCCGAGCTGTCAGCAAGCACAGAGCCCGATGCGGAGCTCGAACTCACAAAATGTGAAACCATGACCTGAGCCAAAGTCGGGACGCTTAACTGACTGAGCCACCCAGGTGCCCCATGCTTCATGTATTTTGAATTTGTTATTATGCATATAGGCATGAATGACTATTAGGTTGATAAATTGAATATTTTAGCATTATGAAATATTGCTCTTTAATTCTGATAATACTTTGGTGTATTTTGATATAAATATGGTTATGCCAGCTTTATGTTCTTACTGTTTGCATTTCAAATTATCTCTTACCTTAATTTGTGTCTCCATATGTAAAATATGTCTTGAAAGTAACATACAGTTGTGTGCTGCTTTTTTTTACAGTATAAACATCTCAGATATTATTTAAAGTGTTGGCCCATCTGCATTCAATATAATTATTACTTTGGTTACATTAAGTCTGTCATTTTTATATATATTTTCTAGTTAACCAACCTATTGTTTGCATTTCTCGTTCCTCTTGCCTTCCTCATATTTGCTAACCAAAATTTTATACACTATTGCATTTTAATTTTTCTGTTGCATTTCTTAATTATACTGTTTTGCATTTACTAACTGTTTGCTCTAGGAATTGCAATATGCACCATTAACTTATGACTGTCTATTATGGTTACTATCGTACTACTTCCTATAAAGTGTAAAATCTAATATTAGTAAAATTCTATTTACCTCTCTTGTCTTTTGTACAATCATTATCATATATTTTACAACTACAAGGGTAATAAAACTCTCATTATAAAGTTATTACTTTTTTATTTAATTAGTGAGTTGAGGTGTGCCTGGCTGGTTCAGTCAGCAGAACATGTGACTCTTGATCTTGGATTTGTTCGTTAAAGCTATATATTAGATGTAGAGATTACCTAACAATAAAATCTTTTAAAAAAATAGAGAGTTGAGTTTTTTAAAAACTAAAATTAAGAAAAAATCCTTCATAATTATTAATAATAACTATTCACAGACTCTTCTTATTTTCCAAGTTTCCATCTCATTTCCCTGTAGAGCTTCCCTTTGGTATTTCTTGTAGTGTCTGCACCGCTATTATTTACCTTGATTTCATCATCATTTTTAAAACCACTTTTAGTGGCTACAGAATTCTGGGTTGACAGGATACCAGTTTCCCAATATCAACATTCTTTATGAATATATTTTTACTTATGTTTTAGAAGAAACTGAAGAGTTGATTTAATGTCCTTGTCTATTATTTCCAACATCTGAGTCACCTTGGATTTTGTTTCTATTGACTGTTTTTTTCTTCTTAATTATGGTCCACATTTTTATCTGCTTCTTCCTGCATCTAGTCATTTTTTAATTATGCCAGAGATTATAGATGATCATAGGGAATGCTTTAAAGAGTATCGTGTTGGGGCGCCTGGGTGGCTTAGTCGGTTGAGCGTCCGACTTTCGCTTGGGTCATGATCTCGCGGTTCGTGGGTTCGAGCCCCGCGTCGGGCTCTGTGCTGACTGCCAGCTCAGAGCCTGGAGCCTATTTCAGAGTCTGTGTCTCCCTCTCTCTCTGACCCTCCCCTGCTCACGCTGTCTCTCTCCCTCTCAGAAATAAAATAAAAATATTAAAAAAAAAAAATAAATAAAGAGTATCGTGTTTTGTTCTGGCTGGCAGTTATTAATAGGTTCTTCTTCTGTTCCCATTTTTATCGGTTTTATTCTCTGTTTGTATGCATTATTCCACTTAAGTTATAAACTTAATCCAGAGCCTAGCCCTTACTCTCAGGTGGGATCCTTAATCCTAGGCCTTAGCTTTTTTGAGATCACAATTTGAATGGCCAAGATATTCAGCAATCTGTCTCTACTCATGTCCGGTTCAAAACACCAATGTCACTAGGTATATATCTGTCATGTCTGCTCAGGTTTCATCCCTGTAGCAGACAATCTCTCCTGGTTTTATGGAGTTCCTTCTGTGCATGGCTTTTGCAGCCATGTTCTTGGCCAAAGACTCATGGTTAGTTCATTCACACATTTATGAACTGCCACCCTCTGTACTATGCCCTTTTCATAGGTATGCTAACATACAAATACCAGCTATTTTCTGCAGCTTAGAAATCCCATCTTTGCCTCCTCAGCTCAGTAACACCACTGTGCTCTGCTTGGATTCTACTTCTCTATGTCAGGGTCCCAAAAGTTTTCCCAGTCAGAAAGCAGGGCTTGCTTTTTACTTTCCATTATGAAATCACAGTCCTATACTGCCTATTATTCATTATCTAAAAACAGTTGTGTGATAATTTGGTAGTTGTTTATGGTGACAGTTACTCCTTCATGGCTTGAAGCAGATAGCTTCTCTACACATATAATATTTAAAAGTAAATATCTAGTATTCCACAATTTAAGTCCACATTATATTTGCCTTCTTCCAACACAATACAAGGAACTTAGAACACTTAAAATTTCGTAAATGTTTATTTCTTTGAGAGAGAAACAGAGAGAATGAACAGAAGTGGTGAAGAGACAGGGAGATAGGAAGACACAGACTCTGGAGTAGGGGCTCTGAGCTACCAGCACTGAGACCGACTCAGGGCTTAAACCCATGAACCACGAGATCATGACCTGAACTGAAGTCAGACGCTTAACCTACTGAACCACCCAGGCACCCTGGAACTTAGAGCACTTTAAATGTGATTGCAACCATTTGAATATTGTATGCCATTACCACAAGAAGTTTCATTTCTTTCTTGCTTTTACCCATGAATATATCCATTATTATTATTGTTTGGTTATTGTTTTTATTGTTATTATTTTAATCAGTATTTGCTGTATTTCTCCCATGTTTATCTTGTATTTCAACCATGCCATTCCTTTTTACATATCAGCTGTGATTATTTTACTTTTTCAAAAACGTTTTCCTATGATGTTACCACACTTAAAATCTAATGACTTTAAAATCATTTGAGTTTTGGGATGCTTGGGTGGCTCAGTCTGTTAAGCATCCAACTTTGGCCTAGGTCATATTCCCCCAGTTCTGGAGTTAAACCCCATGTTGGACTCTGTGCTGACACCTCAGAGCCTGGAGCCTATTTCACTTCAGATTCTGTGTCTCCCTCTCTTTATGCTCCTCTCTACCTCACGCACTGTCTCTCTCTCTCAAAAATAAATAAAAATTTTAAAAAATTAAAAAAATAAATCACTTGAGTTTTGTTTTCTAAATGTACTTTATTTTGGCTCCACCTTAAGATAAACCTTTTGTTGAAGGGACACATAATAAAGAATGGCACAAATCTTAAAAGTACAGCTCAACGAATTCACAAAATTACACCTTGTAATAAGATAAAGACACAAAGTATTAGATGCAAAAGTGGAAAAGTTCTTTTCAATTTCTAGCCTTCCTCGCAAATTAACAATTCACCTGACTTCTAATACTAGAGTATAAGTTTGAATGTTTTTGTATTCCTATAAATTGAATCTTACAGTTTGCATTTGTTTGGGTCTGCTTTCTTTTACCCAGCATTATGTTTGAGATACATCCATATTGTTGGATATGGTTTTAGTTTCTTCATCCTTTAAAAAGTTTTTAAATGTTTATTTATTTATTTTTGAGAGAAAGAGAGAGAGAGAGAGCATGAGCAGGGAGGGTCAGAAAGAGAGGGAGAGAGAGAATCTCAAGCAGGTTCCAGACCATCATCACAGAGCCTGATGTTGGGCTTGAACTCACAAACTATGAGATCATGACCTGAGCAGAAATCAAGAGTCAGACATTTAATCAACTGAACTACCTGGACTCCCCTAGTTTTTTCATCCTAATTGTCATATAGTGTATGATTATAGTAATATACCCCAGTATATACTATTAATGGAAATCAGTTGTTTCTAGTGTAAAGCTATTATGAATAATGTTGCAGTGAATGTTCTTGAACATGTCTTTTAAGGAACATGTGTACATATTTCTATTGGATACTGTGATATTATGGATGATTATGTGTTAATGTGAACAGGGCCATGGGTACTAAGCATTTTGATACATTTTGAGGTTGTTTCTATGCGGGTGAGAGTGACATTTAAGTTGGTCAAGTGATTGAAGCAGATTGCCCGCCATAATGTGAATGACCGTCATTTAATCGGGTGAAAGCTTTGAGAGAACCAAAGGGTTGACCCTCTCTCAAGTAAGACAGAATTCTTCCTGTCCGTGTGCCTTTAAACAGAGACACTGTCTTTTTCCTACCTTTCAACTGGAACTACATCATTGGCTCTCCTTAATCTCCATCTTGCTGGCTCACCCTGCAGATCTTGGGACTTGTTGGCCTTCATAATTATGTGAGCCAATTCCTTACAATCCATCTCTCTTTCTCTTTGTTCATATACAGATGTACATATACATATATACATTTATATATATATTTATATACAAATGCGCATATATATACATACATATGCACACACACACAGATAGATGATAGATAGATAGATAGATAGATAGATAGATAGATAGATAGATAGATTTCTCTGGAGAGCTCTGCTATTCTTACAACTTGCAAATGTTCAGGTTTAGAAGATACAGTCAATTTCCCGAAGTACTTGCTCTAATTACACTCCTACCATAGTATATGAATGATCTAGTTGCTTTGCATACTTATCCACTTGTCTTTGATTTAATTTCAGACATTCTGGTTTATGGATAATTTGATCTCATTGTGGCTTTTAAATTGCATTTCCTTGATGATCAGCTTTTCATATGTTTATTCATATATTTTTTTTTTATTTCTAGGAGAGAAAGAGAGAGACAGCGTGAGCAGGGGAGGGCCAGAGAGAGAGGGAGACACAGACTCTGAAACAGGCTCCAGGCTCTGAGCTGGCAGTCAGCACAGAGCCCGACGCGGGGCTCGAACCCACGAACCGCGAGATTGTGACCTAAGCGAAAGTCGGACGCTTAACCGACTAAGCCACCCAGGCGCCCCTGTTTATTCATATTTTTAATATCCTTTTTGGTGGAATGACTTTTCAAGTTTTTGCCCATTTTTCTATTAGGTTATCTGTCTTTTCTTGTTATTTGTAGGAATTTATTATTGCCTCAGCATATGAGTCCTTTGTCAGACATATATATTTCAAACATTTTTTTAACTTTTTTATGGTATCTTTTGAGTAACAGATGTTCTTACTTTTAGCATAGTCTAATTTCTCAACATTTCCAATCACAATTTGAATTTTTTATATCTTGTTTTAGACGTGTTTGCCTATCCCAAAGTCATGAAGATATCACCCTATGTTTTTTTTTTTTTTTTCCGGAGACCTTCCACATTGAGACTTTTCATCCATCTGGAATTAAACCTTATGTATGCTATGAAGTATGATAAGAACATATATTTATTATTTTATATGGATACTCAGTTGACCCAATACCATTTAATGAAAAGGTAATCTTTTTCTCCCTCTATTGCCATATCACCTTTTTACAGTGGATGACAATACCTATGCAAGTCTGATATGTTTGTTTATCTTTATAGTAACATCAGACTCTTTGAACTACTATAACATTTTAATAAGTCTTTATATGCCTGGTAGTGTGAATATTCTTTTTTTCAATTTCATCAATCTTGCCCTGGGTATTCTTGACCCTTTTTATCTTAATATAATTACTATTCATTTTATAATTTGGGGAGATTCTGTAGAATTTTTAGATCAATTTGGAAAGAATTGACATCTTTGCCATATTGAGTTTTCTAATCTATGAATATTGTGAACATTGTATTTCTTATGTTTATTTAGATCTTCTCTAATTTCTCTCAATCATATTTTGCAATTTTCAGTGTAGATATTTTGAGAAACTTTTAAAAGAATCATTCATAGACATTTGATATTTTTATGCTGTTAAAATGATATGTAAAAAACCTTTCATTTTATAACTGTTGCATATATAGAAATATATTCGATATTTGCATATTGGTCTTATACTCTGAAATTCTAAACTCATTAATTCTTAAAGTTTTCTGTAGATTTCTTAAAAAGTTTATAGTCATAACAACTGCCAAACCCAACAGTTTAATTTTTTTTCTAATTCTTATTCTTTTGTTTCTTTCTCTTGACTTACTTGAATAGCTAGGAGCATCAAGTTTAATATTTAATAGAAGTGATATAATACTGTTTTGTTTCACTACTGATCTCAGGCAGAAGACATTCAATAATTCACCTGGTCTTCCATAACAAAACGCAAAAACTTAAGTTTTTTAAGCACAGGAATTTATTGTCGTACAGTTCTGGAAGCTATGAATCTGAAATATAGTGGCTGGCATTTGATTATCCCTTAGCTCTTATATTCTGGTAACTCAGGTAGCCCTGTTTGGCTATGTGACTAACATATCGTTTAATATAGATGCAGCCCATAAATCACAGATTTATTTATAATAAGTATTGAAGACAATCCAGGTATGTCATGCTAAAAGTGATCCTGAATGGGTAATCACTATCAAGCAACCCCTGCTGAATCCTTGTTTGTCTTACAGCTCGTACATTCTATCATGGCAGCCATTCTTTGCTAAGACTTTTGAATCAGGATTAAAACTGCCTCAGAGGTAGCAGATGCACTGCTGTCCTCCTCCTCCTACCTTCTAGTCATGAAAAATAAACCACTCTATCTTAGTTACTATTATTTATTAAAATACTGTTGGATTTGTTTTGTGAATGTTTTCTTTAGAACTGTGGATCTGTGCTTCTCAGTGTAACATACATGAGATTTTCTTTTATTAGTGATAAGCTTGTAAGGTTATGGTACCTAGAATATGCTGGCCTCATAGAATGAATTGGGAATTCCTGATTTCCTATACTGTAAAAGAGTTTATGTAGAAACTCTTTGTAAAAGAGTTTGTGTTATTTCCTCCCCACATCATTAGAACAATTAGCTGGTAAAGCTGTCTAATTTGGTGTTACTTTTCTCATTTTGTCATTTGTTATGGAATCATCACATAACACACAGAAAGTTTCATTTTGTCATTTGTTATGAAATCATAACACACACACAGAAAAATTCTGTTTTTTTTTTCACTAACACACATCAGTGAAACTTGCACTGAGATGAAAAAAAAAAAAAGAATATTGCCAGCACCCCATTCTTCCCCTACATTATAATTTTTAACCGTCAAAGGGTGGTATTATCTTGACTTCTAACATTATAGATAATTTTACCTGCAAATGAGTGGCACAACGCATTTTCTTTTGTCCAACCATTTTTGATCAAATTTATGTTTGTAATATTTATCCATATTTTTAAAAACATTTTTAATGGTTTTTATTTATTTCTGAGAGAAAGAGAGCATGATCAGGGGAGGGTCAGAGAGAGAGGGAGAGACAGAATCTGAAAAAGGTCCAGGCTCTGAGCTAGCTGTCAGCACAGAGCCCGACATGGGGCTCAAAACCATGAACCGTAAAATCATGACCTGAGCTGAAGTCAGATGCTTAACCGACTGAGTCACCCAGGCACCCCTATTTATCCATATTTTAAACTTGTAGTGCATTGATTCTCTTCGCTGTCTAGCATTTTATCATATAAATAATTCACAAAGTTGTTGATGGGCATCTGGGTATTTTCCAGTTTGGAGCAATTAAAAGTAGTGCTGCTGTGATCATTTCTTAATAGCTACTTCTTAAATGCATGGGTGTATCTCTGTTAAATACGGTTACTCCACATTGTTATGAACACTTGATTCTTTTCCCTTTTATTATAAGCATTTTGGATGGTATTAATTGTATTATTTATCAGTTTCCTTGTTAATTTATGAAGCTCAGGACCTTTTCATATATTTATTCAGTAAATATTCTCTATTATGGAGCCCTTATTCAGAGCTATTTGCCTAATTTTTTTATGGGATAGACTTTCTTTTTCCTATTCATTTGTAGGAATTCTAAAGTATAGATATGAATCCTTTGTCAGAAAAATTTGCTACAATTATTTTGTTCTACCTTGTGGCTTCCTTTTCATTCTTGGAAGACATATTTTGACACAGAATTTATTAACATTAGTATAGTTCAATTTATATAGTTATTTGTGGTCAGCATTTTTTGTGTCCTGTTCGAGAAATATTTTCCTGCTCTAAAGTCATAAAGAGATTTTTCAGGTATTCTTCTAAAAGTTTTATTACTTTATTTTTCATATTTAGAGCTGCAGTTCATCTGTAATTAATGTTTGTCTATGCTCTGAGGTAAGGTAGGATTCAAGATTTTTTTTTCTGTATGGATATGTAGTTGTCGTAGCACCATTTATGGAAAAGACCATCTTTCTCCTTTGAATTACAATTTATTTTACATCATATGACAGTACATATGATGATCTATTGCTGTGCCCTGTATTCTTTTTTGAGGTTCTATCTGTCCTTGCACCCTCCCTTGGCTATCCTTGCTTTTATATATAAATTTTAAAATCCGCTGTATATTTCCTCCCAAATCTACTTGTCTTTTTTTTGTTCTATTCCTTGTATTTTAAATTAAGAAAGAAGTTTCATATAGTAAACTACACATGTCTTAAACTGAAATTATATAAGAGGACTCATCTGCAGTATCCTGAAATACAGTAACTATAATCCAGGAATCCTGTATCCAGAAAAAACATAACTCGCTTTCAGGATAAAAGGAAGCCATTTATTGTCATGTATTTATTTTTGAAAAATATTTTCACTAGATATAGAATTCTAGGTTAACAAGTTTTTCCTTTCAGCACTATAAAATCATTGTACCACATCCTGGGCTCTGATGAGAAACCTGCTGTCGTTCAAATTGATGTTTCTTTACAGGGATATGTCACGTTTCTATGGCTGCTTTCAAGATTATTTTCTTTTTCTTCATCTTTAGTTTTTAGAAGTATGATTATAATGTGTCTGAGTATGAATTTCCCTGAGATTTTCCTGTTTGGGATTTGTTGAACTTCTTGAATCTTAGGTTTATAGTTTTGTTTTGTTTTGCTTTGTTTTTGCCGAACTGAAATAGTGTTCAGCCATGATTTCTTCAAATATTTTTTAGGTTCACACCTTTTCTCCTCCTCCCATTTTTAGACTCTGAGGATATAAATTTGGGCCTATTGTTGTTGCCCTACTTAGTTTCTATTCCTTGTTTTTTTACTGTGTGCTATTCAAACTGGATATTTTCTTTTGGTCTGTGTCTTAATTCTTTCCTTTATCATCTTCAATATATTTATTTTAGAGATGGAGTGAAAGAGAGAGAGTGTGTATGCACAAAAGCTGGGAAGGGATGGAGTGAGAGAGAGAAAGAGAGAGAGAGAGAGAGAGAGTCTTAAGCAAGTTCAGGGCCTAGCATGGAGTCCAATGCCAGGCTGTATCTCAGGACTGTGATGTTATGACTATGAGATAATGACCTGAGCCAAAATCAAGAGTTGAACACTTAAAAGACTAAGTCACCCAGGCACCCCATCATCTCCATTCTGCTATGAAGTCATTACAGTGAGTTTATTTCAGTTATGAGATTTTTTGTTCTAAAATTTTCATTTGGCTCTTCTTTATATCTTCTATTCATTTGCTGAAATTTTCTATTTTAACTTATTTCAAAAGGCCCCCAATTGTTTTTCTGAGAAATTTTTAATACTTGCTTCAGAGATTTGTCATAAAATGTCAACATCTCATCACTGATGTCTGGAAATTGATTTTATTTTTTTTATTAAAATTTTTTTTAATGTTTTATTTATTTCTGAGAGAGAGAAAGAGAGAGAGAGACAGTGTGAGCAGGGGAGGATCCGAGAGAGAGGGAGGTACAGAATCTGAAACAAGCTCCAGGCTCTGAGCTAGCTGTCAGCACAGAGCCCAATGTGGGGCTCGAACCCACACACCATGAGATCATGACCTGAGCCAAAGTAGATGCTTAACTGACAGAGCACCCAAGGCGCCCCGGGAGATTGATTTTTCTCATTGCGAGTTGAACTTTTTTGTTTTGTTATGTTTTGCTTTGGTTTTTGGTTCTTCACATGCTGAATTATTTTGGGTGCTATCCTGTATACTTTGAATATTATGAGATCCTGAGACTTGTTTAAATCCTATGAAGAATGATGATCTTTACATTTTAGCATTCTGTAGGCTGTGCTTCCAGTATTAGTTGTTTGCCGTCCCTTTCAGTGTAATTCTGATCTGTCCTGTATCTGTGCCATCCAGCTGTCAGTCAAGGACTTGGGCACAGGTCAATTGGTTATCTCAACTCTTAAAGTCTTTAGAATACTGATTAAAATCAGATCCATGAAGACAAGGTTAGAGAGTATTTTGTGTTCCCCGCCATTCCCCTTTTCAGCTTCCTGGCCAGGAACTACCCAGTCCATCATCACACTGTACATGAAGGCCCATCCCAAGAAGGATGGAGAGAAAAACAAACAAACAAAACAAAACCTGAGATTGACCCTGCCTTCTTGGATCTGTAGCTACAACAAATGCTAGAGGAATCTTCCTTGCCCCAGAGATTTAGTTCCTACAGTTTTCTGTTGATGGCTACTTTGGTTGCTGCTGCTCCCTCATCAAACAACTATCTGGGCACTAGGATGCAAGAACTGAAAAGATGGAAAGAAAGCATGGGGGGTTTCCTTCACTCTTTCTTCATTTCTCTTCCCTAGCCTTTCACTCCAACTGAGGGCTTCAGCTGGAACTCTTTCTGTCTCAGTGCTCAGTTCTGGTTTTCCAGCTACATTGATTTTAGGCTGGGGAATACACAACGAAAATAAAGCAAACACATTGCCGGTTCATTGATATTTTGAATTCTAATGCTTTCCTTTGATCTGCCAGCTGATATTTACTTTCCAGAGTTCTCAGATTGCTGCCTATGCATTCAGTCCAACTTGTATAATTGGAGTTCAGTGAGATAGGAAGATTGGCATGTGTTTATTCCATCTTCCCTGGAACTGGATCTAGAAAGTTACTTTTTGCACCTACTAAACTACTAACTAAAATTAAGGATAAGTAGTATAATTTATATAGGTGATATTTAGTTAATTTATCAATATATTGTTTCTTCACTCACTTCCCTCTAAGTTAAGTACTCATATGGCTATAAATCTTTTTTTTATAATTGGTTTTTCTTTTAGTTTAATTGTTTTTGAGAGAGAGTACTAGCTGGGGAAGGGCAGAGAGAGAGAGAGAATACCAAGCAGCTCTGCACTGTTAGCCCAGAGCCAGGTGTGGAGCTTGAACTCACAAACCATGAAATCATGATTTAAGCCTAAATCAAGAGTTGGCTTAACCAGCTAAGCCAATCAGGTACCCCTGGCTATACGTCTTTAATATTTATTTCAGTGAGTGTCCTTACATGGTAAGCTCTTTTTGTTATATGTCTATATATGTCTCTGTTTTCCCATCAAACTTTTATTTATTTTTTTTAATTTTTTTCAGTGTTTTTATTTATTTCTAGGAGAGAGAGACAGTGTGAGCAGGGGAGGGTCAGAGAGAGAGGGAGGACACAGAATCTGAAACAGGCTCCAGGCTCTGAGCTGGCAGTCAGCACAGAGCCCGACGCGGGGCTCGAACCCACGAACCGCGAGATTGTGACCTAAGCGAAAGTCGGACGCTTAACCGACTAAGCCACCCAGGCGTCCCATTCCCCATCAAATTTTTAACTTTTTAATGTCAAAGAATACTAGTATAGAAAACTGCCTAAAGCAAATATACCACTTAAAGAGTTATTATACAATGAATATCCTTTTAACACCACTCATAAATCAGAGGTTGGCAGAAGCCCCCAAAGTCTCATACCCCTTTCTCAAGACAAGCACCTTTCTCCCATAACAAGAAACCTGCTGTTCTAGATTTTATGGAAATCCCCTTATCACTTTTCTTTATAGTTTTATTACCTAGTTGAGAAGCCCCGACCACTATAATTTAGCTTAGCCTGATTTGTTAAAATATATCTGTTACCTGTCTATATCTTCTTACCTTGAAAATTTTTGTTGAAAAAAAAATTCTGCAGTTTTTCCTACAAAGTAGTGATTGAGTCCTTAAAGTTAATCTGATTCACATTTTACTTTGGAAGGAAGAGTACTTCACTGCTGCTGTTGATTTCATTGTCAAGGGGCATATAAGGATCTAGTATATGTGCTGCCGAAGCGAGCACTATAAGGATCTAATTATTCCTTTTTTGTGGTTAGCAGCCATATATTCTAAGTTGGCAGTGCTTAGATCTTTAATTTATACATGTTGCAAAATAGTGATGTCCCAGCTCTTTCTTTCTTCATTTAAATATTTCTCCACATCTGTCATTTGTTTCCCAGGGGTAGTTTGCATAAGTAAGGCAAGATAGATGTTTGAGCCTTTCCATTTATGAGTTTGCAAAACAAATAACTGGTTTCTTAGTAACCTATAAATGTAAATAAACGTGTGCCTGTGCGCGCATGTGTGTGTGCGACACCATGCAGATCTCCAAATTCCGGTAACACCAAGAGTCCCAGTTATAAGAGCTATGAAATCCATCTCCTCGTTTGTGCTGAGGACATGCCTTTGACACGTTGCTCCTTGTACCTGGGAGACACAGAACTCCTCTGATAGCCACCTTTGACAAGAGGTCTCCCAAGGGCTTTGCTGAACCTTACTGAATGGCAGTGTAGGCTTTCCACCCAATCTCTCCCCTCTCCTCCTTTCACTTGGGGTCAAACTTAAACTGAAGTTTGATAGCCAACCACTCTGTTTCACTCCCCATTTTCTCTCACATGGTTATTTTCTCCAAAAAATTTCTTGCACTTTTCCTCCCACCTTGGCATCTGCTTCTTGGAGGAGCTGGATAAATGCCCTACATCATCATGAGCTCACAGATTGATACTTCTTCAGTGTGTTTCAGCCTATTACAGCCATTATCCTTACTGAACCTCAAATTGTCCTATCTTTGATGAGTGGGAGGTTCTTCAGGTTGACCCCTAAATTCTTTTAACACAACCCTACTAGTCTTTGACAATTGCCTTGCAATCTGTTACAAGATATTCTGAGATTGCCTTCTCATCTTGTACTTTTCCCCAAGACCTGAAATTAGCTATGTCAACGGTTTCTCTAAGAAGTCCTGGTAGTTTTTTAGCTGTAAATGTCACTTTTAGGCTTCTCAAATAGATAAATTTAGGATTATCTATATATCTATCTTTCCATCTATCTATCTATCTATCTATCTATCTATCTATCTATCTATGTTCTATTTATCTATGATCTATCTATCACCTATTAACTCTATTATCTGTTATCTATGTATCTGTGTATCTATGTATCTATCTATCTACCTATCATATCTCTATTTCTATCACCTATGATAAAATGCCTAATGAGTTCAAATTCAGGTTTAAAAAGTGCTTCCTTGGGGCGCCTGGGTGGCTTAGTCGCTTAAGCGTCCGACTTTCGCTTAGGTCATGATCTCGCGGTTCGTGGGTTCGAGCCCCGCGTCGGGCTCTGTGCTGACTGCCAGCTCAGAGCCTGGAGCCTGTTTTGGAGTCTGTGACTCCTCTCTCAGACCCTCTCCTGCTCACGCTGTCTCTCTCTCTCCTAGAAATAAATAAAACATTAAAAAAATAAAAATAAAAAGTGCTTCCTTACGCTCTTCTATCTTACGTTTGCATCTCCTAAAAATTCTGGTTCTCAAAAGCTCTGGGGATAATCAGATTAGAATAACACCCACACAGTCATTTGTTTTATCTCACAGAACAAACAAAACACATTCAAAACAGCAATGGTAACACTGTCACCAACATGATGACTAAAAAACATTTTATTTTAAAAATTGTTTTTGTGTGTATTTTTCCCATTTATCTTCCTCTATTTAAAAAATTCTACTCTATAAAAAGTTGGGATAGAAGGAACCTACATAAACATCATAAAAGCCATCTATGAGAAGCCCTCAGCTAACATCATCCTCAATGGGGAAAACTGAGAGCTTTCCCCCTGAGATCAGGAACACGACAGGGATGCCCACTCTCACCACTGTTGTTTACCATAGTGCTGGAAGTCCTAGCATCAGCCATCAGACAACAAAAGGAAATCAAAGGCATCAGAATCCACAAAGAGGAAGTCAAACTTTCACTTTTCTCAGACGGTATGATACTCTACATAGAACCCGACAGACTCCACCAAAAGCCTACTAGAACTGATCCAGGAACTCAGCAAAGTTGCAGGGTACAAAATCAACATACAGAAATCGGTTGCATTCTTATACACCAATAATGAAGCAACAGAAAGAGAAATCAAGAAGCTGATGCCATTCACAATTGCACAAAAAACCGTAAAGTACCTAGGAATAAACCTAACCAAGGATACAAGAGATCTGTATGATGAAAACTATAGAAAACTTATGAAGGAAATTGAAGAAGACACAAAGAAATGGAAAAACATTCCATGCTCATGGACAGGAAGAATAAATATAGTTAAGATGTCATTACTACCTAAGGCACTCTACACATTCAATGCAATTCCAATCAAAATTGCACCAGCATACTTCTCAAAACTAGAACAAACTATCCAAAAATTTGTATGGAACCACAAAAGACCCCGAATAGCCAAAGTAATCCTGAAAATAAAACCAAAACGGGAGGGATCACCATCCCAGACTTTAGCCTCTACTACAAAGCTGTCATCATCAAGACAGTATGGTATTGGCACAAAAACAGACACAGACCAATGGAACAGAATTGAGAACTCAGAGCTGGACCCAAAGGTATACAGCCAACTAATCTTTGCCAAAGCAGGAAAGGACATCCAATGGAAAAAAAGACAGCCTCTTTAACATATGCTGTTGGTAGAATTGGACAATAATATGCAGAAGATTGAAACTAGATCAATTTCTCACACCATACACAAAAATAAACTCAAAATGGATAAAGGACCTGAACGTGAGACAGGAAACCATCAAAACCCTGAGGAGAAAGCAGGAAACAACCTCCTTGACCTCCACCGCAGCAACTTCTTACTTGACACATCCCAAAAGCAAGGAGAATCAAGAGCAAAAATAAACCATTGGGACCTCATCAAGATTAAAAGCTTCTGCACGGCAAAGGAAACAATCCATAAAACTAATAGGCAACTGAAGGAACGGGAAAAGATAGTTGCAAATGACATATCAGATAAAGGGTTAATATCCAAAATCTATAAGGAACTCACCAAACTCCACACCCGAAAAACAAACCACCCAGTAAGAAATGGGCAGAAGATATGAACAGACACTTCTCCAAAGAGGACATCCAGATGGTCAACAGACACATGAAACAATGCTCAGCATCCCTCCTCATCAGGTAAATACAAATCAAAACCAAAATGAGATACCACCTCATGCCGGTCAGAGTGGCTAAAATGAACAATTCAGGAGACTGACTTTAGATGCTGGCGAGGATGTGGAGAAATGGGCACCCTCCTACACTGTTGGTGGGAATGTAAACTGGTACAGCCCCTCTGAAAAACAGTGTGGAGTTTCCTCAGGAAATTGACAATAGAACTCCCCTATGATCCAGCAATAACACTGCTAGGAATTTATCCAAGGGATACAGAAATGCTGATGCATAGAAGCACATGTACCCCAATGTTCATAGCAGCACTCTCAACAATAACCAAAACATGGAAAGAGTCTAAGTGTCCATCAAGGGACGAATGGATCAAGAAGATGTGGTTCATCTATACCATGGAATACATGGCAATAAGAAAGAATGAAATCTGGCCATGTGTAGCAACATGGATGGACCTTGAGGGTGTTATGCTGAGCGAAATAAGTCAGGCAGAGAAGGACAAATATCATATGTGTGCACGTATAGGAGGATTAGGAGGAACTTGACGGAGGACCAAGGGGGAGAAGAAGGGGGAAAATGGTGGGGGAAAGGGAGAGAGGCAAACCATGAGAGACTCTTGAATACTGAGAACAAACTGAGGACTGATGGATGTGGTGGGGAGGGGGGAGATGGGCATGGAGGGGGGCACTTGTGGGGATGAGCACTGGGTGTTATATGAAAACCAACTTGACAATAAACTATTTGTAAAAAGAAAAGTTCTACTGTAGGTATATTGTCAAAACCTATAGCTATTACATGCTATATTCTCCTTTGTATCTCATATTTAATCATGGTTCTACATATAATAATACTAATGCTCACCAGTGGTCTTTATGCCAGTGTCTCTTCAGTAATATTTATTATCTAAAACTCATTCTCTAGTACATTCCTAAGAAAGGACTCGTGGAAAATATTGCCTATGTTATTTTTGCTTATTGATGACTGTTTTGGTACTTATGATTGAAAGTTTTTCCTGTATGTAAAATCCTTGCCTCAGTTTTTAAATTTTTGAGAAGTATCATTAATTATATGATTTTTTCCCTCTGGCATAAGGTGCTGCTCATGAAAAGTCTGAGAGGGTAGTCTAATTTTCTTTCTGTTTTATGTGACTTTTTTCTGTTCTTTTTTTCCCCTGGATATCCAAAGAGCATTTATCTTTTTCTTCAAAATTCAATACTTCATAACTTGGTATTGGTTACTCTGGGTTGACTTTCCCAGATATATACTGTATGCTTTCATTTTACAGTTTTAAATCCTTGGTTTTAAATGATTTTTAAAGAAATACAGCCTCTAGGCTGCAACTCAGTCAGTTAAGTATCCAGTTATTGATTTCCACTCAGGTCATAATCTCACTGTGGGTTTGAGCCCTGCCTCAGGCTAAGCACTGAGAAAGGAGAGCCTGATTGCCTGGTTGGGATTCTTTCTCCTTCTCTCTATGCCCCCTCCCAAACAAACAAGCTTTAATAAAACAGTCCCAAGTATTTATTTTATTCTCATTTTGTTTTTTTCTTCTTTGATTTGTATATTGGTTTTTTGTGGTGGTGGTGGTAGTGATCATTTTTTATGTTACCCTATTCATCCAAATCCTTTCCATATCTTAAAAAAAAATAACTATCCTTTTCTTCTTCTTCCATTTCTCTTAAGACATAACCTGTTGTAAATATTTGTGCTGTATTTATATATTAAATGGAATTCTTTTAAAAAATATTTTCCCCGATGCACCTGGATGGCTTAGTCGGTCAAGCATCTTGCTTTCAGCTCAGGTTATGATATCACAGTTCATGAGTTCGAGTCTGAAGCCTGGCTCTGTGCTGACAATGCAGAGCCTACTTGGAATTCTCTTTTTCTCTCTGTCCCTCCTCTGCTTGCTGTCTCTCTCTCACTCTTTCTCAAAATAAATAAATGAACTTTAAAAATGTAAAATAATAATTAAAACATATTTCCCTTGAGTTTAGTTAATTGATGTTGTCTCATATCTTATATATAATTTTCTTAGTCAGTTATTTTAAAATGTCAGGATGTACATTTAATCTCTTTGTATATTTTTATTTCATTTTATTTCATTTTAATGTTTATTTTATTCTTTGTGTTAAATATAATTTATTGGCAAGTCAGTTAACATTCAGTGTGTACAGTGTGCTCTTGCCTTTGGGAGTAGATTCCCATTATTCATCACTTACATACAGCACCCAGTGTTCATCCCAACAAGTACCCTCCTCAATGCCCATCACCCATTTCCCCTCTCCCCTACTTTCCCCAAAACCCCTCAGTTTGTTGTCTGTATTTAAGAGTCTCTTATGGTTTGCCTCCTTCTCTGTTTGAAACTATTTTTCTCCTTCCCTTCCCCCATGGTCTTCTGTTAAGTTTCTCAAATTCCATATATGAGTGAAAACATATGATATTCGTCTTTCTCTGATTGACTTATTTCACTTAGCATAATACCCTCAAGTTCCATCCATGCTGTTGCAAATGGCAAGATTTCATTCTTTCTCATTCAAGTAGTATTCCATTGTATATATAAACCACATCTTCTTTACCCATTTATCAGTTGATGGACATTTGGGGCTCTTTCCATAATTTGGCTATTGTTGATAGCACTGCTATAAACTTTGGGCTACATGTGCCCCTATAAATCAGCACTCCTGTATTCTTTGGATAATTTCCTAGTAGTGCTATTTCTGGGTATTAGGGTAGTTCTATTTTTTAATTTTTTTTTTTTTAGGAAGCTTCACACTATTTTTCAGAGCAGCCTCACCAATTTGCATTCCCACCGATAGTGCAAGAGGGTTCCCATTTCTCCACATCCTTGCCAACATCTATTGTTGCATGAATTGTTAATTTTAGCCACTTTGACCAATATATGGCCAACTAATCTTTGACAAAGCAGGAAAGAGTATCTAATGGAAAATAAGACAGATAACTGGACAGAAATATGCAAAGGAATGAAACTAGACCACTGTCTTATACCATACTCAAAAGTAAACTCAAAATGGATGAAATATCTAAATGTGAGACAGTAAACCATCAAAACCCTAGGGGAGAAAACAGGCAACAACCTCTTTGACCTCAATCACAGTAACTTCTTACTCAATTTGACATCTCTGAAGCCAAGGGAAATAAAAGCAAAAATAAATTACTGGGACTTCATCAAGATAAAAATCTTCCTCACAACAAAGGAAATAACAAAACTAAAAGGCAACCAACAGAATGGGAGAAGGCATTTTCAACTGACATATTGAATGACATACTGGTTAGTATCCAAAATCGATGAAGAACTTATCAAACTCAACACCCAAAAAAATCAAATAATCCAGTGAAGAAATGGGCAGAAGACATGAATAGACCCTTTTCCAAATAAGACATCCAGATGGCCAACAGATACATGAAAAGATGCTCAACATCGTTTATCATCAGGAAAATACAAATCTTTGCATATTTTAAATGCTTTTATCAAAATATATTTCTGACATATTTTTAATTTTTGTTTTCTATAAAAAGCTTTGTATGACTTCAATCTTTTCCTGTTACTAAAATGTTGTTCTTTACATGAAACTTGGTTCTTCTAAATTTTTGGAATGGAGGCATGATTTAGAATGGTTTCTCACATCATAACTCTCAAATACTGTGGTGGCTTTTAATGTGTCTACTTGACAAAACCAAATTGTGTTTCCTAGAATTTTCTTCATTGCATTTTTCTGGTTAAGGCAGGGAGATTCTCATGGATTATTTGGAAGAAAGAAGTAAAACAGCAATCCATTTGTAGCTCACATGCATTGTTGGTGATCTGCTGAGCTCACGTTGTCAGTATGAAGCTCAGGCCTGTTTCCACATCCCCTGGATCCTCCTTCAGCTTCTCCAACTCCTGGGCCAGGTGTACACTTTCTCCATGATAAAGAGGTTTTGCAGGATGCCCATACCACCAGTTTCAAAGGCAACTAGATCTAACACAGGGTTCAGTCCATTCTTATGAGGTTCCAGCACGTGGTTGTTAAGTTCTGGCTAGTTCTTGCTCTCTCCCTCTATACATGCATCTTCCAGTCCTGACCACCTGTGCTGAGAACTTCAGATTCCAGCATCAGGTGCAAGAACACCAGTCTTACAATGTCTGTTTACCTAGCTCCCAGAATCCATCCTTATGCAAATTCACACACACACACACACACACACACACACACACACACCTCGATGGTTCTGCTTCTTTGATTGAATCTTAACTGCTGATACAGGTAACCTCTTTAGTTGCTTTTGAAAGTGTTGGAAAATGTGGCATCTCGATTTCTGACTTGATTTCTGACTTGAGTCTGACTGTTTTTCTCCCCTACTTATAATCTGTAGACTATTTTTTCCATTGCTTCTATTATCCTTGTCCATCTCAGTTTAGACTATTTTCTTAGCAGTTTCCTTTCTGTGTGGGACTTTGTCTTGGAAGGGAAATGTGCTTATTATTGTTGAGAGTTTGTAGGATCTAGTCTATGCTGGTTCTTTCAGACCTTATTGAAATCCTTGTTTAAGAGTGAGCAAACCCCTCATAATTCAGCTGCTTTCAAAAGCTGGCCTGCAGGGATTTCTAGAAAGTAATCATTGGCAAGGCTTGCCACATAATTTATGTAAGGCCCTTTGTACAAAAACCAAAAAAAAAAAAAGCTTTTTATTTTTTCCTGTGTTCTCTCTCCCAACCTGTCATGGTAGTTTTTATTTGACATTTCATGTTGTATTTGCTTGAGCACAAGGGTATTTGTAGGGTGAGTGAGACCCTCACAGGCACCTGAATCCATAGTCTACAATTCACCTCCCAGACTGCAGGCATGCTGTACCAGGTCCCAGTGAGGGTGGAGGGTGGTTGTGGTCTTTGGGCACTGGTGGGAAGTAAACTGCTGAGAACCCATCCCAGGGAGGCAATGAGACTTCAGGAAGCAGGACCACACAGAAGCTGTTTCCAACCCCCCAGTGTGTGTTACATTGTCCCATTAAACAAACTCAAAAATTATTTTTTTAATGTTTTATTTATTTCTAGGAGAGAGAGAGACAGCATAAGCAGGGGAGGGTCAGAGAGAGAGGGAGTGACAGACTCCGAAACAGGCTCCAGGCTCTGAGCTGGCCAGTCAGCCCATAGCCCGACGCGGGGCTCGAACCCACGAACTGCGAGATCATGACCTGAGCGAAAGTCGGACGCTTAACTGACTAAGCCACCCGGGCGCCCCCAAACTCAAAAATTATTAAGACAGCAACTGCAGATCATCAACCTCCAAACTGGCACCCTTCTAAGTGTGAGGTCCTGTGCATCTGCACTATTCAAGTTGCCCTGCTTGGTGGTGATAATGAACGTCTCAGACCTATCAAACTATTTCCCTCAGCTGATGCTTACCTGCCTTTTGGAAGGCAATGTTTCCCTTTATACTTTTGTGTTCTGGGATTCTTAGGAATACATGGATGTCTAGCCCTATTGCAGAAGTTGTTTACAGAATTTGAGTTTTGCTATCCCCACTTCTGTGTGATCACAGGGATTTGGAGAGATTCAAAATAAGTTGTGCTGCTTATACCATCTTCTCAGAGTCCTTGAAAAAATATCTTAATTCCCTATATTTTTTAAAAAAAAATTTAATTGTTATTTACATCCACTGTTTTGGAGATACTATCCCACAGCGTTCTGGCAATAGTTTTCACAAGATCCCACCACTATTCTCTATCATTTGAGGTAGTTACTTTACTTTTCCTCTTCAGAAGGTTTTAAGATTTTTAGATATAATCTTCAGTTTCACTAGAAGAGGCCTTGGCATGTGTATTTTCATTTATTCTACATAATACTCAGAGCAAATTTTAATTTTAGAGCTTTTTGCCTTAGAAAATATTCTCTGATATTACTTCTTTTTTTCTTAAGAGTTTTTAATGTTTATTTATTTTTAAGAGAGAGAAAGAGACAGACAGAGCCTGAGGAGAGAAGGGGCAGAGAGAAGGAAGACACAGAATCCGAAGCAGGCTTCAGGCTCTGAGCTGTCAGCACAAAGCCCAATGTAGGGCTTGAAATACCAAACAACAAGATCCTGACCTGAGCCAAAGTCAGACACTTAATTGACTGAACCACCCAGGCACTCCTAACATTACCTCTTCTGAAATTGTTTTTCTACCATTTTTCTCCGGTCTATTTTCTGAAACTCCAACCAGATTTATGTTGGAGACTTTAATTGTCTCCTCTCTTCTACAGCTTGTCATTTCATTAACTTTTCTTCCCTCTGTGACTCCAAAGTGAATTATGGGTAGCTGGACTGTATTTCTCAATTTGTTTGGGACTACTGGGCCAAAGGATTGTCTCTGTTAGCTTTAGAGCATTTCATGCATGTTGTCCCCTTTCACTTTCCAAAGTGTCTCTGTTTGGATGGCTAATCCTATGATCCTCAGTTTTAAGTTCTACTTCATTCATTGTCTAGATGTGTTTTGTCTGTTGAGGCTCTATAAATGTCACTGTTATGCTCTTTTATTTTCATTATTTTTCATTGTGTCCACTTGAACTTATTTCATTTTTGCCTGCTTTGTTTCATAATTTCTTGTTCTTTTTACAATCCTTTTCCTTTCTTTATCTCTGAGCATCCTAAACATGCTTATATTTGAACTTTTTTCATTATGAATAAAGCATACAAATAGAAAAATGCATGACACAGAATTGTACAAAGTTATTGTAAATACCATAGGAACCACATTTAATGCAAGGGGTTGATGCATTGTTATTGGCAAGTGGGCATGAAAATCCAGGTTCCCCAATGGGCCTTCTTTGGAGGTTTGCCTTATTTTTGTTGAACAGAGGTGGAATGTAAGCCCCACCCTGGCTTGGAGCAGAGAGACATTCTGGCAAGGAAGGGGGGTGGAGATCCTCCTTACCACTGGTAGAAATTTAGGGCTCCTGCATGGCCCCAGTAACACTGTGAAAAGGGGAGTTATTAATTCTGTGTGTGGAGGCAAAATTTCCAACTGCCTACCCCTTCTCTGATGGGATGGGAAAGGCACATTGGACTCCAGCCATGCCCACTTAGAGTCAGAGGCAATGGAAGTCTAGGCTCCCCGCTGGGCCTTTGCAGATGAATGTGGGTGTGCCAGTATTTTCTAAATGTTTTCTCTCTTGCAAGGTTGTTTCTTTCCTGCTCCATTGGCTAGAGAGAGCAAGCTTTTGTTGAGAAATATTTTTGTCTGCACTCATTTGCTATTCTTTGATGCTGGCTTCTCCAGTATCCAGTCTGAGATCTATGAGGCAAAAAGAAAACTAGGGAACTCACTGCTTTGTTCTTCCTCTGTCCCCAGGTCCCTAGCTCATTTTTGTTTTTCTAAGTTTTTTGTTTGTTTGTTTTAATTCCACTTGGTTAACATATAGTGCTATATTAGTTTCATATGTACAATATAGTGATTCAGCACTTTGGTACAATACCTGATGTTCATCACAAGGGTACTCCTTAATCCCCACCACCTATTTCACACATCCTCCCTCCAACACCCTCTAGTAATCATCAGTTTGTTCTCTATAGTTAAGAGTCTATTTTTGGTTTGCCTCTCTCTGTTTTTTTCCCCACCGCTTATTTGTTTTGTATTTTAAATTCCACATATGAGTGAAATCATACGGTATTTGTCTTTCTTTTACTGACCTATTTCCCTAGCTGGTTTATCTTTTTTTCTCCATTTTTCAGAATCTTATTTTGCTTATATAATATTTAGTGTTTTAGTTGTACTTATCCGCAGGAAAAGGGAGAAGTGTATCTATTTAATTTTGGTCCTGAACTAGTTAGTTGTTTCTCCTGGTTATTTTTATGACTATTATTTTAATTATTTTCTTCAGTGAATATATGTTCTGTTTGATTATATTTTGTGGGAGAAGGGTTGATTGTCTTAGCTTTAGAATTCCTTTTGTGTTTCTAATTTTGTTACACAGGCTCATTTTTCTTTGTGTCTTTGTCTATCTGTCTGTCTCTCTCCTTAACTTGCTGTGTATAACAATTTACAATTGACAATACCTACCTCCTTGGAACCCTCAATCCCAAGTGTCATTTTCTTACTGAGTCCCAGTTCATGTTTCTCAATGAGACAGGATATTACACAGGCTTTTTTGCACAGCTCCAAGCTAGGCTTAGGTCAGCGTCCTCCAGCTGGGCCTATTCCCCCCTCTATCCATGGCAGCACCTTCTTCTCACCTCCTTCATGAGCAAGGAAACTGGAGGGAAATTCTCATTCTAAGCACTGAGATAGATCACTCCCTACTTTCCTCGAGAGAGAGAGGCTTCCATCATTAATTCAGCTTCTGCATTTCTGGGTTTCTCAGCTACAGATACAATTTTCCTGTCGTGAAGCATAGCTGCACTTTTTTAGGTTTTTATTCCCTTCTATATTTTATCTATATGTTTGGGTAAGAGAAAGACTTCAAAACATGATCTTTCAATGATGAATTGGAGTTGAGATTCCACATTTAGCCTGTCACATCTGTGAAGATCAAGAATTCTGTTAAATTCCTGAGGAGGCTTAAGAAAAGATCTACTGCCAAACACTGTTGTTAGGAGTATACAAAAAAAGACATTTGGGGATAGCTATCCAACTTTTAATTATCATCCTATTTAATGTAATAATTCCATAATTTATCCCAGGATACAACACACAATATACACACTTAAAATTTATGCTTAAAATATTTATTATGATATAGCTTATATTAACAAAAAGAAATATAAACTCCTGAAAACCCATCATTAAGGAACAAGTTGAACAAAGGATGGCATATTTATAAATGATGAGGCATCCTTAAAAGAATGTGATCAATATGTGCTTACAGGTAAGAAAATATATATGATAAGAAACATAATAAAAGCTACTAGCGGATATAATACAACCTCATTTGGATAAGATAGTTCTGGGAGCCAGTCAAGTAACTGTCGGCAGGCATTAGTTGTAGTCATTAGAGATGAAATAAAAGAGACTTTCACATTTGTATCCTTTCATGCCGTTTATAATTTTGTTAACATACCCTTACTTGTGCTTCTATTTTATTTTTTAAAAACTAGCCCTTATTTCTAGTGGACATGTAAAATGGTAGAGATACCCTGGAAAGTAGTTTGGCAATTTCTTATAAAGGTAGGGGCTCCTGGATAGCCAGTTGGTTTAGCATCCGGCTTCAGCTCAGGCCATGATCTCTTGGTTTGTGAGTTTGAGCACCATGTCAGTCTCTGTGCTGACAAACAGCTCTGAGCCTGGAGCCTGCTTCAGATTCTCTATCTCCCACTCTCTCTGCCCCTCCCCTGTTAATGCTCTGTATTTCAAAAATAAATAAATGTTAATTTTTTAAAAAAGTAAATATATGACTACCATATAATCCAATTGCATTTTTGGGCATTTATCCCAACAAAATGAAAACTCATATTTACACAAAAACCTGTACATGTATGTTCATAATAACTTTATTTTTTTAATAGCCTCACTAAGGAATTGTGCTGAGTTTAAAAAAGCCAATCCCAAAAGGATATAGACTTATCATTTGATTTGTGTCTCATCCTTTACATGACAAATTTTTAGAAATGAAGAACAGATTCTTGGGTGCCAGGAGTTAAGGATCGAGATATAGGATGGGAGATGGTGCGTATGGCTCTAAAAGGGTAATTCGAATGACCTCTGTGGTGAGGGCACTGTTCTGTGTCTTGACTGTGGTGGCAGATACATTACACTACACATAAAATTACATAGCACTAAGTTCACACACATATAAATGAGTACGTCCATGTAAAATTGGGGAAATCTGAATCCCAGATAGGTGGGTTGTATCAACTCTTTCCCAGTTGTGATGTAATAACTTTTCAATGTGTTGCCATTGGAAGAAACTGGGCAAAGGATACATAGAGTCTATTATTTCTTGCAATTGCATACGAATATGCAATGACCTCAAAATTTAAAGTTTAGTTTTTCAAAGCCAATTCTTAAAAAAGAGTGATTCTTTTCCTCCATACAGATCTGATGACTTTGTTAGTTGAGTTATCCTAAATATTATACAGATTTTGGTTTTTTTTGTAAATTGAATCATACTATGACATTTTCTTAATAGTTACTACTGATTAGAGGAATGAAATTCATTTTTTGATGTTTATTTTGGAGAGAGGGAGAGACAGACAGACAGACAGAGACAGAGACAGACAGAGAGAGAAAATCCCAAGTAGGTTCCCCACTGTCAGTGCAGAGCTTGATATGGGTCCTGATCCCACAACCGCAAGATCATGATCTGAACCAAAATCAAGAGTTGGACACTTGGGGTGCCTGGGTGGCTCAGTCAGTTGGGCGTCTGACTTGGGCTCAGGTCATGATCTCGCAGCTCGCGGGTTCAAACCCCACATTGGGCTCTGTGCTGACAGCGAGCTCAGAGCCTGGAGCCTGCTTCAGATTGTGTCTCCCTCTCTCTCTGACCTTCTCCTGCTCACATTGTCTCTCTCTCTTTCAAAAATAAAAACAAACATTAAGATTTTTTAAAAAATAAGAGTTGGATGCTTAACTAACTGAGCCACTCAGGTGTCCCTGAAATTCATCTGTATGTGCTGATCTACCTGGCAATTTTGCTATGTTCTTTTATTTGTTCTTATATTCCATATGTTGGTCTCTTTTTCTGTGAGTTTCCAATGTAAGTAGACATTGAACTTTTAAAAATGCTTTTTAATAATGTATTGAAAAAGCTATATGATTTTCTCCTTACTACATTCCTGTGCTAAATTGCACTGGTAGATTCACTGATAATGAAATAATCGGATGTTGAATCCGTTTGCTTTCTGGATATAAACTCCATATACCATTTTGTTTTGTTAATTTAAAAATACACTGTTGAGTTTAATTAGCTTGTATTCTATTTCTCATTTCTGAATGTATGTTCACCCGTGAAATCGGTCTGTCATTTTCTTCCCTTGTAATTTACTTCCTCTGTTTTGGTACCAAGGCTATTAACTGACTTCATATAATGAGTTTGGAAGTTTATCTTCAAATTCCATTTCCTTCCACAAATTGTATAAAATAAGGGTTATGCATTCTTTGAAAGTTTTATAGAATTTACTTATGTAATACTGTCTCAGTTGACAAGGGGAGAATTTGATCACCATTTCAATATGTTTATTAGTTATTGATCTCTACATTTTTTTTTCTTTCTCTGGCACAAAATTTAGTATTTTATCTTAAGTTGTTCTTTAAAAAAATTCTCACTTCACCTAGGTTTTTATATTTATTCCTCTATAGTTGCTCATAATATTTTTGGGTATTTTTTGCTTTTTTGTTTTTTTTTAATTTTTTAATGTTTTATTTATTTCTGAGAAAGAAAGACAGCATGAGCAGGGGAGGGTCAGAGAGAGAGAGAGATACATAATATGAAACAGGCTCCATGTTCTGAGCTAGCTGTCAGCACAGAGCCTGACGCCGGACTCGAACCCACCAACTGTGAGATCATGACCTGAGCCGAAGTCTGACGCTCAACCAACTGAGCCACTCAGGCACTTCCATAATATTTTTGTCAATGAATCTTAAATTAAATTGCTTTTTAAATTTATATTAAATAAATACTTTGCTCTCCAATAAAAGAGAGTAAATCTCTCAATACTTCCACACCAGTAATGATTTTTGATTTTCTGCAGAGACTTCCCATGAAATCTTCCATCTGTTTGAATTGTGTCTAATTGTCATCCTAGAGATTTCCATTATCATCCTAGGAATTCTTTTTCCTTATTTTCTGAATAATTAATGTATTTTTAGATCTTATTATTTACTCTTTCTTTTATTATTATCATATTCTAGTAGAGCAAATTCTCCTAGTAAAAGGTTCATGGCCATCACACTTTGACACTTTACTTTCTGAAAGTATCTTCACTACCTCCTTATATGAGACTGATAGGCTAGCTTGTAGAGAAGTCTGGATTGGAAATAAGTTTTCTTTAGAAAGATGAAGACATTATTTATTGCCTGAGGTCATTTTAGTAATATAGCAAATGAGGTCATTTAATGTTTTTTTTTTTTTTTTTTTTTATTTCTAGGAGAGAGAGAGACAGCGCGAGCAGGGGAGGGTCAGAGAGAGAGGGAGTCACAGACTGAAACAGGCTCCAGGCTCCGAGCTGGCAGTCAGCACAGAGCCCGACGTGGGGCTCGAACCCACAAACCGCGAGATCATGACCTAAGCGAAAGTCGGACGCTTAACCGACTAAGCCACCCAGGCGCCCCAGCAAATGAGGTCATTTAGTCATTTTGTAATCATATACATATATGACTACATATATATATGTTTAAATATTTTTGGTCCATTGTTGTTACCCTCTTGCCTCAGTGCTCTGAAATATCAGTGGTTATGGGGTGCCTAGGTGGCTCAGTTGGTTAAGGGTCCAACTTTGGCTCAGGTCATGATCTTACGGGTTCGTGGATTTGAGCCCGGTGTCGGGCTCTGTGCTGACAGCTAGCTCAGAGCTTGGAGCAGTCTCCGGATTCTGTGACTCCCTCTCCCTCTGACCATCCCCTGCTCATGTAGGGGATAAATAAATAAAACATTAAAAAAAAACATATTGAAATATCAGGGGTTAGTTTCTTGTGATTCCATTTCCAACACTGTGTCCAGATCTTTCAATCTGGAGACTTATGCCCTGAAATTCTGATAAACTTTCTAGTATTATGGCATCATTATTTTTTGATCTTTCCTCATTAAAAAAAAGAAAACAAGTATTTGGATGTTGGCAATCCCAGATTGATTTTTTTTTTCTTAAGCTCATTTGCTTCTTTGCTCTACTGTCTTGAAAAGTAATGCCACTTTATCTTCCACACCTTCTATTGCACATATTATTTTCCCATTATATTTTTAATTTTTAAGCACTTTTGTTCTCTGAATGTTCTTTAAAAGCATCCTGTTTTTATTCTATGGAAGCAATATCCTCTGTTGTATTTACTGGCCTTACTCCCTGTATACACTTAGCTTTCTCTGAACTGACAATTCAGACACCATTTGTCAATCTACTTTGTCACTTATTAAAATCTTTTAATGGTTCTTAATTTATATCATCTTATTTGCTTTGTCATTCCGCACTGATACTATGTTTTTCTTCTTAATTTTGATTTCAGTGGGATTTTGAATATAGGCTCCATGTGTCATGTTCAAAAGAAAACTTCTTATTTACTTTTCAAAATTTGTTTTATGCTCTTATTTTAATTCCAGTTAGTTAACATACAGTGTTGTATTAGTTTCAGGTGTACAATGTAGTGATTCAACAATTCTATACATTACTCAGTCTTCAGCTAGATAAGTATGCTCTTAATACCCTTCACCTATTTCAGCCATCCACTCCACCAACCTGTCCTCTGGCAACTAAAAATTTGTTTTCTATATTTAAGAGTTTGGTTTTGTGTTTGTCTCTTTTTTCTTTGTTTTGTTTCTTAAATTTCACATTCATGAAATCATATGGTATTCTTTCAGTGACTTACTCTGCTTAGCATAATACTTTCTAATTTCATCTATGTCTTTGCACATGGCAAGGTTTCATTTTTTCTGGCTTAGTAATATTCCTCTGTGTGTGTGTGTGTGTGTGTGTGTGTGTGTGTGTGTGTGTGATATTCCCTATCCTTTTGTGAATTGATGGACACTTGGGTTGCTTCTCTATATTGGATGTTGTAAATAACACTGCAATAAACATAGAAGTGCTTGTATCTTTTCAAACTAGTGTTTTTGCTTTCTTTCAAATTAGTTTCTTTTTGTTTTCAATTTCTACTGGTATATACCTAATATTGGAATTACTGGATTATATGGTAATTTTATTTTTAATATTTTAAGGAACCTCTGTACTGTTTTCCACAGTGGCTGCACCAGTTTACATTCTCACCAACAGTGCATGAAATTCCTTTTTCTCCACATCCTCACCAACACATGTTGTTTCTTATGTTTTTTATTGTATCCATTCTGACAGGTGCAAGGTGATATCTCACTGTGGTTTTAATTTTCATCTCCCTGATGATGAGTGAGGTTGAGAATCTTTTCATGTTTCTTTTGGCAATCTCTAGGTCTTCTTTGGAGTAATGTATGTTCATGTCTTCTACCCATTTTTAATTGGATTATTTGATTTTTTGGTGTTCAGTTGTATAATATCTTTATATATTTTGGATATCAATTCCTTACCAGATATGTAATTTGCAAATATCCTCTCCCACTTAGTGGGCACCTGGCTGTTTTCTTGATTTGTAGTTGGTTTGACTGTGCAAAAGCTTTTAATTTTGGTATAATCTACATATTTAACACAATCCCTATCAAAATACCAAGAGCATTTTTTACAAAACTAGAACAAATACTAAGATTTGCATGGAACCACAAAGACCCCAGATAGCCAAAGCAATTGTGAAAAAGAACAAAACTGGAAGTATCACAATCCTAGAGTTCAAGATATACTGCAAAGCTGTAGTAATCAAAACAGTATGGTACTGGCACAAAAGTAGATACATAGGTAAATATAACAGAAGAGAGAGCCCAGAAATAAACCTATGATTAATGGTCAATTAATCTATGATGAAGTAGACAAGAATATGCAATGGGGAAAAAGTCTCTTCAACAAAAAGTGTTGGAAAAACTGAACAACTACATGTGAAAAGAATGAAAATGGACAACTTTTCTTATACTATACACAAAAATGAACTCAACGTAGATTGGAGACCTAAATGTGAGACCTGAAACCATAAAATTCCTGAAGGAAAAGATGCACAATAATCTCTTTGACATTAGCCTAGAAACATTTTTCTGGATGTGTCTCATTTGGCAAGAGAAACAAAGGTGAAATTAAACTATTGGGACCACAACAATTTAAAAGATAAATCCTTTAATTCTAAAAACCTCTAGTAATTTCATGTTAATTACCCTTCATTTGATATGTTCATTTTGGGGGAATATCTTTGCTATATATTAGTCTACATAATCAGCTTCTTTATAATAACCAGGATTCATTTTTTTGTAATTATCTTCTTAGGGGAAAACTGAAAAACTAATTCTAGGAGTTCATAAATTACTAAACAAATTCTGAAAATGAAATGCAAAAAGCGGTAATTATACTGGAAAATAACACATCATACAAAACTCCTCTGACACAAGAGCAGTACAACCTAGACAGTCTAGACAGAACCATGTATGTGTTTGGGGATATTGTACATGGTAGTGGTTACAATAGCCATCAGTGGAAATGAATGTATTTATTACTTAAAAAATTGTGTTGGGGAAAGAGTAGAACTACCTACAGAGAGAAATGAAGATGTATTCCTATCTTACATCAGGCAATATGTATATATTTGGTGCCTGTTATAAGATATCATATATATATGATATCAATAAATATGAACATATATTTATATAAATATATAATAGATAAATATATAACATATTTAATATTATTAAATTCACTTCATAGAGAAGCTGACTAGAAGCTCTTTGGCACCATGATAATCTTACTGTCAACTGAATAAATATTCCAAAGCTAAAAAAAAATTATAAACACACATATATTATTATACATAATAATTATATAATTATAATGATATAATTATGCACATTATAAATATAAACATAGTATTAAATATAAAATTGATTATATAATGTGAATATAAATTATATACTTATACAAGTCATATATTTGTATAATATAAATTTAATATTATTAAATTATGAATATAAAATATGTTATTTGTGTATTATATATAATATATAAAATACATATACTATTTTATATTACATATTATTATGATATATTATGTAATTAATATGAATATATTATTAAATATAAAATTAAATATATAAGATAGTATAAGTTATATATTTATATAATCATAAATATAGCACTGAATAGGTAAAGTAATTTTTTAAATTTTTAAAAAATGTTTTATTTATTCCTGAGAGAGAGAGAGAGAGAGAAAGACAGCGTTAGCAGGGGAGGGTCAGAGAGAGAGGGAGGCACAGAATCTGAAACAGGCTCCAGGCTCTGAGCTGACTGTCATCACAAAGCCTGTCACGGAGCTCAAACCCACGAACCGTGAGATCATGACCTCAGCCGAAGTAGGACACTTCAAAAACATACTGAGCCACCCAGGTGCCCCCAAAGTTCTATAAAGAAAGTAAACCTATTAAGCTAATAGTAGATGATTCAGAATGTCTTTGTGGACTCAAATGGAGGTTTTTCTTAACTAAGACCAAAAAGTTACACACACTAAAGGAAAAGATTTATGGAGTTGACATATTCAGAATTTGTGATTTCTGTTTAGCAAAGACAAAGTTAACATATGGATGACAGATTAAGCTCTATTATTCCCAGTATCTAGAATATATAAAAACCTCCTGAAAATCAAGGTAAAGACCAGCAATCCAGTACAAAAAATAATAATGATGATAAGCAAGGAATACAAAAAAGCTTTTCAGAGGGACAACCAGAGAGAATATCTACTAACTGAATGAGTATATGTTTAACCTCACTAGTAATCTGAGACATACAAATTTAAACATCATATTACCATATTGACATCAGATGGGTGAAAATTAGAAAGTTTGCTAATGTTAAATGCTAATGAGCATTTAGGGAAATGGGAACCTTTGTTTACTTCGGGAACCGAAAACTGGTGGACCCATTATATAAAATTATGTATTGTCTACCTTCTGACCTGACCATTTTCTACCATGGCTTGTACCTTGAATGATATACACAGAGACTGATACAAAGATGTTCAGCTTTGGCTGTGGGAATGAGAAGCTGTAAATAACATGGGTGGCCTTCCTTATAGAAATGGATAATGGTGTGCTTGTGCACAGTACAGATCTAGGAAGTGGTAATGAAGTAATGAATTAGGCTTATGCATATCAATATATGTATGTTAACAGAACAATATTCACATTCATTACATGCACACAAAATATACGATATGTATACATTGTGATGCTTGGGGTAGAGAGTGGAATTGGAATGAGGCTGATGGACAACGGGGGATATTAATGACTCACATAAATAGAATGAATAAATGAATTAATGGAATAATACAAATAGGGCTTTTTAGAGAAAACTGATGGTGTGTGTGCCAAAGACAGAGGACTATGGTTGAGTTCATTTTTTTTCTTCTGTGGCCCTAAAAAGTAAAACCAGTTAAAAATTATAGGCTATTGATTAAAAGGTCATTTCTAGAGAAACTCAGGGCCCAGGTGAAGAGTTGTGTAAAATACCTACAGAGATGACTGCTATTCTCAGGAAGACAGTAATCTTGCCACCCAACTGAACATTACTATACAAAATGACAGAAAATCTATTAGAGGAAAACAAGACTATGACCTTTTAGTGATCTTCCAGGGAAAAACGTTTTTCTAAATCCCATTACCACTGAGACTGATGATTCAGGTTTAAGGTCCAAGATCTCTGATCATGTGCTTGTGTTACATAAGAGACTTGAGATTGATTGAGGACTGCTAGGCATCCAAATCCAAACAGCTTGTACTCCATCTAAACCAGAATTGATTATTGACTGAACAGACTTTATTGTGCTGTGTCACATAACAGTGTGATGGCTAAGGACAAAGGAGAGTGAAGTCCCTGAGTCCATGTTGGAAACTTGGTTTCCATAATATTTATGAAGCCACTGCTGTGTGCCAGGAGCTTAAGTAAGCTATATAAATTAACCTTCATGACAAATACAATAGTCAAATATTCTTCTCTTACATATTACAGATGAGCTAAAGAGATGTAATGTAAATTACATAAGGTCAACTGGTAAAAAAAAAAATAAGCTGTGGTTCAAACACAAGTATTTGTGACTTCAATATAGCATTTTACTTTCATCTCTAAAAGGCTAGAGTTGCATTTCATTTTCCACATGGACTCATCCAACACTAATATTTTATCATTTTATTAGGCATGCAACCATGAGGTTTCTCATTGCTTCCATGAAACTGCTGCATCCATAGTCCCTAAATGAAAGAACAGCTTGGGTAGTATGTCATGATCCCCATCCTCAATCCACAGCTGATGGACTATGAACCTGTGAATACCTGAGATAACCACTCTGAAAGCCATTGACTTAAAAGTGAAAAGATTTTCCTTGTTAGGTATGTTGAATATCAACTGAAGAAGGTAGAGTCTTCTTCTCTGTAATTTGAAGTAGGTGATTTGACAATGATAGTAGGAGGTTTGCCTTGGTAGACAAAGGAAAGTTTATTCACATGAAGAGGAGATTACAAATAGCATCTAGCTGAGTCGTCATCAGTGAAATCCTGGGATGGATACCTCTGGATTCCTGCTGCTGAGGGTTGGAGCTGCCTTAGAGTCAGGATGATTTTCCATTCAAGTCTTCCTGGTGGGCAACTTTGAGTTCCTGATCTTGCTGTGAGGCATGGTTGTTTGGTGTTCTCTGCATTCATTTGAAGAACCCACCCTATAGCTAAGATTCCTGTTTTCTCTTTTCCTAAAGAAATTCTTAAGATGTGCTCTCATTTACATGAGGTGATGTAAGCAAATCAGTTCCATGAAGAGAAACAGCCCGAATGAATTATTGTTTTGCTTTCTTAACTTTTTAGAAGGTGACATTCAACTTTGACTAAAGAAATCCAAGTGTAAGAAGAGAGAGCTAGAGAGTATACTTCACCCTTTAGTTTCTAATGGCTATAAGCCACACATGAGGAGGAGCCATGTGCCTTAACATGACTTGTGGGGCCAAAGTTTGGGGTAGTGGAGTTCTAATTTAGGGGTGTCAGTAAATCAGGGCCCAGGGGTGTGTTGGGTAAGGAACAGAAGTGAAGAGGAGGATTGTGTGATGAGAATGAGAGGTATGGAAGTCTGAGATGGTATATGTGGGGAATGTATACAGAGATCTATGTGTTTGTCATAAATCATGATGGTGGTTTATTTATGAGCCCTGGTTAAGAGGATGAAGAGAAGTCATTCCAGGCAACAAGCAAGAAGGAAAATGAATTAGTCAGAATGCTTTGATTATGGGGCACCTGGGTCAGACTTTTGACTTTGACTCAGGTCATGATCTCACGGTTTGTGAGTTAAAGCCCCTAGTCAGACTGTGCTGACAGCACGGAGCCTGCTTGGAATTCTCACCCTCTCTTTCTGTCTTCTCCCACCTGTGCTCACTCTCTCTCTCTCTCTCTCAAAAATAAGTAAATAAACTTAAAAAAAGAGAATGCTTTGATTGCAAATGGTGTGACCAGGCATACTGGTTTGCCTATGATTGCAAGATTTCCTAGGATGAGGGATTTTCAGTGCTAAAATCAGAAAAGACCTGAGCAAATAGGGATGCTTGGTCAACTCTAGAATTTGCAAATGACCAAAATTCACTACTATAGCAAAAATTGGTGATTTGTTGACTCACAGGTGAAACCATGGAGATGAAAACACTATAATCCAGTATAAAAAGTTGCAGAAAAGGATTATGCAGTTTTGGGAGTTCACGAGAAGCTCATCCCTTGAGCTTCCAGGGACGCTCCCTCTATCAGCCCAAGAAGCTCTTAAAAATCACTCAGCCTAGGCTTCTCCCAGATATTCTCATGAGAATCTCCCAGAGATCTCATTGGTCTGGATTTTGGATTTGGCTTCCGTGAATTTTTAAAATAGGATTATTTGTTTCTTATTTGAAACCACTGCTTTTCATGAATAACAGAAGAAACCCATGGTTCCCAAATTCACTTCCCATTGCTATTATCTGGAAAGTTTTATTTTTTTATTTTTTATTTATTTTTTTTACAAATAGTTTATTGTCAAATTAGTTTCCACATAACACTCAATGCTCATCCCCACAAATGTCCTCCTCCATGCCCATCCCCCCTCCCCCTACATCCATCAGTCCTCAGTTTTTGTCAGCATTCAAGAGTCTCTC